>CM042189.1:23206434-23238686 GCA_023539305.1 Ilex asprella | reverse complement strand
TCAAAGCCTTCCTCCGATTGAGCATGAATGAACGATTGATTCGGGGGAAGCTAGGGACGAAATTGGTGAGTATCTAAGCATAATCCGTGACCAGGCCTACGGGATATCAAAGGCTCACCAACTCATCCACTCTCAACCCCGTCAAACCGAACCATTTGACTCAAAAGGGAGGAATGAAGAAGAGTTGAAATGGAATCCCCAAGAGGAGGTCTTCCCTTGGATTAACCAACTTAAAATCTAGCTACTCATGATAAAATGAAAGACAAGCATAGTATAAATGGACATAATGAAGAAATGAAGCATGGAACTTAACAAAATGCAAGAAAACATAAACTAAGAAGAAAAATATTCAATACCCATTTTAAACTAAGAATTGAAGAAAACTTGAAAACATAAATGGTGAAAGCTAAGAAACTAAACTAAACTTGCAAAGCAATGGAATTAAATGACATTGAAAGTAAATAAGGAAGCTTACACAAGTCTTACATCAATGAAAATGGTGAAGAACAAGCAAAAACGAAATTTATATTACACTATTCATTGTCTTCCTCCTTGGAGCTTTCTATATCTACTCCTAAGCTTAGGTAGCCAACCCCCTCTCCCTTCTCTTGTGTAAAAAATGTTGAATATATTGGAGTGTGTGTCTTCTATTTTTGTGCATGATGGTCCCCAAGGTGTAAGAGCAGGCATTTTCATCCATAAGGGCTGAGTGATGGCTCTTGACAAGCTGGCCTGCAACCCCATGTGCAGCCCATTCCTCTCCCATGCTTCATTAATGCCAAGCCTCCAAAAGTTTTCCCAATGTGTAAGGGAGGCATGCTCTTGTGTCAGGAAATGTTGGGGGGCAAGTGGGAGAAGTGTAGGTGGGACCCCCAAGCCTCAAAGTTGAGTTACAGGCTATTTTTCGGCCAGAAGGTTCGTGGTACCAGTACCATATGGTACCGGTACCGAGTACCGGTACTGTTTTTCTGCACTTGACCACCTTCGGTAGAAATGGCATAACTCTTGATCTAACCGTTGGATTGAGCTGAAATTTTGACACGATACATAAGACATCCAGATTTACAAATTTCATGCTTTGAACTTTTTCCGATTCTAAGTAGATCATGGTAAAAATGGAGGAGAACCGAGGTAGTGCTTCCTAGTGATGTGGCAGCTGGTGCCTTTGTTCCAAAACACCAATACCTCCTTGATTTCTTCACTTTTAAGCCTCTAATTCTTCATGTATTGTGTCCATGCCATTACCACACATCCAAAATAGTTGCAAGGTCCTAAAATCCAACATTTAATCTATCAAAACATTCAACATCGAGAATTCAACATTATTCATAAAATAGGCTAACACTAAGTAATTAAATGCAAAAGTTGAGTTATAATGAATGCAATGAGGCCATGAAATGTGCAATATTATGTGCTCATCAGCTAGTCTTATCTTAGAGGCATCTGAGGTGATCTCCATAGCCCTTAAGATCTTGTTTACTTGCCGGAACCAATGGTCGACCACCATCGGATCCGCCCCTCCTGTGAAAACTGGAGGCTTGTGTGCCTTGAAGTGTTCGAGGTTACTTGTGCCTCCCTGATTGGCATTGACGCTAGCTTGTGCAACAGTGGCCACCATCATGCCCATAGTCTCATTAAACGCTTGTTGATCAAAGGCCGGTGGTGGTTGATTATTGTTCCTCCCACCGCCTCGGCGTCCTCTTCCTCTACTTGTCGTCTACACACTTGTCAAATGACAACAACACGCTAACTTAGTATCCCGACCTGGGGATCAAGTGTAACTTTGAGAATTTTCTCATTGTCTCACTAGTAGGGCACATGTCACCCACTAGTAGACTTTCGTACCTTGAACCATCGGTTCACCCTTTTTCCCACACCTAATGTTACGTTTTCTAACCTTAGTGTGTTCACTTCCATACATATTTTACCATGCATATAATTCACATAACAAATACCACATAACATATAGCAAGTAAAGCACATAACATGAAATGCACATGGAATGCAATGGTTTAGACCCAATGCCCATCAAGCCCTAGGTAATTCGTGTACCTAAGTACTGATACCAAGCGGTGACACCCCAAATTCTGGGGGTCCATTTTAAACCGTTTAACACCCGTCAACCCGAGGAAATAAAAGTTCTTTTCTCAATTTCGGACTTTAAGTCCAAAAAAATCCCCTTAATCGGGACTTTAATGCGTGTGAATTACGTGTTCTTTTTGTCATTTAATTCATCTGAGGAGTTAGGTACCTCAAAATACTTTATTTTTAATCCATTTGCATCCTTTGAATCAAGGAAGACAAGATCGAAAAGCATGGGAAACAAATATAAAAATTCAGCATCTTTCGGCAGTACCGGTACGACGTACCAGTACGTCGAACTCTCTGGACCAAAGTTTACCGGTACGCAACCATACCAGTACGTAGAACTCTCTAGAGTAAGTCGTACCGGTACGCAACCGTACCGGTCAGTTGTACCGGTATTATCTACCCAGAATTTTCCATTTCGTCCATTTTTTGTTTCCAACTCATTCCAAACATTATTAAAATCAACCCAACACTTACATAACATGTAATTGGGTGTTTTACAAGGTTCATACAAAGTCTATTGCAACATTTGAATGCCATCTCATTTAATTATATACCAAAAGTAAATATTCATTTCAATTTTACAATTTTTGTCAAAATGAGCCACATTCCGGCTTCTTCATCCTTGAGGCTCAAAGTAAGAGCCATCCACCAGCACGAACTCCGCACCTGAAATATTTTCCCAAAAAGGGTGAGTTACGCTCAATAGAGAACCTCCTAAATAGGATACTCCCCAACCCAAATACATATGAAATGTTCACATGCAATCAATCCACCATTCACATTTTTCTAACACATATATGCCATCAATGTTGGAGATTTACAATGCAATGGCATCGAATGAGATGAGACTCACTCCCAATGACCAACTCGGGTCTTTCCCGGCCCTTCGACACATACAAGTTGCAATCGTGCAATTGCCCGTCATCCTTGATCCCGAGCCCTTTCGGCTCTCCTACACATGCAATATCCCATGTGTATCAATCCGTCATTTATGTTATACACCAAATGACATTTTCAATATGGGGTCTTGTATGGGGTGAGTGTTTATGGACTTACACCAACGACACCCAACCGACACGGGATTTATGGACTTCCACCAACGGTCCCGCGTACACCGACCCACTTTATGGACTAATTCCAACAGCAGTGCGTATCCAATCACCGGGCCTTACACCCGAGGGATCTTCTAGCCCTTCTTGCTAACTCCGACCCTTAACCATACAAACCGTGCAACTCGGCCACTTATCAACTTAGCTTATTCGCGCCCACACGTCATCCACCCATGTGGTGTATGACTACTTCCATGCACAACCACCCATCTTATGCCATGTTCCCGTGCATATGCAATGCAATGTCTCATTGCAACTCTACTTCAATGTTAAATATGCAATGTATGCCATATGAATCATTTCATGCCTAATTCATACAATCTATGACAAATTATATCATAAAGCATATAATTTTCATAACTTCCAATGTCAATAAACAATTTTGCATTGATCAACATTATATCTAAACTCGATTCACAAGCATGTTATCTCATATTGAACAAATAACATGCATTCAAATCAAGGCATTTTATAACCACATAACATGCCCACAATTTCACACAATTCAAGAAATCACATTTAGCAATTTCTACATACCCAATTCAAGATAGAAAGTATTCTACCTAATTTCAATACCCATTTCACCAAGGTATAATTTAAGTACATTACATGCCCATATAACACAAATTCTCATGGGATTTTCCAAAATAAATTACCACATTTTCTTAATTTCAAGGTAGGAATTTATAGTAATCTATTTCTATTCTCATTCTCATACCCATTTTATTTCATTTTATTTCAATAGGCAAGTGATATAGCTATCTATCAACCTACCCATTTCATTTAACATTCTAGGTTGTGAATACTACACAAGTAGGAAAATTTCCTGCCTTTTGTAGGGTGAGGGAGCAATCGTAGGAGTCCCAAGAATTCACCCAAGCTCAATCCCAAGCTTCCGCCAAATTTTCAGTTTTCTCACCTTCGGTGAAAATCCTCCTTTTTTGGTGTGTACGTGTTGCCCTTGTCGAGGAGATCGACTTTGCTTCTTGGCCCTTGTGGATCCAAATTCTCTAGCTTCGTAGATCGTAGAGAGAAGTTTGAGATTTCTTCACCGTTCCTTCTCATCTCTATCGGCTGAAACCGGCTGAACAAAATGGGGAAAAATTTTGATTTTTCCCCCTATTTATAATTTTAGAACACTTGGCCCTTATTGCGCCACACGTCCCTTTTTATTTCGGATTCGTTTTCATCCCGAAACGATTAAATTTCTCTCCGGTTCAAGTTTAAAATATTTTTAATTTGTGTTAAATTTATTTATTTTAAAAATCTCATATTTTTCCTAAAAAATTCGTATTTGGGTCTCCCGGGGTCCGGCCGCCTCGTAAAACGCGAAAAATTCGGCTATCTCAGAATTCCATTAAATTTGACATAATCACTAGATTTCGCGAGATGAATTCAACGGTGAAGTCCGTTTCATCATCCAAGCTCTAGAAAAGTTCAGGTTTACAACCCCGAACTGTTGTGGTAATTTACCGTTTAACCCTTTATTCTTAAAAGTTTAAATTTACTCGGGTTTTTACATGCCTAATGTTTAAAACAAATACTACACACACATGGACACAGAACAACAACAACAACTAGAACCTAAAAACCATAATAAATAAAGAATAAATTTGAGCCCTATATCTACAGTCTCTTTGTAACGCCCCCAAAACCCCCTTGGACGGTATTACATTCTAAACATCATTCACTGCATGAGAGCACTAAATAACTCCATAAATAAGAAAGTTTCATTCATCAACCATTGATATTTTAACAAAATTCGGGCAGAGTCTCCTTTGTACGGGGAGCCCTACCCAACACACAACATGTACAATTATACTACATTTGACTGCACCGAGTCCACATATGCATAGCTATTGACCACACCGGGTCCATTTATCCATCTTAAAATAAACTTCCATTAACCAAACATCATATCCACACTATCATCCCAAAAGAATAGGTCAAGCAATGGCATTTACATTCCAAAAGAATTACACTTAAACATCGCAGCGGAATAAACAAAATACTAGGCTATACATAATTGTAAATACATTCCCTAGTCTAGCACAAAATAAACTACATCTCTAGATGCCCCACTCGGGATCTAAGTATCCCTCTAAGGAAACCTCTTTATGGCCCGACTCGTGAACACCGAGCTCTTCCTCTGACACATAATCTGAAAAATGTTTAACACTAGGAGATGAGCACGAAGCTTTGTAGAAAAATCCTTCCAATCCAAACAATGTTTAAGAAAACAAATGAAAACTGTCGGTCTCATTTCACAAATAAAATATATAGTTTTTGAAATAACATAGGGATATTTTAAATAGATCTCAAGTTAATGAATAAATGGAACTAATACACAATTAATAATACATTCCACCAGAAACCATTTCTCACAAGTTCTTATGGAATCCCATACTTCCCAAAACTCTTGTAGAAACCGTATCTAGTAGAATGAACACATACCAACCACTACATTTGTATCGACATTATAAACATGTATCTCCACTATGATGTAAGGCAATCCACATGAATCGACACATTGAGTAATATCTAGGCCCACACACACACAAATCCTCGCAAGGACATCAACTTCGGGAAGGGACTCTACCGACTACATTGTCCCTTACCAATGCACCGGCGATAACGAATCCAACTCAGGCATAGTATACTAATCCCCATACAAGGCACCCGTAAGCGAGCAAGGCACCAATCCCACTACGAGTGGTAGCAAAAATTCCAACCCACACGGAGCAAGCACAACATCTACCCAGCCTATGATATCTCGTCAAAGGCCACCCATGGTCATCCCACATTCATAAGAGATACAATACCAAACCCATTTCCTCCATTTATAAGCCTATCCCAAAAATCCTCAATTTAACATATGACAATTCCAATAACAATTAAAGAAAAATACAAGAGATCACAACCACCTCATTTTGCTACTCCACACAAAGAAATTTATGAGAAATCAATATTAAATGAGAAATTTAAGAAGAACATTCATCACTCTCCAAAAAATAGGATTTTCAAGCAAGTAAATAGATTTCATGGGTATGAAACCTTAACTTTGTGTAAAACATGGTAATAGTTGCAAGAGAACCAAGAAATAAAGAACCCATAGCAAATACATATGATTAGGAGTCCAAAACATACATATATAATAACCCTAGCCTCAATGTAAGTATATGGAAGGAATACCTTTTTGCTCTTGAATTCTAGGGCTTGAATCTTGAATCACCCTTAGATCTTGTGTTTTTCTCCTTTGATCTTGAGTTTCTCTCTTATTTTCTTTCTCTCTAAGTGTTTCTAGGGTTAGGAGTGGATTAATGAGGCTAAAAGAGTCGTGCTTAAGTATTTATAGTGGGAGAAATAGCCCTTTGTGCACGATTCTGGAAAGCAGAATCCGTAAGTAACGTTCGAACGTCCGTAGTGCAAATCACTGTCTTCCGTTTGAACGTCGTTCGAACGTCCTTGACTTTCGAATGTTGGTTGCTTCCAGTACTTACATCTTCACTATAGTTCTATAGAAACCAAAGTACTGGGACTCACTTACGTTCGAACATCCCCAACGTTCGAACGTCCATCCTAGTTTCTGCTGAAACTTCCAGTGAAGTTTTGGCCTGTCTAGAAGTCGATTTGAAAAATTTTCATGAAATACTATTTTGTAGCCCTGGAAGTCTACTATCTAATGAAAACGTTTCAGATCAAAATGATGTCAAAATAAAAAGTTATGAACAAAATACTAGGAAAGTATCCCAAAAATTTTTTTTACCCAAATTTTCTCTAAAGTGTGTTTTAACTCCGAAATACCCTCAAACTTTTACAACATACCCTATTACCTGAAATAACATTTTTTTATTTCTACTCTTACTTTCTACTTAGTTCATGCATACATCATTACATATATTAGCATATCAAAACATAACCATGTTAATATATAGCAATACGAATGTGGGGGTTTACATTCCACCCCCTTAAATAAAGTTTCGTCCCGAAACTTACCTCAAGTAGAGAACAAGTGAGGGTACTTCTCTCGCATATCCAGCTCCGGTTCCAAGTAGCTTCCTCTACTCCATGATGTTGCCACAAAACCTTTACCAATTTGATGACTTTGTTGCGATGCACCTTCTCCTTGGCATCGAGAATCTTCACTGGTTGTTATTCATATGTTGCTCCATCTTGAATCTCAATATCCTCCAAGTCCACGACATTTGTTGCATCCGATTGACACTTTGTCAACATCGAAACATAGAATATGTCATGTACGCCTGATAATTGAGCCGATAACCGCAATTGATACGCCGTTTTGCTCACAACTTTGATCATTTCAAATGGCCTGTTATATCTTGGCGCTAACTTTTCCTTCTTGACAAATCTAAATACTCCTTTCTTGGGCGACACCTTGAGAAAAATATAGTCCCCTTCTTGAAACTCCAATGGTCTTCGTCTTCTATCCGCATAGCTTTTCTGTCGGCTTAGTGTCGTATGTAGTCTCTCCCAGATAAGTTGAATCTTCTCTATAGTCTGCCGAATAATTTTTGGCTCAAATAAACTACTCTCGCCCGCTTCTAACCAAAAAGTAGGCAACCTACATGGTCATCCATACAATGTTTCATACGGTGCCATCCCAATGTTTGTCTGATAGCTGTTGTTATACGCAAACTTCACTAATGATAGATGATCACTCAAACTTCCCTTGAAGTCCAACTCGTAAGCCCGTAACATATCTTCTAGAATTTGTATCACTCTCTCCGATTGACCATCCATTTGAGGATGAAACGCGGTGCTAAAGTATAACTTCGTCCCCATAGCTTGTTGTAGACTTTGTCGAAATTGTGCCACAATCCGCAAGTCACGATCCGACACAATAGAGAGCGGAACTCCATATAACCTGACAATTTCATAGATATAGAGCTTGCACAAGGTCTCTAAGTTATTTGTGGTCTTCATACTCAAGAATTTGGCAGACTTAGTGAGTCTATCCACAATAACCCATACTACATTATGACCGCGTGTCATCCATGGTAAACCCGACATGAGGTCCATGGTGATGTGATCCCACTTCCACTCTGGGATAGGCAAAGACTGTAGTAATCCTCCTGGCTTTTGATGTTCGATCTTCACCTGCTGGCACACTGCACATTTAGAAACGTATCTAACTGTATCCTTCTTCATTCCCTACCACCAATACTGCCTTTTCATGTCCTTGAACATTTTGGTACTACTCGGATGTATGGAGAACTTGCAATGTTGGCACTCGTCCAACACTTCTTTCCTTAGTTGGTCATCATCGGGCACACATAGCCTTCCTCGAAACCATAATTCATCACCATTTATCGCCTAATTCTCAACAATCTCGTTCCCTTCCAACTTTTCCCAAATAGCTTCCAACTCGGTGTCTAATCGTTGCAACTCTACGATTCTTTGTCGAAGCATCGGTTAGGCAATAAGATTAAATAAGGATGGTCGATCCTCCAGCCTATCCACCCATAGGACGAATTCCTCCAAGGCATTCATCATCTTCCACCTATTCACCACAAGGAAATTGATTTCACCTCGAGACTTCCTACTCAGTGCATCTGTTATTATGTTCACCTTCCCCGGATGATAGTTGAGTGTGAAATCGTAGTTTTCTAGGTACTCAATCCACCTTCTTTGTCGAAGATTTAAGTCTTTCTGGGTGAATATGTACTTAAGGCTCTTATGATCCGAATACACTTGGAACTTCTCTCCATACAAGAAACACCTCCACAACTTAATAGCAAAGACCACAATGGTAAGCTCCAAGTCATGAGTGGGATAATTATGCTCATGAATCTTGAGTTGTCTCAAGCCATAAGCAACCACCTTTCTTCCTTGCATTAGCACACATCCCAAGCCTTTTAGTAAAGCATCGGTGTAAACATCGTATCCTTCACCACTGCTCGGAATGATGAGGACAGGAGTCGTCGTCAACTTCTCCTTCAAGGTGCTAAAGGCAAGTTCACACGCTTGAGTCCACAAGAATTTCTCCCCCTTCTTTGTAAGGCAAGTCATCAACATTGCAAGTTTTGAGAACCCTTCTACAAACCTCCGGTAGTAGCCCACTAAACCCAAAAAACTACATACTTCTGTCACATTCTTCAGTGGTTCCCATTTCATCACGGCTTCAATCTTAGAGAAATCAATGGCTACGCCTTGTTCAGACAACATGGCCCAGGAACTTCACTTCCTTCATCCAGAACTTACATTTGCTCATCTTAGCATATAACTTATGCTCCCTAAAAGTTTGTAGCACAATCGTGAGATGGCGTTCATGTTCTTCGTGTGTCCATGAATAGATCAATATGTCATCAATTAACACAATGACAAACTGATCTAAGTATGGCCGAAATACCCTGTGCATCAAATCCATGAAGGCTGTGGGTGTATTAGTCAATCCAAACGGCATCACCGTATACTCGAAATGACCATACTAGGTATGAAAAGTAGTCTTAGGAATATCCTCCTCTCTAATCCACAATTGGTGGTACCCTGTACAAAGGTCAATCTTGGTGTAATACTTAGAACCCCTCAATTGATCGAATATGTCATCTATTCGTGGCAACGAATATCTATTCTTCACTGTCACCAGATTCAACTTCCGGTAATCCGTGCACAACCTCAGTGTTTCATCCATTTTTTTTCACAAAGAGGACCGGGGCTCCCCAAGGTGAAGTACTCAAATGGAAAAACCCAATATTCAACAAATGGTCCAACTGTTTCCTTAGCCCCTTCAACTCCAAAGGTGCCATATGGTATGGAGCAATGGATATGGGTTCAGTTCCCGGATAGAGGTCAATCTTGAACTCAATCAACTTGTGGGAAGGTAACTTGGGTAATTCATCTGGGAAGACATCCGAAAAATCTGATACTATCATCACCACGCCCCATAGAATTTGTGAGATCCTGTTATCCCACATCGGTTAGGGAGAGGAAAGTTGCTGGGTTTATAAGTAAGCCCCTCACCTTATATGACATAAGGTATTTTCCCAGGGGTATTGGGAGAAACAAAATCGTGAGGGCCAGTGGGCCCAAAGCGGATAATATTATGTTATATGGAGGGTGGGGTGTTATAACATGGTACCAGAATCGAATCTCGCCTGAACTGAGTGTGGGGCCCTACTATGCTCGCGTGTAGTGGGAGGGCAGGAAGTTGGCAGGCTACTACACGAGGAAGTGCAGCCCTAAGGGGGTGGATTATAAGATCCTGGTATCCCACATCGGTTAGGGAGAAGAAAGTTATTGGGTTTATAAGTAAGCCCCTCACCTTACATGACATAAGACCTTTTCCCAGGGGTACTGGAAGGAACAAAATTGTGAGGGTCAGTGGGCCCAAAGCGAACAATATTATGTCATGTGGAGGGTGGGGTGTTACAGAATTTATCCTGATCGTCTCCCATCAAACTAGCTAAGAAACTCAAATGACTTCCCGCCTTCGGTTTCAAGAATCGACTTCCCATAGTCAAAAATAGATGGGAAGAACTTTGGTCATTGATGAAACTGAAGGTTACTCCTCCCCATAAATGAAACGTAATCCGTTTGCTGAAACAGTCCATTATCGTCTGGAAAGCGAAAAACAAGTTCATCTCGAAGATGACGTCGTACCCCTTCATATCTAAAGCAACCAAATCCACAATCAATTTGTGCTCCCCAATACGAAGCACATAACCTTTGTAGACCCGGCTGGTACCCAACCGTTCTCCCGTAGGCAAGTCAATATTCAATGCATGTTCTAGCTTCTCGAAACCCAATCCCAAACTACTAACATATGCAGTGCGTATAAATGAATGTGTAGCCCCGGGGTCAAATAAGATTTGGGCCCAAGAATTATAAAGAAGAATTATACCTTTAACAACTGCATTGGAGGCCTCTTCCCTCAGTTGGGTAAAGACAAATACTCTCCCCTGAGTGGCGCCGCCTGGGGCTAGAGCTCCCAACGACCTCTGCGGCTAAAGTGGCTTGTTTGCGTTCACTCGCTATGTGGCTTGGGTGGTCTTGGTGGAAAACAATGGGTAGTTATCTTTGTAGTGCCCAACACCTCCACACGCAAAGCATTGGCGTGCATCGGTGCCAACTCTCTTTGGTACACCTCCCACTCCTCGAGATATCTGAGGTCTCTGTCCCACTGCATGATCTGGGAGACGATAAGGGGCCACCCTCTACACTCCGCTACTACTGGCACCCGTCTATATCAGGCCTCTCCTCGCAAATCTCTGTCGTCGCTAGCTATCTTCTATATCCCTTTCAAGAAGTGAGGCTCTATCAACCATATCCCCATACTCCCGGATCTTGAGAGCTACCAACTTCTCCCGTATAACCGGCCTCAGTCCCTACTCAAAGCACTTGGCCCTGTTGGTCTCCCTAGAAATAAACTCCATGGCATAGCGGGATAGCTCATCAAACCTCTTCTCGTACTCAGCCACAGTCTGGTTGCCCTGTCGTAAAGCAAGAAAACCGGTCTTCATTCGATTCCAAATGGATTTAGGAAAGTACTTGTCTTGGAAAGTTTGGTCGAACTCCTCCTAAGTGAGTGCATCGGTGTTCCTCATTCTCTTCACCAATTTCCACCAATGATCGGCCTCTCCATCAAACAAATATATTGCTAAGCCGACCTTAAGGTCCTCAGCAACTCCCATGCCATCAAACACTTTCTTCACCCGGAGGATTTACCTATTCGCATCCAAGGGATTGAAGCTTCCATGGAAAGTGGGTGGGTGTTGCCTTACGAACTCTTGAACAACGACCATTCTCCGATTCTCATCTCTGTTGTCCGGTACTTGGGCTAGTGGATGTGCTCCACCATTATGGTTGTGGTTGTTGTTGTTTACATTTTGGCTTTGCACCAGAGTGGTAAGTTCCCTCAAGCATTGATATTTGTCGTTCATGGCATCGGGAGATGGTGGTGGTGGTAGATTTTCTTGACCGCCACGACCACACCCACGTCCACGTCCTCTTCCTCCATCCATCCTGCACATCAATTCACAATTTAGTTTCTTGATGTACAAGATATCCTAATAGTCAATTTAATCCCAAGTATAAGATTCGTGTAAAATTTAGGTCAACAATCTTAATCAACCTAATCCTATCTCTCTAGTGGTAATCCATAACCTACAGCTCTCATGTAAGACCTAAAGTCTAATCTCTGATACCAAACTTGTAACGCCCCAAAAACTCCCTTGGACGGCATTACATTCTAAACACCATTCGCAGCATGAGAGCACTAAATAACTCCTTAAATAAGAAAGTTTCATTAATCAACCATTAATATTTTAACAAAAATCTGGTAGAGTCTCTTTTGTACGGAGAGTCCTACCCAAAACACAACATGTACAATTATACTACAATTGACCGCACCGGGTCCACATATGTATAGTTATTCACCACACCAAGTCCATTTATCCAACATAAAATAAACTTCCATTCACCATATATCATATGCACACTGTCGTCCCAAAAGAATAGGCCAAGCAATGGCATTTACATTCCAAAAGAATTATACTTAAACATCGCAGTGAAAATAAACAAAATACTAGGCTATACATAATCGTAAATACATTCCCTAGTCTGGCATAAAATAAACTACATCTCTAGATGTCCCACTCGAGATCTAAGTATCCCTCTAAGAAAACCTCTTCGTGGCTCGACTCATGAACACCGAGCTCCTTCTCTAGCATATAATCTAAAAAATATTTAATAGTAGGGCATGAGCACAAAGCTCTATAGAAAAATTCTTCCAACCCAAACAAGGTTTAAGAAAACATATGAAAATGGTCAGTCTCATTTCACAAATAAAATATATAGTTTTTGAAATAAAACAGGGACATTTTAAACAAATCTCAAGTTTAGGCAACAACAGTAATTTAATGAATAAATGGAACTAATACACAATTAATAATACATTCTACCAGAAACTGTTTCTCACAAGTTCTTACGGAATCCCATACTTCCTAAAACTCTTGTAGAAACCGTAATGAACACATACCAACCACTACATTTGTATCGACATTATAAACATGTATCTCCACTATGATGTAAGGCAGTCCACATGAATCGACACATTGAGTAATATCTAGGCCCACACACACAAATTCTCGCAAGGACATCAACTTCGGGAAGGGCGTCTATTGACTACATTGTCCCATACCAATGCACCGGCAATAACGAATCCAACCCAGACATAGTATACTAATCCTCATACACGGCACCCGTGAGTGAATAGTAGTTTGGTCCTCGCAAGGCACTAATTCCACTACGAGTGGAAGCAAAAAGGCCAACCCACATGGAGCAAGCACAACATCTACCCACCCTACGATATCTCATCAAAGGCCACCTGTGGTCATCCCACATTCATAAGAGATACAATACCAAACCTATTTCCTCCATTTATAAGCCTACCCCAAAAATCCCCAATTTAACATATGACAATTCCAATAACAATTAAAGAAAAATACAAGAGATCACAACCACCTCATTTTACTACTCCACACAAAGCACTTTATGAGAAATCAATAGTAAATGAGAAATTTAAGAAGAACATTCATCACTCTCAAAAAAATAGGGTTTTCAAGCAAGTAAATATATTTCATGGGTATTAAACCTTAACTTCGTATAAAACATGGTAATAGTTGTAAGAGAACCCAGAAATAAAGAACTAATAGCAAATACATATGATTAGGAGTCCAAAACATACATATATAATAACCCTAGCTTCAATGTAAGTGTATGGAAGGAAACCCCTACCTTTTTGTTCTTGAATTCTAGGGCTTGAATCTTGAATCACCCTTAGATCTTGTGTTTTTCCCCTTTGATCATGAGTTTCTCTCTTCTATTTTTTCTCTCTGAGTATTTATAGGATTAGGAGTGGAGTAATGAGGCTAAAAGAGGCGTTCTTAAGTACTTATAGTGGGAGAAATAGCCCCCTGAGCGCGATTCTGGATAGCAAAATCTGTAAGTAATGTTCAAACGTCCGTAGTGCAAATCACTGCTTTCCGTTCGAACGTCGTTCGAACGTCCTTGACTTTCGAACTTTGGTTTCTCCTAGTACTTTTACATCTTCAGCAGAGCTCTGCAGAAACCAAAGTACTGGGACTCACTTACGTTCGAACGTCCCCAACATTCGAACGTTCATGCCAATTTCTGCTGAAACTTCCAGTGAAGTTTTGGCCTGTCTAGAAGTCGATTTGGAAAATTTTCATGAAATACTATTTTGTAGCCCTAGAAGTCTACTATCTACTGTAAAATTTTCAGATCAAAATGATGTCAAAATAAAAATTTATGATCAAAACACTAGGACAGTATCCCAAATTTTTTTTTACGAAAATTCTCTCTAAAATGTGTTTTAACTCCGGAATACCCCCAAACTTTTACAACATACCCTATTACCTGAAATAACATTTTTATTTCTACTCTTACTATCCACTTAGTTCATGCATATATCATTACATATATTAACATATCAAAACATAACCATTTTAATATATAGCGATATGAATGTGGGGGTTTACACTCCTTAAGAAAAATTTGCACACTCTCAATGCTCAAGGTAGATGAGCAATTGTCTCCTAAGATAAAACAGATTTACATTCTTGAAGAAGCAACACTTCAATATCTAAGACTCCAGCGAACACAACTTTGTGCCTCGTACTTGAACCGACAAAGAAGAACAACAATGCACCAGTATGAATGCAAAGAGATACAAAATAGAATATAGAATTATGGACTTGAGAGATTTCAGTTTGTTTAGTGTTTTTCAGCGACAGTAAGAACACCCTTTTATAGACTACAAATGTCTATTCAATTGAACTAGACAGCCAAGGGGCACCACTATTTGTTGCACCTATTCAGAGACACTTTGGAGGACGACAATTATATAGGCATGTATTTTAAAAATTCATTTAAAAGACAGTTAGGCTAGGCACTGAAAGGCAAAGGCAACAGATCGTGAGGGAGGGGGCGCCCCAATCCAAGGCGTCAAATCCATTGGGCGCCACCTGTGGGCTCTACTGTTTACTTCATTCCATTTTTTTACCTAACTCCAAATCCAAAAATTATGTCTATTATACCAATATAAATTGATATTTTTTTTAGGTACAATTTTTCATTCAAATATTAATTGTTTTGAACAAATAATTAAATCGTGGTCCAACTAATTTCTATGTGTGAGTCTTATTTTAATTTATTTTTCATAACCATTTTTTTCAGCAAATATTAGGTAATCATCGATTAAGATGGTTATAAAAGGGGCATTCAATGGAGAAGATCAGGGGCGAGGGTGAGCAAGTGTAAACCCCTACAGGTTTAAAAGTGATGCAATGATAGATTGATTAGTATTTAAATATATGAAATGATGTAGAAATGAACTCCATGAGTTATAACCGTAGGAAATGCTAATATTATAAATATTAGTCAAAACTTGGTTTTAGCTCGTGAATATACGAAATAATTTGTAATAGAACTTATATCAACTATGTTTGATGTGTAAATGTATGTTGTGTAAGTTTGAGTTGACCTTGGAAGGGTTTAGAATGGATTGAAAATGAAAAACGAAGGAAATAGGCAAAACTGGGCAAAACGCTACTGGTACTGTGTTTCAGAACAATTTGGTCTAGAGAGTTAGACATACCGGTACGGCCGAAAGAAGTCTGACAGATTAATGGCGCGATTTGTGGTCCATTTTCGTCTTATAAATACCTAGAGACGCCTCTTTAGCCTTTATTTCGGACCTTCTAACCTTCGAAAACCCTAAAAAGGAATAAAGAAAGAGAAGAGAGGAAGAAAGGAAAAAAAAACACAAGATTTGAGGGGACTTGTGTAAAAACCCGAGTAAATTTAAACTTTTATAAATAAAGGGCAAAACGGTAAAATTGCCATCATGGTTCGGGTTGAAAACCTAAAATTTTATAGAGCTTAGATGACAAAACGGACCTCACAGTTTAATTCGTCTCGCGAAATCTAGTGGCCATGTTAAATTTAATCGAATTTCGAGGTAGTGAGATTTTCACATTTTACGAGGCGATCAGACCCGGGAGACCCAAATACGAAATTTTTTTGAAAAAAATATGAGATTTTTGAAGTAAATGAAGTCAAGATAAATTAAAGATATTTTGAGCTTGAACTGGAGCGAAATTTAATCGTTTCGGGATGAAAACGAACCTGGAATAAAAAGGGACATGTGGTGCGTTGTGGACCAAGCATCCAAAAGAATATAAATAGGGATGAAATCAGATTTTCCCCCATTGTTTCAGCAAGTCTTTAGCCGATAGAAAGTAGGAGGGAGAAGAGAGGGAAAAGAGAAAGAAAACTCACCTTATCTCTACGATCTACGGAGCTACGGTGCTCGGATCCATTCGGGGCAATAGGGAAAGTTGGTCTCCTTGACAAGGGCTACGCCTACGTACCAAAAATGAGGGCCTTCACCAAAGGTGAGAAAATCAAAAATTTGAGGAGAAGGATTTGAGCTTGAGTTGATTTCTTAGAGCTTCCCAAGGGCATTCCTCACGCTACAAGAGGTAGAATTTTTCTCTTACTTATGTGTATTTACAACCTAAAATGTTATATTAAAATGGGTAGGTTGATAGATGTGTATATCACTTGTCTATTGAAGGGAAATTTAATGAAATATGTATAAAAATGAGAATAAAAATAGATTACGATAAATTCCTAGCTTGGAATTGAAATGCGGTAAATTATTTTGAAAAATTTCATGGGAATTGGTGTATATGGGCATATTGTGTGCTTAAATTAGGCCGTGGTGAAATGGTTATTGAAATTAGGTAGAATATATTCTATCTTGAAATGGGTATGTAGAAATTGCTTAATGTTATTTCTTGAATTATGTGAATTATGGGCATGTTATGTGTTTACATAATGTCTTGATTTGAAAGTGTGTTATTGCTTAAAATGAGATAACATGCTTGGATATGAGTTTTGGATAAAATATTGATAAATGCATTTTGGTTTATTGACATCGTGAGACATGAAAATTATATGATTTTGATATAATTTGCCATGGATTATATGAATTGGGTTTGAAATGGTTCATTTGGCATACATTGTTTATTGAACATTGTAGTAGAGTTGTAATGAGGCATTACATTGCATATGCATGAGAACATTGCATTAAATGGGTGGTGTGCATGAAAGTCAACACCACATGGATGGATGACAAGTGGGCTCGAGGGAGCTAAGTTAATGACTTGGCCAAGTCGCACAGTTAACAAGGTGTGAGGGTCAGGGTTAGCAAGAGAAGATCCCTCGGGTGTAAGGCCCGGTGATTTGGATACGCACTTCCGTTGGTGTTAGTCCATAAAGTGTGTCGGTGTACGCGGGACTGTTGGTGAAAGTCCATAAATCTCGTGTCGGTTGAGTGCCGTTGGTAGAAGTCCATAAATACTCACCCCATACAAGACCCCAGACATAAAATATCATTTGATGTATAACATAAATGACGGGATTATACACATGAAAAATTGCATGTGTAGGAGAGCCGATAAGGGCTCGGAATCATGGATGACGGACAAATACGCTTTAGCAATTGCATGTGTAAAGAGCCAGGAAGGGCTTAAGTTGGGTAGTGAGAGTGAGTCGAGTCTCATTTCATTCCATTGCATTGTAAATTTCTAACATTTATAGCATATTCATGTTTGGAATGTATGAATGGTGAATTGGTTGCATATGAGCATTTCATGTGAATTTGGGTTGGGGAGTAGCCTATTTAGGGAATACTCTATTGAGCGTAGCTCACCCTTTATGGGAAAACATTTCAATTGTATTGAGGTTTTTTCCAAATGGCCTTAGTTTTGTTATTTATGAATTGTTGTAAGTAAAAGTTCTTGCAAAGTAACCTTCATTTTAATTTAATTTTAATTTTATATTTCTATTCGAGCATTAATTATAGTCTTTATTACGTGACAATAGATTTTAAATTTTTTACTATATTTAACTCTTAAATTTTAGTTTAGTAGTTTTACTATGCTAATATCTTAGTGATAATGTTTGGAACATCGTTTATTGAATAAATTTAATGAATTATTAGTGAATAACTGTTATTTTTTAATTATAAAAAATGATAATTAGCTCCAATTTTTTACAATGATGATAATTAGTCATTTTTTTTATACATATTCAATATACATTCTTTTTTGACCGTTTCTATAAAATGGACTTCATGTATTAAATATGATATAGTAAATATAAATATATTATATAGCGTAATTGGTTAAGAGATAAAAATTAGAATGTATAATTAAAGTATCCACCTTAAACAAATTTCCTGGCTCTACCTTTGGAGAAAATGATACATGTTCAAACCCTCAAAAGACCCACAATCTAGGCATCATTAGGAGTAGTAAGCGATGTAATTAAGGTTTTTTTTATTTAGTCTCTTGTAATTGAAGTCTCTTCGATTGAATTAATTAAAAAATCTCTTTTAATTGTTCTCTATTTTAAATTTTACATTTGCACAGTAAGAATCTATATCATTTTTATCCAAAGAAGTCATGAAACAAGATATTTGAACTCATTCCAAACAATCGCGTGAAATTTTTTTGTCTATTATGACATTTATGTCGATCTCAACAAATTTTGGAGTAACAAGAAGAAAAAACAGAAGGCAGTATAAGACTTTTAATGTATAATGACAATGTAGTTCAAATAAAATACAAAAAAGACTCGACATTTCAATATGTCTAATGAATAGCTCAACTCTACTTCTGGTTGCAGTTCGATTAAAAAAATTCATATGCCCAATAGTTGGATGGGCTATCTATTTTTTCTTTCGTTTGTTTGATGGTATAAAATAAATAAATAACAACTTATCATGCCTCAAATTCATAAATAGACGTGATTTAACTAATAACCTTTAAAATTATAAAAGCATGACTAAAATACCATTAACAAACATATAAAATATCATCGAATTAAAAACCTCTAAAATACAAAACAACCATTTAAGGTTTACATCCAAAACTCCTTGGAAAGAAATATAATCCTTCATCTAACTAAATAAATTCATATTTATTAATATTGCCCAATCATCAAAGCCCGAAGATTTTAAGCTAGCAAGACAATCTCTAAACCTCAATTTTCGTGTAAAACCCGGGGAATTTTAATTTTTTTTTGAAAAGGGCAAAATAGTTATTTTACCATTATAATGTGTATTTAAAATACTCATGTTCTAGACTTTGGATGAAGAAACAAAGCTCTCTGTTGGACTCGTATCGCCAAATCTAGTCACTCTGTCGAATTTTGTCAAATTCTGAGATAGTCGGATGTTTTGTACGTCGTTCGAGGCAACTAGGTGGCGGATGACCCCACAAAGGTCTCTAAATATAATTATCTTAAAATTTAAGTATAATTGAATTAAAGTATCAATAAAATTAATCTGAACTAAACACGGAATGTAATAAATCATTTTAGGGTGAAAACAGACCCGAATAAGCAGGGGACACTTGGCACGATCTGGGCCAAGTCTCGAAAATTATAAATAGGGCTAAAAATCAGATTTTTAGCAGAAAATATCCCCATTATTCTGCTGGTTCAGCCGCCCAAGAGAGAAGAGAGAAAAGAGAGAAAAACTTAAATTTTCAATCTTCTTCCGACGATTTTCAAAGTTCCTTAGGTCGGAATCCGTTGAACCAAGAACTAAAGTTCTTTTACACGACGAGGGCTACGTATTCACACCAAAAATAAAAGATTTCACCGAAGATCCAAGAGGAGGATTTTGGGAGATCAAGATCTTGAAGGTTTGGTTGGTGTTCTTGGAGTTCTCCACACTCCATTTGAGGTAGGGTTCCTCCTACCTTGGTTTATTCTTTCCCTAGATATGGGTAGACTAAGGGTTAATTATTGAATTTAGCCCTATACTTGTATAAGGTTACGGTAATGAGAAAATGAGAGTAGAAGAAGGGCTTAGGCCAAATTCTATCCTGTTTTGAAATATGGAAGTTGCTTGAATAGATTCTTGTAACTTGGTAAATCTTAAAGCATGTTATGTGTTTCATATTTATGCTTGTATATGAGTTATATGAATATATGACTTGGTGCCCTTAAGGTGTTTGACAAAATGCCTAAGAGAAATTATGTGTGTTTTGCAATGATTTATGTAGAACATGCTTGGATATTGGGTTGGAGGAATTGTTGATATATATGTGTCTTGATGTATAGACATTGCGACAAAGATGGTATTTGTATGCTTATAATACAATTTACCATGGATATATATTGGAATTGTTCATATGTCATTCATAACATATTGAACATTTTGTTATTGTGCAATGGTGCATCACATTGCATATACACAAAAACATCTTATTACATGGGTGTGTGCATGGTTGTCGCCAACACCGCACTTGGTGATTGACGAAAGGCTTGGAAAAGTTGGGCCGAAGGCCTAGCTAAGCCGCAAGGTTGCATGAAATTGGGTTAGGGTAGCAAGAAGGGACTAGAAGATCCCTTGGGTGAAAGGTCTGGTAGTTGGGGTACGCACTCCCTTGGTTCGGTCCATAAATGTGTGTGGGTGTACGCGGAACTCTCGGTGGAAGTCCATAAAATCCATGTGGGTTGGCGACCCTTGGGTGAGTCCATGAATATCCACCCCCAAGAAAGACCCTAAATAGTAAATGTCATTCGATGTGCAACATAAATGACTGGTTCACACACATTATCACTTGCGTGTGTTAAGGAGCTGTGAATGGCTTGAATTGAGTGTATGAATGAGTCTCACCTCATTACATGGCATATCATACTAAATTCCATCATTTGGTTGCATACACTTGAATGGAATGGTTGAAAATTTTGAATTTTGCATGTGTGCATTTCATGTGCATCTAGGTGGGTAGTAGCCTTTGTATGAATTATTCTACTGAGAGTGACTCACCCTATACAGGAACACATTTCAGGTGGAGGATACACTCCCGAGGATGGCTCTCACTCGGGGCCTCAAGGGTGAAAAGAGACCAACATGTGGTCTTTAACCTTGAATTTTGTAAAACTTTTGATTTAAAATAATTTTTGGCATGTAAATATTGAAATCGTGTTTGAACGATTGTAATAGGACTTGTATGAATCTTGTATAATATAGAAAGCGTCATTATACATGTTTGGGATGAAATTGATAAGTCTTAGAATGGATTGAAAATGGAAAATAGGTGAAACAGGCATTTGTTGGCAGAGTGTACCGATACGCATGCCGGTATGCTGCTGTCCAGAGAGTTTGTCGTACCGATACGCGTACCGGTACGGTTTCTCAGAATTCTGAAATTTTCAAGTCTTCTTGCTATGCTTTTGGACTTTGAATTCTTGGGTTCCAATGACACAAATAGACTTAAATTGATACATATTGGGGTACATTGGACCCCCGGATTTTGGGGTGTTACATTTCGGATCCATACCTTGATCTGCTTCATCAAAGGAAAGGTAAGAACATAGCTAAAACATTAATCTTTTGGATGGTAGAGTAGTAGAGCTTTGACAAAGAAGGAAACTAGCTCCGAGACCATTTTACAGCTCATTTTCTTGCCTTTTTTCCTTTGCTTTTTCTGTGGGCAATGGGTTTAAGTTTTGATGGTGCCTGGAAATGGTTAGTCCAAGTCCAGAACTATGATTTTATGGTCCAGAAAAGGGGGTAGTGTGAATATATGAATTGTCAATTGATCAAACTGTGAGAATGAATTAGAAACAGCATATAAGTAGTTCACCTTAGCCGAGAGACTAAGGTTACGTCCACTATAATGAAGTCTCTTACTCATTAGGGGTGCATATTTCTTGAAGAAGAAGATTACAATAGGTTGTTTTTCTTAAAGTATGTTCCTACAATGTTTCAATAAAACCATGATATCAATGAAGAAATTGACAGTGTCCCATTTGTAGTGTGATAGTGTGATACTTATACATGTAATCCTTCTAGGGTTTCTTATGACTTCCTCCCCCTTTTTACTAATTCTATGGTCCCCTCTTCTTTTGTCTTTTAGTGATCTATGTCATGTGACGCTACTGTATCCACGATCCTTGGGTGGTTACGTGCACAAATATTACCTTAGCCACAGAGTACACGTTTGTTAGAGGCTTTAGAAGTTGTCCCCTGATTCCCTGGACACATGGCACGAAATGGGGCATTTGGGGTCTAATGAGTACCGAACTTCTTTATCCCAAACTACTTAACACTGAGCTTGTTATGACCGAACAGGGTTATGTCGAGCTGGAATCTCTGTCGGACTTCCTCCTTTGGATTATGGCCCATTCCTTATTATGAAGAAAATGGGTTTTTAACGGGTTTCCTAGGTCATTGTGCACCCTTTTTGGCCTATTCGGTGATTTGGGTTTAGAATGGGCAAGCCACTCCAAAATCCTACTGTTATAAGTTGCCCCCCAGCCTAGGTCACGAGGATGACATCATGCTCTAGCCTGGGGTTAAATAATATTTTCTAGGGTCATGATTGCTCCCACGAATGGCTATTTTATCAGATCATCGGCACTACCTAAGGACATTTGGTTAATCCATGTCGTGCCGGCTTCGATGGGACAAACGTGCTCGAGTGGTGGCACATATCGCCTGTAGGGCACTCTTCATAAAGCAGTTTTATGCACGTTCCATCGTGATAATAAATACTGTGTATAAAAAGAGAAAGAAACTCTTGGCCTCTTCCATTTGCATTTTGAATCTCTTCCTTCTTACGCTTTCTCTCTTTTTTCCTAGTTTTTGAAGCTGCTATTCCAAGTTCTTGGTGACTCAGGGGTCCTATGTTTTTTGTTCCTTTGAGATCCAACTCTAGCTTCTAGTTAGGTATGTCCCTTCTTTTTCCTTCTTTTTCTTCGATCTAGATCCCTTCAATCCTCTCTGGTGGGATTTCGTGTTCCGTTGCCTTATTTGGAGATTTAGTTATTTCAGAATCGCTCTGGTAATTTTGCCTCCCTTTCTCAATTTGTAGATCATCTCCTAGTGTTGAGGTTATCTTTACTTAGGACTTGGGGTCTTACTCTCTTGTTCTTAACGGATTGTGCCTTTCATCTGCCCTTTTTACACTATGATCTTCAATTTGGGCCGATAATGGGGAGGGTGGTTTTTGAATCCGACTACGAGGATGAAGGTGATAAGGAAGTCCCGTCATCTTCTACTATTGGGCATTCTAAGGAAGGGACATCCTCTCCCATTGATGGGAGAGTGGGTACCCATTTTTGGTGATATTTTAGTTGGGGATGACCAATTTAGTATGTCCTTAGCAGAGAATTTCGAGTTCCTTCCCAGGGAGCCGGCTCAAGAGTCTTCAGGGCGGGGTCTCGAGGTTTCGACCTTGGTTCCTTCTGAGGAGGCTCCTTTAGTGTTGCCCCCTATTTCCTTTAGTTGTCTTAGGAGGAAAAGGTCTAAAGATGCTTCTACTAAGAAGGAAAAGGCTCCTAGGGATTTCTCTGACCTTACGTGTTGTATTGATTCGACTCTAAGTCATCTCGACGAGGAGGACTTGGCAGTTCTGAGGGAAGAATATTCCTTTCCTGAGTCTGTTTTACTTCATTCTCCTAAGGAGGATGAGAGGTACAACTCTAATATTCCTAAGATGACCTGCTTCTTTGAATCGACTTTCCGTGCTGACCTCTGATTTCCTGTTCATCCCTTCAGCTTAGACATTCTAGAGTTTTACAATGTATGTCCAACTCCGATATCTCCAAACGGCTGGAGTTTATTGGTTAGCTTTCTTATCCACTAGTTTGAGAGCAGAAATGACTCTCCTCCTACGATTCGTGAGTTTGTCTCAATTTTTCAGCTTAAGTCTTCTCCTTCATTGGGTTTCCTCTATTTTGTTAAGAGGGTGAAGGCGAAGAGTCTAATTTTTGGGCTCCCGTCATCCAACAAGGGGTACAAACCGAGGACCTTTTTTGTAGAAGGTGACTCTTGGGAAGTATCAGGACTTCCCGGTGATGTCCCTCGTATTCCTTAATTTTGGGGAGTCTCACGGAATACTCGTAAGGATAAAAATTGGTCATGCTTTTCCTTTCATCCGCTAGCTAGAACTCTAACCTTCGATCTTTATTCTAACGCTAGATTTTGTCTGCGGAGTTTTTCCCGACTCTTGACGCAGAGGAAGTTGCCAGGGTAGGCAAGGTAGAAGCTTTTGGCTTGAAGTCTTTTCTTGACCTTGTAACTGAGGAGAATCTTGCCAAGCACGAGCTTGGGCCTCCAGTTGATATGCCCTCTGCACATATTTTTTATCCTTTGCATTCTGACCCGCCTGAATCGACGGATCCTGACCTTATTATGGTGACTTTCTCCGATGCCAAGAAGACCAGGAATAGGCTGGTGAAGGGCTTCGAGCTACCCATACAAAAACTTTCGAATTGATCACCCAAATGCTGGTTGTGCGAAGTAATAAATTTCTCGGGAGTCCAAAGTCGAATATCTAGGAATTGAGAAAAACATAGAACACAAAGAAAAATAAAAGAAAAATATTTGAAAAATATTATTGTAGAGATTTTGAAATTAGAAAACAATAAAATTGGTTTTAAAAATAATAATTAAAAAATACTAGAGCGTCAGGTACTCCCTCTCAAATTCATATAATAATGATTAAAGATTTAGTTCTTAGCCCTAGACAAAATTAAATGTCGGTTGATTCAAGTCACCAAATTTAACAATAAAACCAAAAGAATATTTTTGTTTATAATTGAAAGTTTATTCAAGAACCTAAGTAATCATCAAATTATATTATTCTATGAAGTAATGGCAATCAACTTAAGCGAATAACCAGTTATTTGACTCGTAGGGAAATTCAAGCAATAAATGTACATGGCACAACGACTCAAGGATTTTTAGAAAGTAAAAACTTTACTAAGAAATCAAAAGTTGAATTAACAAAATATCACATACCATTAAGCTGATAAGTCAATAATATTATCGTACTTCTTTGAGAGGTTCTCCCCTAGCCCTAGCTAAACCTTTCAGCCAGACATGACGAACTTAAATCAAAATAGAAAGATAGGACAAGAATAACAATCCTAATTATCCCCTATCAATAGATGAGAGTCTTTATTTATAGTAAAATAAATCATAGGTATATGTAGAATATATAAGGTTAGCTTGTGATGAATTCCTTTCTAAACAAAAGTCTTTTAAGGTTAAATCCTATGTATAAAATCTTGGGGCCGCGGGAACAAAATATGTCTATACTTCAAGCTTGAATTTCATATATTTAGAAGCTGAATCACGAAATTGTTATGAAATACACTTTGTAACCCTTGAAGTCTTATTTCCAACTCCATAAAATTCAGGTTAATCCGAAATCTGAGTCAAAAGTTATGACCAAAATAATGAAAACATATCAAATCCTTATCTTCCAGGAAACTTTTCTAATTCAACTTTAAATGAGTTTTCTTTAAAGTTGAACTCTTATAAGGATTAAAATTGTTAATTTATCTTTAAGTCTTCTTATCTACCTCATGATTCTTCAATCCTTATTAATTGTAATTTTTCCTCTAGTTATTGTTTCACTTGTCTTATCCATTATAACTTTAAATCTACCAATTTACCTGCAAAATAAACCAAACAACTAGAAAAAGTATCAAACTAGAAAATCAATGAATTTAACACATTTAATAAAAAATAATATGCAATTAACCAATCATTAAATATAATAAAATAACAATTTTGATGGTTAATCAGCCCCCAAAGGAAGGGCAGGTATTCACTTCCTTGGAGCAAAAACGTGAGGATTTGGCCTTCTTTAAGGCTACTGTCTCCTCCTATATGTCCCCCGAGCTCACAAAGACGACGATCTCTCCAGAGCGTCCCCCTCCATCAGTAGTGCCTCCTATTTTTCCCCAACCGTCTTTGCTAAAGGAAGTGAGGGGGGAAAACATCCTTCCTCAACCAATTGCTCAGGATAGTAGCTTCCTCCATGACCCTGAGGCCGCCATGAATACTTTCGCTGAGCTGGTCCCCACATCTAATCCCAACCTAGCCATACGGGTTCCTTTTGAGAGGAAGGCTAAGCATGGCATCAAGGCCTAGCTGAGATACCTTATGATTTCTTCTTTTGTATGAATGCTCCTTCTAACGTATTTTCATCTCTTGCTTGTATTGACTCCTCTCACTTTTCCCAGATGTTGAATTGTGTGAAAATGATGGAATTTCACCATGCTCAACTTGCGAATGAGCTGACTGCCAAAGAGCAAAAGCTAGTCAGGGCAAGGAACGTTGCTGAGACTGCGAAAGTGGGAAAGAGCCTTGCTGAAGGAAGGTTGGTTGTCCTGGTTGTTGAGGTTACCAAACTGAAAAGGATTTATGATGAGTTGAATGCTCGTTACCAAGAATCTGCTAGGCTGAAGAATAAGGAACTATTGAAGAAGAACGTCGAGCCAGTGGCGTCGAACGCCGAAGTGGCTCTCTAAAGGCTAAGATCACTGAACTCCTAAAAGAAAATGCTACTACCTTTGTGAAGGGTTTCAGGAATTTCCAAGAGCAAGTTGAGGAAGCCTATCCCGATCACAACTTGGATTCCTTCGTGCCTCAGCTTGGGCAAAACAAAACGGCAGAAGTGATTACTGGGGCCACTATTCAGTAACCAATGCTAGTGAGGAAACCTCAGTTGGACTTAAAGAAAAAGGAAAAGAGATTGGCACTGAGGCAGCTAGTGCCGAGGCAATTGGAGCTGAGGTGCTTAGGACCTAGGAGGTCGGTGTAGGCAGAAAGCTCGTTGTTGGGGCGGCTAATGAGAGCAGAGAGCCTTCTGTGTGAATTTTTTTGGCTATTGATAGATTTTCTCTGCTGTAACATGAACTTCTATACATGTCGCTCTTTTTAATGTACTTTCTGGGTTTTTAATGAAGCGTTGGTGTTCTTTCCCGCCTCCCCACTCTTTCTTTCTTGCATGTGTATGTCGTTGCTTTTTCTTTTAATAGTAATGGTCAAAAAAGCCCATCTCATGCTACGTTATGACTTGGATGCCTTGAGCTGAGCTACGCATTTGCTGAGGAAGTTTTGGTTGCTTGGGGGCTATCTTACTTACTGAGGCTATTTTGGACCTTTCCTATTCCTTTTTGTGTATTGCAAACTTGATGATTTTTTTCAGTTGGGAACGTGCACTATGAGTGATGATAGTGGCTTATGGAAAGTAGCGCCCACGACGACCACATGTTAATGGCATTTAATGCGATTTACGCGCTATAAAGGTACTCTACGGATGTGATGTTTGCTGGCTAGTGGTCCTTATAAATAGTCCCCTTAGTGAGTGGTTTTTCCACCTTGAAGTTTTCTTTCTTTTTATTACTCTTACTTTCTGCTTCAAAGTTCCTTTCTTGCAACTTGTTTCTTCCTCTATCTCCATGGCGCGTGCACCCACTACTTATCATGACACCCAGCAAAGGGTATACCCTGATGCCGAAAATAGCGAAATCGATAGTGAAGAGGTTCAGGTGATCGCTAAACGCTATGCCTTTCCCAACGGGTAATCATTCGTGCTGCAGAATGCAACTTGTACCATATTTCCATTAGAGATTGGGTATGTTTTTTGCTAAGTCCCTTTTCTTCTAGGGCTACAATTCCCTATTCCTTCATTTGTAAGGGAGGTGCTTCATTTCTTTGACTTTTGCCTTGCTATGTTACTTCCAACGGGGTGGGCTATTTTGTTGGCATTCCCTATGTTGTGGGAACGGATGTTTACTCGTTGCCGATCCACTCTTGTAGAGTTTCTCAACTTTTTTTCATTCGGTGGAGGTGTCTGAATTTTATTATTTTTCTCCGAGACAAGGTGGAGAGATTTCGATTACTGACCTTCTCTTCCCGATCCTGAAGGATGTAGGAAGAGGTAGTTCTTCATATCAGGGATAAGTTGGGAGTTTGAGCCCCAGACGTTGTCACCAATCAAAGTTCCCATAGTTTGGGGGAGGCGTGGTCATCTTGGTGAGTTTCCCTTGCTTGAGGAGTTTTTTCTCTTTATTAATCTGGTCCTACCATGCTTGTTGGCATCTAACTTGGCATATAGCTCTATTCTTTTATGTCGTAGGTGAGTACCAAATCTTGACTGGAGAGACCAAGCTGGGGTTAACCATGTTCGAGCTCTATTACCCGTTTTGAGCTAATGCATCCTAAACTTGCTTCGGTCCCGAGCAACCGTGAGTATTTGCCATTCTTTTCCTTATCGTTCTGTTTTTTATGTGTTCGACTGAGTTTACTACCTTAACTGCCTTTTTTGTTCAATCCTTGAGTACCTGACCAACCAACGAGATGTGATCATGGAACAAGTGGGCCAAAGGGGGCGAGCTTGGGGCCCAGGATCTTTGGCTAAGAGGACAATAGTATTAGGACATTTTTATCACATTGAAAGGTGATAAGAATATGTGATCTTCAATAATAACCTTTAAAAATACATAATGACAGCATTGAATTAAACTTTTCATATTCTCCATTCAATCACAATGGTGAAGAGAACTTTTAGACTTCTACATCAATAGATGGTCTTGCTGATTGGCTCTAATGTTGATATATCTATGTCTATATCTATCTATCTATATTAGTAAAAGTAATAAAACTTTTAATTGACTACAAAAATATATTTTACACTTGAGAATACATAATTTGTTATTATTCTATTGGTATGCAACCAATTACTATTGATCACCAATATGCTTAAATTAATAATTGACCTAAACCGCCACTTTCTAAATGCAATCAGCTTAAGCAACCCAAACAACAATTAGCTTAAATGTACTCTCTAGAGTTACAACATCAGTTAAGAAACATAATAGTTTATGACCTTTTTCCTCCTCCAAAATTTCAAAATATTGAAAACCCATTTCCCTATGAATTTTGTTTAATGTTTTGTACTGTTAAACTAGGTGTTGTTGAGTGTTTCGTTCCTATGTGTTCTTGTCTTTATTGCTTTTTAACCGCATGATGTTCTTTGGTTTCTTTGAAAATAATTGTGACAGTAAAGGGTGATTGTTTTCTATGAATTATTTTTTGAAAGATTTGAATTGTTGGTCTGGATTTTGTGCTTAAGGTACTCTTCTAGTTTCAAATCATTATTCAATGGACTTGTTGTAAAACCAATTGTTTATCAAACCAATTTGCCAAGTATTTTTTGTTCTTATTTGTTTTTGTTATGCCTATATACTTGTTGATTGGCTTCCATCATCAATGCTTAGGAAAATGTTATGATTCCATCTTAGCTTCTATCTCTATATTTCACTCTCTATGTATATTTATGTATTGAAAAAGTTAATCAGCTATTGAGAAGGATTTGAATTTGGATTACATTTTAAGTGATATATTCTAGAATCTTTTGTTTTCTAATCATGTTTAAGATGAAGGCATGTTATGTACAATTAGATGAACTAATATACTAGACCTAGCAATTTGAATTCTTTTCTAGTGAATGTTTGATAATATTGTATTGTGGAATTGAGGATTTGTTTCCTAAATATTTCCCAAGTGATTTGGTTGAATGGAAAAGTATATTGAAGGTTGGAGATCAATGGATTCCGTTTATGTTTCATATGAATTTTGTTTATTAGTTTTTACTTTTATTTAGGTTTGGAGATTTTGATAGATCCTTTAATTTTTTGGGAACCGAGATGGGTTTTGAGGGACAATGTTCTTGAACTTTACCTAAATTACACCTAAAAAACTTTGCACTAGTTAATCCCCTGCCTTCATTAAGTGTATGTGTAGCAATTTTCACGCTTGTTTCTCTCAACAATTTCTTAATTTATGTTGTTCTTCTTTTTCAATCCTAATGGAAGATGAAAAATGTAGAATTTTAATTTCTCTCTTTTCAGAATAATATAACTTTTTTTTCCATCTTTCGTATCCATTGGTGTAGTATAAGGAGAAAAGGACCATATTGAGAGATTTTCTCTTGGAGCAACTCTTTCAATATGGTTAAATATTTTGATTCCTTCTTTTTATTTCCCTCCTTTAGTAATCAAATGCTATTAGAATGATGAGTACATTGAGAAGTTCAAGTTTTTCAAAATTGGGGCTAATTATCAATTTGGTTAGGATGGTTGAATATTGGTTAGGGGTTTATTTGATGAAGTTTGGGTGATTAAGAGTGGAATTCAATTGTTTGGAGTGAGGTGAAAATGTTCATGTAAACTTAGTATTAATTTGGGCCGCTGGGTTGGCTTTGTGTAATTATGTTATAAATGAACTATTCCTCAAACAATAATACTAAATATTCTGACTTTTTTCTTGGCAATTTAGAAAAAAAGACCAATAAATATGCAATTTTGCCCTTGGCCACTTTCTATAGTTTTATAATATATCTAGATTCGTTTCATTTTGAAGTATGATTTTGTTTGATACAGATCCATTATCATTGGCCACATATCCCAAATTTGTAGATTTGATTCCAAGGGTGTAGGAAACTTTGTGTGTAAACCCCCATATGTTAAAGTAATATAATCATACATTGTGTAGTAATGGTGCAGGAATGAAGCCCATGAGTTATAACTGTAGGAAATACTAATATAGCAAAATAATAGTTAAAACTGGTTTAGCTAGTGAATATATGTTATAGTTTGTAAAATAACTTCTATCAACTAGGTGTGGGGTACAAATGTATGTTGTGTAAGTTTGGGTTGGCTTTGGGAGGGTTTAGGATGGATTGAAAATGAAAAACGGAGGAAAAAGGAAAAAATGGGCAAAACTGTACTGGTACTGAATCGTACCGGTACTGTGTTCCAGAGAAAATTGGTACAGAGAGTTAGACGTGTCGGTATAGCGTACCGGTAAGGCCGAAAAAAATCTGAACTTTAAAAGTCGCTACCTTAGCCAAATTTCCGCCCTATAAATACATTATGACGCCTCCTTTGGCTCCATTTCTGCCCCTCTAACCTTAGAAACCCTAAGAGAGGAAGAAAGGAATAGAAGAAAGGAAGAGAAAAACAAGATTTTAAAGGGGTGATTCAAGATCAAAACCTAGTTTTCAAGAATATAAGGCAGGAGATTTCTTCTCTTTCTCTTACATTGAGGCTAGGGTTTATGTATATATGTACGTTTTGCTCTAAATGTGATATATATGACATGAAATCATTCTCTTTTAGTCTTTTTGGCAAAGATTACATGTTTCTAACAAAGTTAGTGTAACACCCCAAAATACACCCTGGACGGCATTACATTCCATAACCATTCATACCATGAGAGCACTAAGACAAACCATCAATAAAGAAGACTTCATAACAATAATTCATAACATTTACATCAATATCCCAAAAGAATATGCCATCTTTGGCCTTTACATTCCCAATGAAAATTTACTATTATAGTGCAGCGGAAAGTACAAAAGAAATCTAGACTATACAGTGTTTTAAAATAATATTCTAGTCTAGAACAAAAATAAACGACATCTCTAGATGTCCCACTCGGGATCCAAGTATCCCACTAGTGAAGCCTCTCCAAGGTACGGCTCGTTAGCACCGAGATCCTCCTCTAGCACCAAATTTGAAAAATATAATTTGTAGGGGGTGAGCACGAAGCTCTGTAGCCGCATTTCTCCCAAATTCAAACAAGGTTTTAAAACATAGAAAATGGTCAGTCTCATTTCACAAGTAACATATATAACCTTTGAAATAAAACAGAGGCATTTTAAAAGAAATATCAAGTTTAAACAGTAGCAATACTCAAATAAACGAATAAAAGGAGTTTAGCAACAATAACCAATATTCCAATTTAAGCTATTTAGAAAAAGGGCTTCTCCCCCATGCATTGTCCCATACCAATGCATCGGCAAGAATGACCCAACTCTTAATTCCCTGTATTTTCGGTTCATCCCCGTACCTTGTATGATGATTGCTTCCCATGAATCTACCTCACGATTATACCTAGTCCACAAATCACAATCACAATCACAATCACAGTCACAAGAACTTTAGAAAGGGGCATCTACCAATCACAATGGCAGTGACGAGTCCCTTCCTAGGAAAAGTATACTATCCCTTTTTCGAACTCCAGTGAACGATAGTGGTTGCATTACCAAATGACAACCCACTACAAGTGTTAGGAAACCATCTCACCCCCATTGGGGTAGACTAACCTCTAACACTCTACGG
>CM042189.1:23178059-23189612 GCA_023539305.1 Ilex asprella | reverse complement strand
AAACGTCCCTCCCTAGCTCTGGGGTAGCCTAGGGTGTCTCTTCCATCCAGGGGTTGCAGAGAGCATGGCCTGAACAGGGGTGTGCAGAGCTTGTCTACACACCCAGCTCCTTCCCCTCCCTCTCTTCATTGATGAGCCAAACTTCAAACATCCAATCCATGGTGTGAACAAGGTGAATAGTATTATGGGCGTGTTAGGGGAGAAGGAGAGAATTGATGGTGGGGTCCACAAAGTGACAGAGCTCCTGTTGTAGAGATTTTGAGGAAGAAATCGACAGATCGTACCGGTACAGCGTACCAGTACGGTATCTGCTATTTTTACTGTTTCTGCTGCATCCACCACCATTAAGCTATCCAATTCTCATTCTTTCATCCCCTTATTTGTCCATCTTGTTGAAATGCTAAAAAGGGTCTTGTTTAACACCTTTTAACTACGAAAGCAAAATATTATCATTAATAACTCGACATATATAATTTCCCTCATTAGCATCATAAAAACAGTTAATTTACGGATGGTTATCACCTATAAGTATGCAATATTTTGTGCTAATCAATGTGTAACATAGATGACAGAATTATACACATAAAAAATTATATGTGTAGGAGAGCCGGGAAGGGCTCGGGTTCATGATGACAAACAATTGCACCACTGCAAATTGCATGTGTTGAAGGGCTGGGAAGGGTCTGAGTTGGTTATTGGGAGTGAGTCGCATCTCATTCCATAACATTGCATGGCAAATTTCTAACATTGATGTCACATATATGTTTGGAATATGTGAATGGTGGATTGGTTGCATATGAGCATTTCATGTGCATTTGGGTTGGGGAGTAGCCTATTTTAGGAATTTCTCTATTGAGCGTAGCTCACCCTTTAGGGGAAAAACATTTCAAGTGCGGGACTCGTGTCGGCAGATGGCTCTTACTTTGAGTCCCAAGTGTGAAGAAGCCAGAATGTGGCTCATTTTGACAGAAATTGTAAAAGTGAAATGAATATTTACTTTTGGAATGTAATTAAATGAGATTGCATTCAAATGATGTAATAGATTTGTAAAATCTATGTGAAATGCCCAAATACATGTTGTGTAAGTGTTGGGTTGGTTTTGGTAAGGTTTGGAATGAATTGGAAATGAAAAATGCAAGAAATGGTAAAAATTTGGGTAGACTGTACCGGCACTACGTACCGGTACGGTTGCATACCGGTATGGCATACCAGTACACTTTGGTCCAGAGAGTTTGACATACCGGTACTACGTACCAGTATGGTTGCGTACTGGTACGGCGTACCGGTACAGCCGAAAGATTTTATAATTTTAATATTGGTTCTTATGCTTTTGGACTTGGTTTTCCTTGATTCAAAGGTTGCAAATAAACACTAAATGAACTATTTTGAGGCACATCACACCTCGGATGAATTAAATGACTAAAAGAACATGGGGTTTAACCGTGGGTTAAAGTCCCGATTAAGGGGATTTGTTTGGACTTAAGGTCTGGGATTGAGGTAAGAAATGTACATTCCGCGGGTTGACGGTGGGTCAACGATTGATAAGGGACCCCCGAATTTTGGGGTGTCACAGCTTGGTATCAGAGCTTAGGTACACGAATTACCTAGGGCTTGATGGGCATTGGGTCTAAACCATTCCATTCTATGTGCATTTTATGTTATGTGTTTTACTTGCTACATGTTATATGGTATTTGTTATGTGATTTATATACATGAAAAAATGTGTAAGGAAGTGAACACACTAGGGTTAGAAAATGTAACCTTGGGTGTGGGAAAAAGGGTGAACAGATGGTTCATGGTATGAAGGTCTACTAGTGGGTGACATGTGCCCTACTAGTGAGACAATGAGAAAATTCTCAAAGTTTGCACTTGATCCCCAGTTCGGGATACTAAGTTAGCGTGTTGTTGCCATTTGACATGTGTGTAGATGGCAAGTAGAGGAAGAGGACGCCGAGGCGGTGGGAGGAACAATAATCAACCACCACCAGCCTTTGATCAATAAGCGTTTAATGAGACTATGGGCATGATGGCAGCCACTGTTGCACAAGCTAGCGCCAATGCCAATCAGGGAGGCACGAGTAACCTCCAACACTTCAAGGCACACAAGCCTCCAGTTTTCATAGGAGGGGCAAATCCGATGGTGGCCGACCATAGGTTCCAGCAAGTAAACAAGATCTTAAGGGCTATGAAGATCACCTCAGATTCCTCTAAGATAAGACTAGCGGCATTCCAGCTAGAAGGAGAAGCCCAAGTATGGTGGGATTGGGTGACAAAATCCAAGAACTTGGAGACCATGACATGGGGAGAGTTCCAGGAGCTCTTCATGGGCAAGTATTTCCCCGCGACCGCTCGACATGGGAAGGCCCAAAAATTCTTAGAATTGAAGCAGGGCACGAGACGGTGATGGAATGCGTGGCTAGGCTTACGGAACTAGCCCGTTTTGCTGATTATTACGTGGCCACCGACATGGCCAATGTGAGAAAGTTCGAGAATGGTTTGAAATTGTCCATCCGAGGAAAAATTGTGGGCCTCTGCCTGCAAGACTTAGATACAATGGTCAAAACAGCGATGGCCATTGAGAGAGAAGTGAAAAACGCTCGAAGTATCCGGGAGGCGGGTGCTAAGGACAAGAAGAAGGAGGGTCAATCCTCTTCTTCTAGTTCGGGGAAGAAGCAGAGGACTTGTACTCCACAGGGATAGGGCCGCGGTCATCAAGGCCAAGGTCGATTTTCCCAAGGTGGGGGCAACTTCGGGACTACCTACCAGGCAGGCTAGAAGACTTGTTTTCATTGTCGCCAGCCTGGTCACATAAAGCGGGACTGCCCTCAGAGGCAAGGATCCCAGGGTTACGGGACACCTCAGTCCCTATCTTCGGTGGGATAGTCACAGACGCATTATATTCCTCCCTACCTCACTATGGGCCAGGAAAATCAGTACCAGTTCCAGGGTGCTACTCAGACTCCTACCATTTTTTGAGTGGGGACTCCGCAATCAGGCCAGATAGGCCAAGGCATGGGTCGAGGCCGAGGACTGGGCTTGTAGGCCAGAACTTCGAGGACTCAAGGGCGTGTTTATGCCATTGTGCCACAAACTGAGCTGGCAAATCATTCGGTGATACAGGGTACATTTCTACTTTCTCGCTTATGGGTTAAAGTGTTGTTTGAGGGTGGGGCATCACATTCATTCATATATGCATCATGTGTTAGAGATTTGGGCTTAGAGGTGGATACCTTGGAAGAGCCATTGCATGTAAGTTCTTCTCTAGGAGCTAGAATGAGGGTTGATCAGATATGTCGGAGTTGTGAGTTAGAGATCTCGGGGATTCTACTCACCGTGGACCTTCGAGTCATGGACATGTCGGAGTTTAATGTCATCCTAGGGATGGACTGGTTGATGGCACATCGTGTTGTTATTGATTGTGAACGGAAGAGGGTCATTGCTTATATGCCAGATGGTGTTTGTTTTAAGTTTCAGGGGGAGAAGCACAATGCTTTGCCCCAAGCCGTGTATGACTCTCGATGGCACGGACAGCTGATGGGTTGGCTTGCAAGCCTTACCTTAGAGGACGAGGTGAGACTGAAAATTGGTCTACCTCGGGTCATTTGCGAGTATGAGGACATTTTTTTGGACGAGCTACCGGGATTGCCTCCCCATAGGGATGTGGACTTTAGCATTGAGTTGCATCCGGGTACTTCACCTATTTCTATGACTCCACATAGGATGGCACCTGCTGAGTTGCAAGAACTCAAGGTCCAATTGCAAGAATTGTTAGACAGAGGTTCCATTAGACCGAGCACTTCGCCTTGGGGCACTCCGGTGTTATTTGCAAAGAAGAAGAACAAAACCCTTCGACTATGCATAGACTATCGACAGTTGAACTAGGTCACCATCAAGAATAGGTACCCTTTGCCGAGGATTAATGACTTGTTTGATCAGCTGAGGGGAGCAAGGGTCTACTCCAAGATAGATCTCCGAATGGGCTACCATCAGTTGAGGATTAAGGAGGCAGATATCCCTAAGACGGCGTTCAGAACGCGGTATGGGCATTTCGAATTCACGGTGATGCCATTTGGGTTAACGAATACCCCAGCGGCATTCATGGATCTCATGCATAGGGTGTTCCAGCCCTATTTAGATCAGTTCGTTATGGTGTTTGTTGACAACATCCTATTCTACTCCAAGCCTGAGGAGGAGCATGAGGTTCATTTGAGGGTTGTTCTCCAAACCTTAAGAGATCATCAGTTGTACGCCAAGTTCAGTAATTGTGAATTTTGGCTGAATGAAGTGAAATTCTTGGGACACGTAGTGTCGGCTTCGGGTGTATCCATGGACTTGAAAAGGGTTGAAGCAGTGATGAATTGGGAGAGACCAAAGTCAGTCTTTGAGATACGTAATTTCTTGGGATTAGCAGGGTACTATCGGAGGTTCATTGAGGACTTCTCTCGATTGGCTGGACCTATGACGAGATTAACCCGGAAGGAGGTCAAGTTTGAGTAGAATGATTCTTGTGAGAAGGCATTCCAGGAGTTAAAGAAGAGGTTGACCTCAGCTCCTATTTTGATAGTCCCGAAAATGGGGCAAATATATACAGTTTATTATGATGCATCCAAAAATGGATTTGATTGTGTTTTGATGCAGTCTGGGAGGGTGGGGACTTACGGTTCTCGGCAATTAAAGAACCATGAGCAGAACTACCCCACGCATGATATGGAGTTGGCGGCCATTGTCTTTGCCTTGAAGGCTTGGCGCCACTATTTGTATGGCGAGAAGTTTGAGGTTTTTTCGGACCACAAAAGTCTGAAATACATCTTTACACAGCGGGACCTCAATATGAGGCAACGCAGGTGGATGGAGTTTTTGGAGGATTACGACTTCACTTTACACTACCATCCCAGTATGGCAAATGTGGTAGTTGATGCACTTAGCCGAAAGTCACCTGGAGTCTTGGCTAGTGTGGCTTCCCGAGAGTGGCTTATGCTCGAGACTGTGGGACAGTTTGGGCTACATTACTAGGGTCAGACTCAGGGTACTTTGGTGAGCTTGGTGGCTATGTCTTCTCTACTGAGCAGGGTGATGGAGTCTCAGAGTCAGGACACTGAGCTGTTGTCCATCAGGGACCGGGTACAAGCAGGTACAGGTGACGAGGGTTAGGTCATTCACTCGGATGGTAGTCTTCGGTATCGAGGAAGGATTGTGGTTCCTCAGAAGGCAGATCTGAGAGAAGATATCCTTAGGGAGTTTTATTGCTCTCGTTTTGTAGTTCATCCCGGTGGCGCGAAAATGTATCATGATCTTTGTCGCCAGTATTATTGGAGTGGGATGAAGAAACACGTTGGAGACTTTGTTAGTAGATGTCTTACGTGTCAGCAAGTCAAGGCCGAGCACCAGAGACCAGCAGGGTTGCTCCAGCCCTTAGAGGTAGCTGAGTGGAAGTGGGAGCATATCACGATGGACTTTGTGACCCACTTTCCACGGACATCGCGGGGACATGATGCTGTGTGGGTGATAGTGGACCGGCTTACCAAGTCGGCTCACTTTTTGGCGGTGCAGATGACCTTCACATTGGAGGAATTCTGCAAGTTATATATTCGGGAGATAGTCCGGCTGCATGGGGTGCTTGTATCTATAGTATCGGATTGGGACCCTAGGTTTACGGCTCACTTTTGGGAGAGTTTCTAGTGAGCCATGGGGACACAGTTGATGATGAGTACTGCATTTCATCCCCAGACGGACGGTCAATCAGAGAGAACCATCTAGACATTAGAGGACATGTCATGGGCATGCGTCCTAGATCTCAAGGGTAGCTGGGAGGATCATTTACCTTTGATGGAGTTCACCTATAACAATAGTTATCAGGCGAGCATACAGATGGCACCCTATGAGGCACTATATGGGAGACCTTGCCGTTCTCCGGTTTGTTGGACTGTGGTTGGAGAGAGACCCTCTACGGGTCCAGATTTGATTGGGGACACTTCGACGAAGGTGGACCTGATAAGGAAGCGTCTCCTTATGGCTCAAAGCCGTTAGAAGAGCTACGCCGACAGACGGCGACGACCTCTGGAATTTGAGGTGGGAGATCACGTCTTCTGGAAGGTGACACCTAAGAGAGGGGTGGTCAGATTTGGGAAGCTGTCGTCGAGATTTATCGGGCCCTTTGAGGTACTCGAAAGGGTGGGTACAGTGGCTTATAGGTTGGCATTACTGTCAAATTTATCGGGTGTTCACGCGGTATTTCATATCTCAATACTCCGAAAGTATACACCTGATCCAACACATGTGGTAGATTGGGGTGAATTGATGGTTGACGTGGATGGGACCTTCGAGGAAGGACCGGTGCGTATCATGGATAGCTGGGAGCTAGTTTTGCGAAGCAAGACTGTAAGGCTAGTGAAGGTACTATGGCAGCAACGAGGAGTGGAGGAGACAACATGGGAGCATGAGGACGCCATTTGTGCCAATTATCCGTTCTTGTTCGAGGATGGAGGTATATGTCTACAATTTTAAGTAGAGTATTACATGTTTCATATGCATATGTTTGATGTGTGCATGTGTGCATGAATTTCGGGGACGAAATTCTTTTAAGGGGGAATAATGTAAAAATCGGGGTAAATTTAAACTGTTAAGATTAAAGGGCAAAATGATAAATTATCAAAATGGTTCGGGTTTTAAACTTAAAATTTTCTAGAACTCGGATGACGAAACGGACCTTACCGTTGGAATCGTCTCGCGAAATCTGGTGACCATGTCAATTTTCATCGAATTCTGAGATAGTTGGGTTTTTGCATTTTACGAGGCGATCGGGTCTTGGAAGACCCAAATACGAAATTTTTGGGAAGATTATGAGATTTTTAAAATAAATGAGGCTAAGATAAATTAAAAATATTTTGAACTTGAATCAGAGCGAAATTTAATTATTTCAGGATAAAAAAGGACCCGGAATTAAAATGGACGTGTGGCGCATTATGGGCCAAGTGTTCTAAAATTATAAATAGGAAAAAAATCAGATTTTTCTCCCATTTTGTTCAGCCATTTCCAGCCGATAGAGAAGAGAGGGAAGCTCTAACTTCTCTCTACAATCTACGGAGCTTGGATCCTTGCGAGCCAAGAAGGAAAGTCAATCTCCTCGACGAGGGCTACGCGTACACACCAAAAAGGAGGGCTTTCACCAAAGGTGGAAAACCAAAATTCCTTGGGAGAACTTGGATTGGAGTTGGGTTTGTCCCTTGGAGCTTCTACGATCATTCCTCACGCTACAAGAGGTAGAGGAATTCTCCTATTTGGGTGGTATTCACAACCTAGAATGTTAAATGAAATGGGTAGGTCGATAGATGTCTATATCACTTGCCTATTGAAAGGAAATGAAATGAAATGGGTAGAAAAATGAGAATAGAAATAAATTACGGTAAATTCCTAACTTGGAATTAAGAAAATGTGGTAGCTTATTTTGAAAAATTTCATGAGAATTTGTGTTATATGGGCATGTAGTGTGTTCAAATTTTACCTTGGTGAAGTGGGTACTGAAAATAGGTAGAACATATTCTATCTTGAATTGGGTATGTAGAAATTACTTAAAGTAATTTCTCGGAATTATGTGAATTACGGGCATGTTATGTGTTTACATAATGTCGTGATTATAAAGTGTGTTATTTGCTTAATAAGAGATAACATGCTTGGATATGAGTTTGGGTAATGTTAATAAATTCATGCTTGTTTATTGGCATTGAGAATTATGAAAATTATATATTTTGGATATAATTGTCATGGATTGTGTGAATTGGGTTTGAAATGGTTCATGTTGCATACATTGCATATTGAACATTGTAGTAGAGTTGCAATGGGGCATTACATTGCATATGCATGGGGACATCGCTCCAAATGAGTGGTTGTGCATGGAAGTAATCAACACCACATGGGTGGATGACGAGTGGACTCGAGGAAGATAAGTTGATAACTTGGCCGAGTTGCACGGTTTTGCATTGTGTTGTGGGTCGGGTTAGCAAGAAGGACTAGAAGATCCCTCGGGTGTAAGGCCCGGTGATTGGATACGCACTGTCGTTGGTATTAGTCCATAAAGTGTGTCGGTGTACGCGGGACCGTTGGTGGAAGTCCATAAATCCCGTGTCGGTTGGGTACCGTTGGTGTAAGCCCATAAACACTCACCCCATACAAGACCCCGGATAGAAAATGTCATTTGATGTGTAACATAGATGACGAAATTATACACATGAAAAATTGCATGTGTAAAAGAGCCGGGAAGGGCTCGGGTTCATGGATGACAAGCAATTGCACCACTGCAAATTGCATGTGTCGAAGGGCCGAGAAGGGCCTGAGTTGGTTATTGGGAGTGAGTCGTATCTCATTCCATAACATTGCATGGCAAATTTCCAACATTGATGTCATATATATGTTTGGAATATGTGAATGGTGGATTGGTTGCATATGAGCATTTCATGTGCATTTAGGTTGGGGAGTAGCCTATTTTAGGAAATTCTCTATTGAGCGTAGCTCACCCTTTATGAAAAAAATATTTCATGTGCGGGACTCGTGCCGGTGGATGGCTCTCACTTTGAGTCCCAAGGGTGAAGAAGTCAGAATGTGGCTCATTTTGACAAAAATTATAAAAGTGAAATGAATATTTACTTTCGGCATGTAATTAAATGAGATTGCATTCAAATGATGTAATAGATTTGTAAAATCTATGTGAAATTCTCAAATACATGTTGTGTAAGTGTTGGGTTAGTTTTGGTAAGGTTCGGAATGAATTGGAAACGAAAAATACAAGAAATGGTAAAAATCTGGGTAGACTATACCAGTACTGTGTACTGGTACGGTTGCGTACCGGTACAGCCGGAAGATTCTGAAATATTTATATTGGTTCTTATGCTTTTGGACTTGGTTTTCCTTGATTCAAAGATTGCAAATGAACACTAAATAAACTATTTTGAGGCACATCACACCTCGGATGAATTAAATGACTAAAAGAGCACGGGGTTTAGCCGTGGGTTAAAGTCCCGAATAAGGGGATTTGTTTGGACTTAAGGACTGGGATTGAGGTAAGAAATGTATATTCCGTGGGTTGACGGTGGGTCAACGGTTGATAAGGGACCCCCGAATTTTGGAGTGTCACAGCATATGTACGGGAACATCGTATTATGTGGGTGTGGGTGCATGGCTGTGGTCAATACCACACTTGGTGGATGACAGGTGGGCTCAAGTAAGCTTGGTTGAAGGCTTGGCCGAGTCTCATGGTTTACATGGTAATTAGGTTGGAGTTATCAAGAAGGGCTAGAAGATCCCTCGGGTGCCAGACCCGGTAATTGGGAGACGCACTCGCTTGATTCAGTCCATATAGTGTGTGGGTGTACGCGAAACCCTCGGTGGAAGTCCACAAATGTCGTGTGTGTTGGGTGACCCTTGGTGTAATTCTATGAACATCCACCCCTACAAAGACCCTAGATTGATAAATGTCATTTGATGTATAACATAAATGATAGATTCGTACACATTGGCACTTGCATGTATTGAGGAGCCATGAAGGGATCCGGGGATGTGCATAAGTGAGTCTCACCTCATTTCATAACATGACATTATAAATTCTAACATTGAATGCATATCCTTGCTTGGAATGTTATGAGCTTGTAGATTGTTTGCATGTGAACATTTTATATGCATTTAGGTTAGGGAATAGCCTATTTAGGAGATACTCTATTGAGCGTAGCTCACCCTTCGTGGAAAAATATTGCAGGTGCGAGGTTTACACCAACAAACGGCTCCCATTTCGAGCCTCAAGGATGAAGAAAGCCGACTTGTGGCTTTTATGGTTTCTTTTGAAAAGCATTTGTGGAAAAAAAATCATTTTGAAGGGTTCGTTTGGTTAGAAAGAAAAAGATGATAGAAAGTAAAAGTGATAGAAATTGAAGTGAAAGAAAGGAAAGTGAAAAAACATATATTTTCTTGTATGTGTTTGATTATGATGAAAATTTTGTAAGAAAGTTTTAAGAAAAAATCATTCTGTAGTTTGGAAAGCAAGAAAGTTACAAAACATTTTATTTAATTGTCTGAATTACCCTTATGTATAATTATTCAAAAGTGGTTGAGAAGATGAGAGCTGAGAGAAGTTGTGGTGTGTTAAAATAGGGGCAAGGTGATAAACAGTGAAACAGATTGACAAGTTTCACGGAAAAAAAAAATTTCATGCAAATTTTGTGGGAAATCAAAAACTATCAGATACAAGAAAATTTGATCATGCGGGAAAATTTTTTTTCCCGAAAAACATTTGTTTCCTGCTAAACAAACGACAAATTATTTATTTTTTTTCTCTTTCCCCCTTTTTCCACTATTCTCTCGCTAACCAAACAAAGCCGAAGTGTAAATGTATAGAATTGATTGTAATGGAACTTGTATAAATCATTTTTATGTACAAATACGTGTTGTATAAATTTGGGTTGGCTTTGGAAAGGTTTGGAATGGATTGAAAATAAAAAATAGGTCAAACTGACAAAAATGGTACGGCGTTGTCTAGTTGGCAAACTGTACCAGTAAGCGTACTGGTACTCTTTCCAAAAAAATTCAAATAATTTGTCACTATGGTACGAGTTACAAACCTAAAAAATTTTGAGATCTCGGATGACTAAACGGACCACACTACTGGATTCATCTCGCGAAATCTAAATACCCTGTCAAATTTCGTTGAATTCTAATATAGTTGATTTTTTTGCATTTTTCGAGGCGGTCAGGCCTCGGGTAACCCAAAAATGATTTTTTTAAAAAATAAAATTTTTTAAGTTTAGAAAATAAATGAAGGTAAATTAAAATAAAAATATTTTGAACTTGAACCGAAACAAAATTTAATCGTTTCGGGATGAAAACGGGCCCGAAAAAGGAGGGTCGTGTGGCGCATTATGGACCAAGCAATTAAAGGCTATAAATAGGGGAGAAAATCTGATTTTCTCCCCATTTCTTCAGGCGGTTCCAATGTGAGAAAGAAGAGAGGGAAAAAGGCTAGAGTTGTCCACCTTCTCTCCACGATCTACAGCGATTGGTTGCTCAAATCAACTCAAGCCAAGAATAAAGATTGTTCTACACGTCGAGGGCTACAAAAATCATACCAAAAAGGATGAATTTCATCGAAGTTTCTAAAATGAGCTTCGAGAAATCAAGAGTTTTGGGCGAGATTGGGGTTCTTGAAAGCTTCTACCAAGTGGGTTTACGCTTCAAGAGGTAGGGTTCCCTCCTACTTAGGTTTATTCCAAACCTACGATGTTTTTATGAAATGAGTAGGTTGATAGAAAGATATATCACTTGCCTTTGTTGTTGAATTGGTGAAATGGGTATTGGAAATGTGTAGAGTGAATTTTATCTTGAATTGGGTATGTGAAATTGACCTAATGTAATTCTAGAGTTAAATATGGTTTGTGGGCACAGTATGTGTTTACATTATGCCTTGACAAATTTAGAATGCCGATAGCATGATTATGTGATAATATGCTTGAAAATTTTACTATGAGAATTGTTGATATATATATATATATATATATATATATATATATATAT
>CM042189.1:23093064-23165768 GCA_023539305.1 Ilex asprella | reverse complement strand
TGGAAAGGGAATTTTTCCAGATCAAGTAGTGGGGTCAACATCCAGTCGACCTGGTCCTCCCCACTTTCCCTCCGACTCTGAGGGTTCTATCACTTTAACAGCCCCATCTGTCAATCCAACTGCAAATTGGTTGGGCTCGTGTGGATGTGCTGCAACAACAAGCGGGTACACAGCTTGGCTTCTACAAAATAGTAAACCCTTAAGTCAGATATGCATACACACAAGATTTGTGTAACTAAAACATCCTACGATGTATATAGGTATCCTCGTTTTCTTCTAAATCAAGTTCTATACAACTCTCCACAGAAAATTCGCAGCAAATTTGAAGTTTGAAGGGTTACTCAGAGTGTGAGCAAGACACGCCAGATAAAGTACCCAAATACATATGTTGTCCCATGAAAAATAAATGAGAGTAATGTGCAGGTAGAAGGAAACCACAATTTGGAGACCAAAGAATTAGTTGTGAAAGTTCAGCATAGACTAGTGTGTCAGGAAAAGGTCATTTGATGATATGATCGTCTGTTGAGAGTCAAAACAAAACAATAAAAAAATGAATTTATATACATGGATCATGTAGAAGCCATATAAATTAGACAATCTCACATGTGAAAATTGGGGAAGAAAAATGTCATGCTAAAATTGAACAAGGACCAAAACCACCTACAGGTATTAGTTTGAGGCATGAGACACAATTAAACAGTCATTACCAATAATAGGTGCAGTGTCATACCCATTTAACACAGCCTGGGACAAGTATGTTGATGCGGCAATGCGGCACCTTAGTCTGAGACTATCTGCCTCGAAGACCCCAATGTTACCATCTAAGAAGGAAGCAAAAACTAGTTGACTGTTGCAGGAGTATGCTGCATAAGAAATTGGTGCAGAGAGGACATCTTGAGGAACCCACTGCAATTGAAAAAGGCATAAAAATTAACTTCTGTCACAGCTGGTCTTAATGCCAGATATTTAGGTATGTTTTCTACCTGACGGATGCGATCCATCTTGGAGGCATCATATATTGCTAGCTGTGTTTCATGAGATACCAGCAAACGAATTTGATCAGAGTGGAATAGTACTCGAGTGTCCCCAACAGGAGCTTTACCAGAAGGCAGTTGTATCGGAACTGATTTTCTCTTCTCCCAAGTATCAATGCTCCAAACACAAAGCTGCTATGTACAGTACATATTTTAGTACCAAAATGCAAGAACAATCTTGCACCCCGTGCATGAATGGGATTGCCCAGAGTTCTCTTCTGATTAGTGTTATTGATGAAAATGAAAAGGATACCAAAATAGGAAGAAACTAAGGAACAGACTGCAGAGTCAGCAACCTGGACATAAAGAATTTTCATTGCATGAATTTGACATGAAGAAACAGAGATAGAAGTGTGCTTCAAGAGAGGATTCAGAAAAACACATCTATTGTTCAAGAACAGATGAAGCAATTCAAAGGGCCCTGCTTACGGATCTGCTGCTCATCTTCTAACCACTCTTCAGATTTAAAGCCTTCGAACTACGGTTTCGAGATCACAGTGTAGCATGAGCCCTTGTGCGATACAATCAATAAAAGAATAGGAACAGAAGTCGAAGGACATATTATAGGTCAACAGACTTCCATATATAAAGGTTGAGTTGGCAACCCCTTGAGACAAGGTAAAAATTGGAGGATCTGAAAGGAGGACCTGATATTTAATCAAATAACTCTATGACATGGCTATAGTACTATATAAGGTAACTTTCTATCCATGCTCTGAATTCAGTGAATTGAGTTTGTATTTTTTATCCTTTCAAACAAGAACTTAACACAAGGTAACATATCAACAAAAACAACTCTTCTTTAAATGATGATGGTTGAGAATAAAACAAGAAAAGACAATTATCAGGAGATGGATGTTTCCCAAGTGTGAAACACAAAAGGGATTGCAACTTGCCTGAGCATCAGCACCCGATGAAACCAATATGTTAAGATTGGTGGAAAAAGCTAAACCAGTTATGCGCTTCTGGTGACCTTTCAATTTTGATTTTACCTATAAAAGAAAAATCACATCAGTTCTACGTATGTGAACAGCTGAAGCTCAACAAAATGAAATGTGAGAAAATAGCTACCTCATCTACCCTGACATTGTATATGTGGATAGTTGAATCCTCCATTCCAATGGCTATGATGTTATTATCTTGAGGATGAAATGCCAGGAAGGTTGATGCAGGGGGAGGTGGCATGAATGTTGTCATCACCTACATAGCATCATTTACAGTAAAATTCCATGCTCAATCAAATCTCAAAATGGGCAACCTACTGATGTACAGACATACCTTGAAGGTCATCATATTAAACAATGAAACCTTTCCACCAGCAGCCGACATTACATAGGAGTCATTCTTTGAGAGGGCTATGCATGGAACTGCTTCCTCAAGGTTTACACCTGACACATCATTAGTCATAAGAAGACCACTGTTTGGTTGCCACAGCTGTGGTACAACATTGGCAGTGGCCTTTTAACCCTCATGGACTTCAGAAGTCTCTTCATGAACATTCACATATAAAAGACAGGAAAAACATCCATAAAAGTGAAACTACCTATGAAGCACGGATACTTTGAAAGGGTCAAAGTATCGGTATCAGATACGTTGTGGATACGGATACGGTTGGATACAGCTGAGAAGTATCCTAAAAAAAAAAATTGATTTTCGGATAGGGCTGGATACACTTCGGATACGGATGAGATACGCTTAGCATACTCTTCGGATACGTCGGGGTATAACTTGAATTTTTTAAAAAATAGAGGGGCACAAGAGCAAATATATTTGGGCCCTTATTTGCAAATATATTATAAAACTCTAATATACATCCCCCCCATCAGTTTGATTCCACAGCCCCCCATCGTCGACAGACTCTCTCTCTCTCTCTCTCTCTCTGATGACTCGTATTTGTGTATCTCCTCTTTCACCTCTAACAACTTGTATTTCGGGTTAAATCGGGTAAGCTCTCTCCTTTGTCTCTATTTTTCTAGTGTTTGAATCGTTATTCGTTCTTAGTTCTTGCTGATCGGTTTTTTGTGTCGTTCTTAGTTTGGGAGATCTGTGATATTCTAAGAGTATAAATACATGTGAATATGAACGAATAAATACATATGAATATGAACGACTAGCCTCTGCTTGGAATCTTTGGATGTATAAATACATGTGAATATTATAACTATTGGTGTTTTTAAAATTTTTGTTTGGATCAGCCTCTGTTTGGAATTTTTGAGTATATCGATCAGCCTCTCTCTCTGTTTGGAATCATAGGACTATATAACTACTGGTTTTTTTTAAAAAAAGTTGAATTAAAAAATTATATGCACAATAAGATGGATGTCCTTGAATTTTACTGCTACTAAATTTTACTATACTGCTAATTCGTTTTATTAAATTAATAATTGTAGGGGAATGAGTACGGGTACAGAAAGTATGGGCTCAATTGGTGGAGGTGGAAGTGGAAGTGGAAGTGGAAGTGGAAGTGGAAGTGGCAGCGCCACTCAAGATGATAATGCTCCTCTTTGGGATTATGTTACTAAACTAGAAAAAATGAGGGATAAAGGTGGAAATACTAGATTCAAATGTAATTTTTGTCAGAATGAGTATAGTGGATCATATTCTCATGTTAAGGCACATTTATTGAAAATTTCTGGTTATGGGGTTAAAGTGTGTAAAAAAGTAACTCCCCAAAATCTTATTGAGATACAAACGGTAATTGAACAAGCAGATAACAGGGTTAAAATGACTATGCCAAAGAAAGTTCCATTGCCACCTTCCTCTTTCCAAGCCCCTATAACTAGGAATATGTAGATATCAGAAAGTGGAACACTTAGAATGGAAGGTTTTGAGCCAAGAAAAAAGAAGACTGGAACTAGTGCTTTAGAGAAAGCTTTTAAATTGGGTACTCGGAAAGAATTAAACTCTCACATTGTACGAATGTTTTATTCAGGTGGCTTACCTTTTCATTTAGCTAGGAACCCATATTATGTGAGTTCTTATACATTTGCTGCCACTAATTTGATTACGGGTTATGTACCACCTGGTTACAATGCATTGAGGACCACGCTACTTCAAAAGGAAAGGGCACATGTAGAAAGGTTGTTGGAGCCAACTAAATTGTCATGGCAAAAAACGGGAGTAAGCATTGTCATAGATGGGTGGACTGGTTCCCAAAGAAGGCCTCTTATCAATTTCATGGTTGCATCAGAATCTGGGGCAATGTTCTTGAAATCAAAGATAAATTTTTTATTGCGAACTTAATTAATCAAGTAATTACAGAAGTTGGACCTCAAAACCTGATTCAAGTAATTACTGATAATGCTCCTGTTTGTACTTCTGCCGGATTAATCATTCAAAATATGAGTTCCAACATATCTTTTGGACCGCATGTGTAGTGCACACATTGAATCTTACCCTTTAGAATATTTGTGCAGCAAAAAATCTTAAAAATAATGCAGTTACTTATGAGGAATGTCACTGGATTACAGAAGTTATTGGAGATTTAGTAACTATCAAAAATTTCATCATGAATCATTCTTTGAGGTTGTTTATCTTTAATGAGTTTGTGCCTTTGAAGTTGCTTGTTGTTGCAGACACTCGTTTTGCATCTGCTATTGTAATGATGAAAAAATTTAAACTCATCAAGTGTGGTCTTCAAGCAATGGTAATTAGTGAGAAATGGTCTTCTTACAGAGAAGATGATGTTGTGAAAGCGGCATTTGTGAAGGAAAACATATTAAGTGACATTTGAAGGGATAAGATAGATTATATACTTTCTTTCACATTGCCCATTTATCAGATGTTGAGAATTTGCGATACAGACATACCGTGTCTTCATTTGGTTTATGAAATGTGAGACACAATGATTGAAAAGATAAAGACAGCTATATATAGGCATGAAGGGAAGCCAAATAATGCAAGGTCAATCTTTTAAGATATGGTACATAAAATTCTAGTTGAGAGATGGGCTAAAGTAACACACCTCTTCATTGTCTTGCATATTCCTTAAATCCAAAGTGACAACTTTTTTTTTAGTTTTTACTCTTAAAGTATTTTTTTTAATCGAGTTAGTTTGATATCTTCTAATTTTACAATATAGGTATTATAGTGCACAGTGGCTAAATGAAAATCTCAATCGTGTTCCTCCTCACAAGGACGAAGATATTTCATCTATGAGAAATAAATGCTTTCACAGGTACTTCCCGGATCCACAAGAGAGAATGAAGGCTAATACTGAATATGCTAAGTTCTCTGGTTGTTTAGATCAATTTGGACAGCACGACTCAAGAGTATATCGAGGATTAATGGACCCTCTCATGTGGTGGTTTTCTCATGGGTCTCCTGCACCAATGCTTCAATCTTTAGCATTGAAATTACTTGGCCAACCTTGTTCCTTGTCTTGCAGTGAAAGAAATTGGAGCACTTACTCTTTCATTACTTCCATGAAAATGAACAAAATGACATCACTTCGTGCCCAAGATTTGGTTTTTGTACACAACAATCTTTGTCTCTTATCGAGGAGGAGTAAACAATACATGGAAGGAAATACGAAGTTATGGGGCATTGGTAGAGATACATTTGATTCATTGGAGGGCGCTGGGTTGCTTGAAGTTGCAAGTCTTTCACTTGATGAACCAGAGATGGAAGCTATGTTATTCCAAGATGGAAGGGATGGAAATGAAGAAACGTCTTAATAACAAGAGGAGACTATTTTGTTGCTTGACTTGCAATAGGATAATATTCCAAATTGCAAGTTTTTTGTTGCTTGACTTGTAATCGGATGGTTTCTTTTGTTTAAGCATGAATTTGATATTATGCAATATGTATGCGATATAGAATGTATGATTTATAAATAATAGAATGGTTAGTTATTATTATAAATCTTTGGTAGATGTGTGAATCACTTTAAAAATCATAATTATTACATTAAATATAATAATAAAATTTTAAAAAATATATATTTTATGGACGAATCCTAGTTATATCCGTATCCTATTTTTTTAAATTTTGCCGTATTGTCGTATCCGTATCCGTATCCGTGCTTCGTAGGAAACCACTAATATATTACCATTACCTTTCCACTTGGATTTTGTTCATTTCGTACCCACTTCCACAGCTTTTGTACACCATTTGACCCAAGTGCCAAAACGCCAGCACCAGAATTTGTATACAGTAGTCGAGCAACCTGGATATAAAAGTCACCCAAACCATCATATGCTGTAGTGCAAGATATGAAGTATTAATTAGTCAATGTACCTTGTTGGCAGTGTCTGTGCTGTCTGGCATGGTAACTAGCCGGCACTGAACAGGCTCCACAATTTCAGTCAACTGCCAGGGTTTCGTTTTATCAGTTACATCATCCAAATTTCTTGCCTTTTCCATGCTTCTGCCCATAGGATCAACTCCATTCTACAAAAAATTCAAAAAATAGGACCAAAACAACAGGACAGTACATAAGAAATCTTTCTCAAAGAAGTAAGAGAGATATATACAAGCACCAAAACCAGATGTTTGGCTAGATTCATTCCCGGAAGCAACATGCTCACCATTCAAAAAACTATAAACAGGAGCACCCCTTCATAACATACAGAGGGGCACTATGACTAAGAAATGAAAACCATAAGATGGGTACAAAGGTGACCCTTATCCTTCCTGACAATCTTGGGGTAAAAAATAACCCAAATAAAGGATTTAAGAAGCTTCTGTTTCTAATAAATTACACTCATGACTGCCAATGTATGGCCATATTTACTGCTGTAACTAGTATTGCAATATATACACGTGTGTATGCATAAGCCACAATTTTCATAGAAACACGTATAACTGACTTACAAGAATGCCAGAAGGCCTGACTGGGGAGCTCCTTTCCACTTTACAATTGACTGGACTGACATTTGTGACAGCAGCAGAGCCTGAAGCCTGAGAAATGAACACAAAGATCTCTGTAGACCCAAAAATGCAACCTTCTAAAGAAATTATTAATTGGATTTAAAAGAAATGATACCTTGATTGCAGCTGCTTCAATAGGTGATCTCAGTGCCTCAAAAGTTGGGGCTTCCCCTGCCCTCAACAATCTGAGACCAATGGCATTTGCAAGTATCTTGATTCCATTATCCGTCGTTGTAACAGCAAGGAGATTCCCTTCCTTGTTAAATCTCAGGCGAGGAAGACTCTGAGGCAACAATGGCATTGATTTAAGAGGCTCACTCAAATGTCGCCCACCCTCGCATGTTACTTTAGGTGCATCATTCAAAATAATCCATTTTTTTCTTTTTTTGTTCATTTATTTCTTTAATATTGAGAGGGTGAGTGGGATATGGTAGTTCAAAAGATAACAGCAAAGCACATGTATTACTGACCTGGAGGCCACCATCTGCATCTGTACTTGTGAGAACACTAGTATTGTCCATGTCCCAGAACTTTATCTGGTTATCTTCACCCACAGCCAAAAAGTGATTTTGAGTTGTGTCAAACTGCACAACACCAGCTGATTTCTTTCTAAAACCAGAATAATTCCTCTTTATTGCTCCCTCACTTTCATTCCACTCTACCAGAAAAGAGTCTCCCTCTTTACTTGTTCCACAAGAGAACAACCTAAAAGAAGATATCACAGACATGAAAAATCTGATAGAGTAAATATCAATCATAATACGTATATCTTTTGATGAGTATATTACATTGCCCACGCATATATGGAATAAGAACATGCTTCCCTGGAAATTTTGATCTCTTGGATTTCAGTATTCTCACCTGCTTCCATCAGCACTGTAAAGCATAGTAGTGCACCAATGCCCAGGAGCATCATAATCAACTCTGGATCCCATATTATCATACAACCAAGCCTTAATTTTCCCATCAATGGCGGTCGAAAATATAAACTGCCAAGGTAAGCATGAAAAGAAAGATGAACCAAAGATGCTCATAACTGAAAATCTTCATAAACATCAGTGAGCATACAAAAAACAATGTGGTGTCAGTTCGATAATAAAATCGACAGTGGCTAGACGTTTTTTCTCCCCTTCGTGCTGGGATGTGAAGTCAGAGATAAGAATGGTAGTGCAGATTGAAGCACACCCCTAGCAAGAAAGATTACGGATCAAAAGAGATTGTCCAGCGGGCTGCTGGTATAAAGATTAGCAACACAATGGCAGGGATGCATGCTGTGCATGGAAGTGCAACACATTGCGTGAAGCAGCAACTCCAGCAGTAGTGATGCCAAGTCTGGACTTGATACTAGTTGCAATATTAAAATAGTCAACTTCACATGGTTATTGGATCAAAAAAAAAATTCACATGGTTATTGGATCAAAAAAAAATTTCACATGGTTATGAAGGGGTAACTTTTGACTGTGACCACTGTGAGTTGATGTAGTCAGGCAACATAAATTGCGTGAGGCAGCAACTCAGCAGCAGTGATGCTAAATCAGGACTTGATACTAGTTTCCAGTTGTGACACTTTTAGGTGGTCGCAATATTAAAATGGTCAACTTCTCAGTGGTTATGAAGGGGTAAACATGGTGGTAATCTTACTAGTGGAAACATGTAACTGTACTGGCATAGCAGAGGTCAGCGACGGTGGCAGAAAGCAATAATAGTTGTGCTCGTGATAGTGCTAAGTGCTAAAAAGTGAGTTTTAAGGAAACTGAAACTATTGAAATACTTAATAGGGGTAGCTTCTTTTTGCTAGGGTGTCTGCATACCACCCATCAATTGTTTAAGTTGTAAACACTGCATTAAGGCAGTGGTACTATTTCACCTCATTTTAAATTGTGCAAAGCTTACTGAAGAAACATACATCAAAGTCCACTTGCCAAAAACTATGCAGTAAAATCTTTAAAATGGGCTCAGTAGGTTTCATCAAGTTACTACTATTATATTTGACCAACAAGTATAAAGAAAATATTGCTTCTATCACCGGAAGGATATCTAGAAAGATGAATTGAGAAAAATATGTATCAGTACATTTACTTCAATAAACTTCGTTGGAAAAAGCAAAATCCATCAATATATTTCCTCTCTTGTATTTGTCCAATTTCGCAAAAGTAGTTTTTTCCAGGATGGGTTTTTTCTTTTTATTTTGGGGGATGTTTGGGGGTGGGGGGCTCCAGTTGGGCAAGTGAAGGAATAACTAACTAATAAATCTTTTTCTTTTGTCTGACATACCTGGATATTCTCTTTTTGATGAGGACATATAGAGTATACAGGTGCTTCATGCCCTTCAAAGTTAAATAGCTTTCGTCCCGTTAAATCCCACACCTGTTTCAACTCTTCTACTTAGTTTTTAGGAAAAAGAAACTGAGAAGACAGAAATTATTAGATTACATGAATTTTTTTCTCACTTTTATCAACTTATCATCGCCACATGTCACTACACATGGCTGTTTGTTAGGATGGGCAAAAGCTAAGTCATTCACTCCTCCAACATGGGCATCAATCTGCAAGGACAAAAGGATGATAGTTAAATAGCAGTCACAAATTTCACGTTGTTGGAATAGCAGCATTATCCCAACTCACCTCTAAATGCTGGCGTAAATCATTCGGTCCAGTATAGGAATACAAGTGGATCAAATGTTTAGTAAATGCAGTCCCTGCAGCATGAAAAACTGTTAGACATAATCACAGCCACCTTCAGAAATGTAGAAAACTGTTGACATGCACATACCCAAAAAATTTCCATCTGGACTCCATGTAACACGGCTGACAGGTATTGGTGCGTCTTTGACAACAGAAGCCTGTCAAACTCTTAGGAGAATCCAGTAAGAATTGCTCAACTAATAAAGCATAACAGTGCAAGGAACCCAATCAAGCTAAACAGAGTGGCCACAAAGCGGGCAAACTCGTTCACAAATATCTTCATTTCCTACTCGAGGTTATAATAAATTAAATGGGACTTCAAGAATGAATAATATGCAATGAAACTTAATACTTTTACAAGGCGACCATCACATGATTATGAAGCACCATATCTAACAACAAGATTACTTCCTACAAAATCTTTCACTTTTTACTTTTCTTTTTCTTTTTCCTTTTCCAGCGAGTACAAAGCTTCAAGTATATATATGGTAGAAGAAACGAATACAACGGATTGAAGCATGCTTGGAACACGATATAAGAACCTGAAATGTCAGAGAACAAGCTGTCATATCCCATATCTTGAATGGCTTTGAAACCAGCTTCTCCCTCATCCCCACTTCCCAAAGAATGATTTCACCAATACCAGAACCAACTGTTAAAAGGACATTAGATCAGATAACCAAAACCAAATAGAGGGCCATTACCAGTATTAGTCCCGCAACGGCAGAATGCTGGTAGGTCCCAGTTATATATATAGTCACCACAAATATGGACAGAATAATTGTTAGAAACTATCGTACCAAGAAGCAATGTCTGGTGAGAAGGATGAAAATCCATGCTTGTAACGCTGGTTCCTTGATGCATGGAAAAAGCTACGGTTCTTGGCAAGTCATCCAGGGACCAGGAAGCTTGTTGACAAATCGTTGGATATGTTACCTATGCCCGAAGAAAGCAAAAATGTACCAACAACAGAATAAGTCAGTGAAAACGGCATCTTACTAGTAGTTTAGTGACGCAACTAAACATGTCAGACAGCAAATATAAAACCGGAACTCAAGATTACCTCCTCAACAGATTGTGCAGGCCGCAAACGTTTCATTAATTGTTCGTGATCAGTAGTTTGATATTCAACCATACCCAGCGTAGCTGGAGGTGTTATTGGGCGTTTCAATATTGAAACTGTTTGCAAGAATACATGAATGATGTCAACAGAGACTCACACAAGATATGCATGAAATAACTGAATGAGGAGAAATATGCTTGACAACTTAATAAGCTCCATAAATAAAGATCAAATTCTATATCTCCTACAACTAATTAAATATTAACGAGCTCTGTTGCATCTGTTTGAAACAACAGAACAAAATGTGCAAATTCAGCATCTACTTTTCCATTTAGCTCCACAATTAGAAAATTTAAGCTTCTCAAAGGTTCCATGCATAAGGATATTCAGATGTGTCCATGGCAGAACAAAAATGATAATTAATCCTCAAAAAATTGTGAATACCCGCTGTCAAGAGAGAGAGAGAGAGAGCCCACAGGGGAAAAAAAAAGAAGAGAAACTAGAAATGACAGAAGAATAAATGAAAGACGAGTCTTCGAATGTCAAAATATTCAAAAACCACTAAACTTTTTTTTTTCTGTAGAGTTTTCAGAAAGTTGTTTAAATCTTTCCACCAAAAGCTCCTTTTTCGGAATACATCTGTGTTGTTCAAGAAAATGCAACTGAGTGAATGCCAACTCCAAATAAAAATGCAGCCCTGACCTGGATTCTGTGGAACAGGTAAGGATGATGCAGTCACAACAGCAGCTTGAACAGATGAAGATGCAGCAGCATTTGCCATCCAACCTGCCAATGCATTAGCATTGGCAGCTGCTGCAGTGGGTGGGAAGGGCTGCATACAACAAACAAAGAGAACACATTTCGTCATCAAGATGGCGACTAGTAATAGTCACCCTTGAAAGGGGAAAAAATAGACTTATGAGATGAATGGTATCATACACCATGCGCTCCAAGTGATGTGTAAGCAGCAGGTTTTGCAACTGCGGCAACCGGAAGGTTGACAGGAGTAGCTGCAAGAGCCCCATTTGGAGGTGTGCATGTGTGGTCTGCGAATAAGGTCTTGATGTCTGGGTTTGGCCTGGGATTCTTGCACAGCTGGTGCTGCCAGTTCAAACTGGATAGACCAAGCAATCATCTTTCAGAGGCCCAATAAACATAGCAAGCAATTCAATTTCAGCAGAATCAATGGTAGTATATGTGAGACTAACACAAAAAGCCATCAGTAAATGGCAGAATTCCAGAGTCTTAAGGAGAAAGAACATGAAAACACACACACCATATATATGATTTTCTATCCATCAAACACCAGGGATGAGTGGGTACAAAACTAAAAGATTAACTGCTGGTAATGCAATTGCCCCTTACATAGCTGATAGATACTATTATGACACAATTCACTTCATCAATAAAAAAAGTGCACTAAATACAGAAAAAAAATTAGAATATCGAAGCTGAAATTAGATGGATTCACACCAGACATTCAAAAATGATTTTCTCCAGAGGCGAAAAAGGTAAAAGAACAGTCTTAAAACAGAGAAATATCTAAGGATATTGATGTACACATGTAGCTTCACAGAAGAACAACTAAGAAAAACGAGAGAATAAAAGCTTGCTTATTCATCCATTAGAAAACCAACTTACCTCTGATTAATTAGAGTCCGCAATCTTGATGACTTTAAAGTAGGAAACGCAAGCTTCTCACGAAAAAGGGGATTTGCTTCTATTAGTTTTTTCAGTTCTATCAACATTATACTACGAGCTGTTTTGGTGTCACCATACTTGGACAGCTGCTCATTTTCCCTGACATCAATGAACATTAACTAACTTGAAATCAACCGTGCTACTTTGAGTTGAAGTTAGCATAAAGCAATGGAAAAGAAACAAAATTATCCAAGAAAAATTAATATTTAGAGTTGCACCAAAATCTCACAGCTAAGTGTAAAACCAAAGAAAAAGGAAGGAAAATTAAGCCTCTTTTTGTCCTCAACGGAAAGGAAACTCAAAGTTGATATGGCTTCCTTCTACAAGCATTATAGTTGCCTTCATCATTTCGAGAAACCAAAGGCGAGAAAAAATTAAGAGTATGAACTCATCTATTCCGTATCTTCCACTACTGAATGAAACAACTGATCTCAAATAAGCGACACATATTCCACCAGGCTTATTTGAGTGAGGTTCGTTTTCATTACCAGATAACGACAACTTCAAGTTTCCAAATACTTATCTCTCTTCAATGCAAATAATGACAATAGAGATTCAAAATGCAGAACTGTTATCCAATGTCTAATCTCTAATCAACAGAATAAATAAATTATCATTTCCTATTCATGCCACACCACACACAAAGACAAAAAAGATACCTGAAATTGCCAAGTGTCAATAGCTGAGTGATTTCTTTGTACAAATCTTCGTTGAACGTCGAAAATACTTTCAAATCATTCACCAGTAACTCAACGGCCTTTGCTTTGTCTTGCCTAATAGAATCAATCATTAGAGACCCCATTAAATAGCGAAAGTTAAAGCTTTCTCAATCTCTACAAAAACAACTGTATCAAAAATCATTAAAAAATCGTAATTTTTTTTTATACCGATCAAGAGCTTCGAGATACTTCTGCTTCCTGATTTCAAAGAATATCTTCATGGAGTATCTGTTATCGTCGACTTTAGTAAATCCAGAAAGGTATTTCTCAACTTCTTCCCATTCACCAGCATGGACTTTCTCCTCAAAATATTTCATGTTAAAGAAAAACCCTGACTCTTGCTCAAGCCTTCAAAATCAAAAAGTAGATATATACATTCTATTAAAACCAATTACCAAACGAGCCCTCCAGTAATTCAAATTAGAATGCCCCATTCAGCTCCCCAAATAGGCGAAAAAATGGAAGGAAATAAATCTCAATTTTGAATCTCGGCATTTTTGTCACTTCAAAAGCCATAATAGCCCTGAGCCTACTTGCCTTAATAAAACCATTTCATCAAAATTTCAGACAGTACAAAACTTCGAATTCATCATTTCCTTATCTTTTTCCTTGTATATTAAATATGCAGTATTAAAACAAACATATGGAGGGAAAAAAGAAAGAAACTCCCCGTCAACTGAACCTCGCATAACTAATTGTCTTAGTCGAAATTAGTTTTCCTTTCTTTATACTTTGTTGGTTACAAAAATTAAATGATAAATTAATAGTTCTTTCTTCTATTTCTCTCAGTAATCTCAACGATCAACCAAAGCTGAGAATTATACAGAGAACCACAGTAATATGAGAGACATAAGAGGAGAGAAACTTACTTGTGCACAGACTCCTTAAATTTCTCCTCCTCCAGAAACTGGAGTATGAGAAACACCAATTCTCTGCTCAAAGACGACATTATCCTCCCAAAAGCCAACTCAGATCCCAATCAAAACAAATACACGACCGGAAAACCACAAAAAAAAAAAAAAACAACAACAACAACAAAACCGCGACAACGAACTCGAAACAAACGAGTCCAATTCGGAAAAACAACAGATCGAGAGCCCGTAAGCCGCCGACGAACCAGAACACCGACAATTCTAGGGTTTCCGCTAAGGAAAAGCCACGATACAAAGACTCAGAAGACAGAGAAAGATAAAGCATAGGGAGGGAGAGAAGTTTGTAGAGAGAGAAAGTTAAGAGGACTTGGTCTCGCTATCTTCGATGCCTTTGGCAGGAGTCTATCTTTTTCTACTGACCTATCACTGATACCTGAACGTACTTATCACTGCCAATAAATGATAAGTGCGAGAAGTGTGATAAGAACGTGGCGATTATCATTCGTGAGAGAAGAGGTTGCGGATTTGAAATGAGGAGTTCAAATGTAGTTGAATATTCGGGTTGGAGTCACGTTTCATGTTGAGTCGTGCGTGTGAGCCTACGTTATACAGTCGCTTTCGTCGGCATTTAATTCCACAGCTCAAATTTCTCGCGATACTTTGCCTTTTGTGGCTATTCTGGGATTTAAATGTTATCTGACGAAACGGCTGTCAGACAGGAATTAAGATTAGAAACACGCGTGTATGGCACGCGCTATAACGAGATAAGGTGGGACCCGCAATTTTTATTGTCTCAGTCAGTCAGACCTGTATGGATGTTAGTTCGAGATGTATTGTTTGTCCCTAAAATATAAGAAAAAAATTATGGTATTGAAATTTAAATTTTTTTTATTACTATTGATTTTTAAAATATTATGATTAATTATAAATTTTAAAAATTATATAGCATATTTTAAGACATGATCAATTATGATTTATCTCAAATAATCATAATTTTACTTTTAAAAAGTTTAACTTAACTTTAAAAAAATAGTAATTTTTATTATAGTATCAAAAAAGGCTTTTTGATGGATAAAAAAAAATTGACTCCTCTTTGATTTTCAAAGAACCATAGGTTTTAGCACACGACCATTCATATATATAATAATGAAAAAATATATATAAAAAAATTATGAGAGAGAAAGAGAGTAAAAGAGGTAACTTTAAACAATAGGTATGGACTCTTAATTGTGGCTAAATATAGTTAGATTAGACATTTTGAGTAGTTAAAGACGTTGATATATAGTTAGAATGAGAGACATTAAGGGTTAAAAGAGAACAAATGAGACGTAATACAGACATATTTTTTTTTCTTTTTTAGCAATGAATATCTAACTTATATTTCTCCCTTTATTAATATTATACACTTAAGGATCTTAAAAATTGTTAGGATGATAAAAATCTATTCATGTTATCAAATTTAATTTTTTTCCCATAAAGTGTTTGGTATTTTGAACATGAAAAAATAATGGAAATTGTTGTTATGCATTGATTATTAACATTTAAAAATGGTTAGATGGTTCTCTAATTGTTTCAAAATCTGAAAAGAGCCTAATCTATTTGATATGATAGAGAAATAAAAGGATAGAAAGTTTGAGAGATAGATAAAATATAATGTTTGGTAGGAAACGAAAATAGAAAGTATAAAAAAGTTGGTGAATTAATTTTCCTTCCTTGATCAATTTTTTTTTTCTCATCACCAAAATCAATCTTTCCAAAATTGGATAAAAAAGTAGATAAAAAGTTAATTATGTACATTAAAATGTATATTATTTACCAATATATCCTTTAATATATACATATATCATATTTATTTATAACATATTATGTATACATTAATTTCATATATAGATATATATAATAGTAAAATATGCATATATACTTTTATCATTCTTCCACTTTTTCATCCTACAAAACACCAAAAAAAAAATTAATATTTCCTATTTTTCAATCCCTCCTACCAAACACAATTTAGGGAATGAATGATTCCTCTCTTATAGGATAGAAAGTCTTTTTGTCACACCCCATCTCGAAAAAAGGTCAACCCCACCTCCATTAAAATAAAGTGTGGTTAAACATAACCTGATATCCATTCATCAAAATTAAAACCAAAGTAATACAATCTATGCAAGGATAATCAAATCCATTCACAAACAAAAAACTTTACATTAACATATAAACATAGAACAGAATTACACACGTAAAGTCTTGAAGACAAACTTTCTCTCTTCTCACTCTCTTCTCTCTATGGCCGGCCAAGGTGATGATTAAATGAGATATTTTCTCAAAAAATCTGATTTTAAGTCTATATTATGCGGTCTTCATCGCACCGCATATTTTCAACTTTCGGGTCCATTTTTCGTTCTAGAACAGTTCAATATATCTCGGATTAAGTCCAAATAAATTTTATTGAAACTTTAACTTAATTATAAGGAAATTTTAGAATTTTTATTTTTGAGACTTTTAAAAGGTCATTCGCCATGCAGTCACCTCGAACAACGTGTAAGATCCGACTATCTTGGAATTCGATGAAATTTTACAGTGTAACTAGATTCTGCGATATGAGCTCAATAGTGAAGTCCGTTTCCTCATCTGAGATATAGAGGAATATCTATTTTAAATCAGTATTATAGTGACAAATTACCATTTTGTTCTTTTTTCAGAAAAAGTTTAAATTTACGCGGGTTTTACATTCTTCCCCACTTAAAAGAATTTCATCCCCTAAATTCACACTTACATACACATATAATCACATGCATATGCAACAGTCATTTAACATCAAATGAGTATAAGAAAATACCTCCATCCTCGAATAAGAAAGGATAATTGATACTATAGTGTCTTTGCGTTCCCATGTAGCCTCCTCCACTCCTCGGTGTTGCCACGACACCTTCACTAGCCTCACAGTCTTGTCTCGCAAAACCTTATCCTGACTATCCATAATACGTACCGGTCTCTCCTCGAAGGTCCCATCCGCATCAACAATCAACTCACCCAAATCCATCACATATGTCGGATTGGAGTATACTTCCGGAGCATAGAGACATGGAATACCACATGAATACCCGAGAGATTTGGCGATAACGTCAACTGGTAAGCAACCGTACCTACCATCTCAAGTACCTCGAAGAGTTCGATATACCTCGGCGACAGTTTTCCCTGCTTGCCAAACTTGACCATTCCTCTTTTAGGCATCATCTTCAATTGGACATGATCTCCCATCTCAAACTCTAGAGGTCGCCGCCGCTTGTCAATGTAGCTCTTCTATCGGCTCCGCGCTGTAGGAAGATGCTTTCGTATCAAGTCCACCTTCTCCAAGGTGTCTCTCACCAATTCTAGACCCGTAGAGGGTCTCTCTCCTACCTCTGTCCAACAAACCGGAGATCGACAAGACCTCTTATATAGTGCCTCATATGGTGCTATCTATATGCTCGCCTGATAATTATTGTTATAGGCGAACTCCACCAAAGGTAAATGATCTTTCCAGCTACCCTTGAGATCTTGGACGCATGTCCGTAGCATGTCCTCTAATGTCTGGATGGTCCTCTCAGATTGACCATCCGTCTGGGGATGAAAGACAGTGTTCATCATCAGTTGGGTCCCCATGACTCATTGGAAACTCTACCAAAAATGAGCCGTAAATCTGGGATCCTGATCAAATACTATAGATACGGGTACCCCATGCAACCGGACAATCTCCCATATATACAACCTATAAAATTTCTCCAGTGTGAAGGTCATCCACACTGCCAAAAAATGTGCCAACTTAGTAAGCCAGTCCACTATCACCCATATCGAGTCATGTTCGTGCGATGGCCATGGCAAGTGAGTCACAAAATCCATCATGATATATTCCCACTTCCACTCAGCTACCTCCAATGACTGGAGTAACTCTGCTGGTCTCTAGTGTTTAGTTTTTACTTGTTGACACGTGAGACATTGGCTGACAAAATCTCTAACTTGCCGCTTCATCCCATTCCAATAATACAGGCGACGAAGATCATGATACATCTTCGTGCCATCTAGATGCACAACAAAATAAGAGCAATGGAACTCCCTAAGGATCTCCTCTCTCAGCTCCATAGACTGGGGAACCACAATCCTTCCCTTATACCGAAAACTACCATCCGAGTAAATGATGCAGCCCTCATCACCTGTCCTCGATTGTACTCGGTCCTTGATTGACAATATCTCCGGGTCCTGTGTCTAAGACTCAATCATTCTCCTCAGTAGGGAAGGCGTAGCCACAAAACTCTCCAAAGTACCCTAAGCCTGCCCCATATAGCGTACCCTGAACTGTCCCACAGTCTCAAGCATCTGCCACTCCTGAGAAGCCACACTAGCTAAGACTCCCAGTAATTTCTGGCTGAGTGTGTCAGCCACCACATTTGCCTTACCTGGATGGTAATGCAAAGTGAAGTCATAGTCCTCTAGAAACTCCATCCACTTGCCTTACTTCAGACTTTTATGGTCTAAAAACACCTCGAACTGCTCACCATATATATAGTGGCACTAAGCCTTCAAGGTTAAAGACAATGACCACCAACTCCATGTCATGTGTGGGGTAATTCTGCTCGTGGTTCTTTAATTGCCGAGAACCATAAGCCACTAACCTCTTGGATTGCATCAAAACGCATCCAAGTCCGTCCTTAGAGGCATCACAACACACTGTGTACCTCTGTCCCCTTTTTGGGACTATCAGAATAGGAGCTGAATTAAGCCTCCTCTTTAACTCCTAGAATGCCTTCTCACATGAGTCATTTCACTCAAACTTGACCTCTTTACGAGTCAACTTGGTCATAGGTGCTGCTTATCGGGAGAAGTCCTCAATGAACCTCAAGTAGTATCCCGCCAATCCCAAGAAATTGTGTATCTCAAAGACTGACTTCGACCTCTCCTAATTTATGCCTACCTCAACCTTCTCTGGGTCCATCGATACACCCAAAGTCGACACCACATGCCCCAAAAATTTCACCCCAATTGGCCATTTATACTTGCTGAACTTGGCGTACAACTAATGGTCTCTCGGTTTGGAGAACAACCCTTAAGTGACCCTCATGCTCCTCCTCAAACTTGGAGTAGATCAAGATGTTGTCCACAAAGACTACAAAAAATTGATCAAGGTAGGGTTGAAACACCCTATGCATAAGTTCCATGAATGCCGTCGGGGCGTTCATAAATCCGAATGGTTTCACTGTGAATTTGAAATGCCCATACCGCATTCTAAACGCCGTCTTAGGGATATCCACCTCCCTAACCCTCAACTGAAGGTAACCAGTGCGGAGATCTATTTTGGATTAGACCCGCGCTCCTTTTAGTTGATTAAAAAAACCATCAATCCGCTGCAAAGGGTATCTATTCTTGATAGTAACCCTATTCAACTGCCAATAGTCTATGCATAACTGAAGGGTTTTATCCTTCTTCTTAGCAAACAACACCAGAGCGCCCCAAGGTGAGGTGCTCGGTCTAATAAAACCCCTATCCAACAATTCTTGTAATTAGACTTTGAGTTCTTGCAACTCAGCTGGTGCCATCTTATGTGGAGTCATAGAAATGGGCGATGTACCAGGGTGCAACTCAATGATAAAGTCTACATCCCTATGTGGAGGTAATCCCAGGGTGCAACTCAATGATAAATTCTTAATAGCTACATGCATTTGAATTGTATGTTTGCTACATGCATCAAAAGTTACAACACCTTCCCCCAATTCTTTCAACTCATCAATTAATGGGTGCAAGTATACGTCAATCTCCTTCTCAGGTGCCTGTGGTCTTAGAATAAGCAATGACATCATCAAGAATGGATCGCTCATACATTTTCAGGGAGTCAAGTTATAAGACATCAAGATCACAGGCCACATACTATAAGAGTTACTCATGTTGCCAACAGGGTTAAAACCAGCGGTGGCCAATCCAAGCCTAAAATTACGAGCGTCCCGAGCGAAATCAAGATATTGCTTATCAAACTCTTTTCATTCTTCAGAATCACCAGGATGCCTTGAAAAATTCTCATCGTCTACTCGCTTCTCTTGGTGCCATCTTATATCTACAACCGTCTTCCTCGACATAAGCAATCTCTGTAACTTCGATTTCAAGGGAAAGTATCGCTAGGTCTTATGAGATATCTTCTTACCCTTACCATCATTGAGCTGATATCTTGACTCCCCACATACTGTACACTTATCCAATTTTTCATTCTCCTTCTAAAATAGCATACAATCATACCTACATGCATGAATGGACTCGTATCCCAATCCCAAGACACGTAAGAATTTTTTAGCATCATAGAGAGACATTGAAAGAATATGACCTTTACGTAAAAGGTCTGACAATAGCTCTAACATCAATGTTAATGACTTATTGCTCCACTTGCTCAATACCTTCAATTGAAGCAACTTAACCAAGAACAACAATAGTGTATAATTTTTGCAACCAGGACACAAAACACATTGAACATCCTTCAATAATTTTTCAAAATTTTGATTTTTTTCACTATCAACACCCTCACATGTTTGTCTAACACGAACACCCCCTAAATCATTATCCATGAACATTCCCCTACCAACATCTTCTAACATTTTGGATATTTCGTCTCAATCATCATGTTCATTGTCGGTCATATTATCCTCAACACTATCATCATCATCATCATCTTCTAAGAATTGGATGACATTCATAGAAACGGGTTCCCCATGATGTACCCACATCGTGTAAGAGGTCATGATCCCTTTCACGTACAAATAATTTTTCATAATTTCATCATCATGCCATTCTGTATTCATGCAATTCCTGCATGGACATCGAATTTTTTCATCTCGACTCGAACGCTTCATGGCAAAATTGACAAAATATTTGACCCCATCAATGTATTTCGAATCCAACCAATGTCTAATCGTCATCCAACTCTTGTCCATAATTGATAGCCTACAAAATCACATAGTTATCAATGTTATGTACCAAGCATCATGCAAACTATGCCGTCGACTCCTTCCTATTTTGGTAGGTGGTCCTATCCTATTCAAGAATGCACATTTTATATCATAGGAAGTATGTCTTACCGCTTTGTACATCTCTAACTGAAATTTGGCAGCATTGATGAGCACAAAATATTGCATATTTGAAGGACTCATTAGATGCATTTAACTCAACTTTTTCATCTAAGTACTTAGAGTTAGCTGATTTATGAATAATATTAAATTTTTGATGTTGCAGGTATTTATAGCTTAAATGATAGATTTTAGGACCTTGCAACTATGTATGGATGTGTAGTGAAGGCATGGACACATTACATGAAGATTTGGAGGCTTAAAAGTGAATAAATCAAGGAGGTATTGGTGTTAGGTAACAAAGGCACCAACACCCATACCATCTGATAGAAGAGCCTCGATTTTTCTCTATTTTGACCACGATCTGCTTTGAATCTAGAAAAATGCCAAACATGAAGGTTGTATTTCTTGATATCTTTTGTATTGTGTCAAAATTTCAGCTCAATCTAATGGTTGGATCAAAATTTATGCCAATTCTATTAAAAGTGGTCTAGAGTAGAAACTATACCGATACGCCAAGGCTACTGGAGTGTGTGAGCATCCTTACAGGGAACCTCTAATCCTCAAGGTTTTGTTTCTTAAGCATCCTTACAACGAACTTCCTGAGAAGATTTTATATTTTCCTCTTTTGGTGTGAGCATTCTTACAAGAAACCTCTCATCCTTAAGGTTATGTTTCTCACGCATCCTTATATGGAACCTCCCGAGAAGATCTCATATTTTCCTCTTTTGGCATGAGCATCCTTACAAGGAACCTCTCACCCTCAAGGTTCATCCAAACAACCATACCAGAAATACAATACCAATAATTTTCTCAAATACCCCACAATTCCACAAACCCCCAATTTATAAGCAAATAACAAGAAAAATTCCCAATTCTCACAAATGATATTTCTAATGGACCAAATTTAAGAAAAGGTACAGGTGATCATCCACAATTTCATTTCAACACTCAACACCAAACCAATTTACACAATTTATAAGCATATCTCAAAAATCCCCAAATTTGGCATGTGATATTTTCAATAACGAATTAAGAAAATTTCAAGAGATCAACAATAATATCATTTTATTATTCAATATGAAACACTAAGATTTTGAAAACAAGAATAAAAGAAAGGTTTAGAGAAAAGTTCACTCTCTCTTGAAAACTAGGGTTTTGAGTCAAGAAAACAGTTTTAATTGTTAACCAACCATATTATTGTTCAAAGCATGATAATATTCACAAGGATATCAAGAATAAATGATTCTATATCATACATATAAGCTTTAGAGTGAAAAGAGTACATATATAAGTCCTAGCCTCAATGTAAGAGAAAGAGAAGAAACCCCTACCTTGAATCAAAGATTTCAAGTTCAAACCAAAGGCCCAAGCCCTAGAGACCTCCTTTCTCATATTTCTTCTTTTCCTTTTCTTCTCCTAGGGTTCTAGAGTGTTTAGGGTGAGAGTGGAATGTAAGAATGAGGTAAAATGTAGTGAAAATGGGTGTTTTAAATAGCCAAAATCCTGACTTTATATGTGCAGAATTCGAGTTTCTTTTCGGCCTACCGATAGGCCCTTTCGATAAGGTATCCTTCTGGTAGGCTCTTCCGGTAGGGTTTAGCTACTGGTGTCGGGCCTACTGGGTAGGCCCTTCCGGTAGGCTGTTCCGGTAGAGTTTGCCCAGTTTTGCCAATATTTTCTATTTTTTCATTTTCAATCCATTCCAAACCCTTCAAAAACCAACCTAAAACTATACAATATATATTTATGCATCAAACTTAGTTGGTATAATTTCTATTACAAACTATTCCATATATTCACGAGTTAAAACCAAGTTTTAACTATTAGTTACAATATTAACATTTCCTATGGTTCTAACTCATGTGATTCATTTCTACACCATTACCTATATTAAATTACCAAACAATTTATCATTACATTACTTTAAACTTATGGGGGTTTACAATCCACCCCCTTTAAAGAAAGTTTCGTCCTCGAAACTTACCTCAAGTAGCAAATAAGTACGGGTACTTCTCTCGCATTTCAGCTTCGGTTCCCAAGTAGCATCTTCCACTCCATGGTGTTGCCACAATACCTTCACTAGTTATATGACTTTGTTGCGGAGCACTTTTTCTTTGGCGTAGAGAATCTCCACTAGTTGTTCTTCATAGGTTGCTCCGTCTTGAATTTTAATATCTTCCAAGTCTACGACTGGCGTTGCATTTGATTGACACTTTTTCAACATCGACACGTGGAACACGTCATGTACCCCAGACAACTGAGCTGGTAACCGCAACTGATACGCCGCTTTGCCTGCAACTTTGATAATTTCAAATGACCCGGTATATCTTGGCACTAACTTTCCTTTCTTGTCGAATCTAAATACCCCTTTCTTGGGCGACACTTTGAGGAACACATAGTTTCCCACTTTGAATTCCAAGGGTCTTCGTCTTTGATCTACATAGTTTTTTGGTAGAATTTGTGCCATGCGTAGCCTCTCTCGGATGAGTTGAATTTTTTCAGTACATTTTCGAACAATCTCTGGTCTAAACAACTATTCTCGCCGGCTTCTAACCAAAACATCGGGGATCTAAACGGTCTTCCATGCAATGCTTCATACGGTGCTATCCCAATTCTTGCCTGATAGCCGTTGTTATACGAAAATTCCACCAATGACAAGTGATCACTCCAACTTCCTTTGAAGTCCAACACGCAAGCACGTAACATGTCTTCCACAATCTGTATCACCCTCTCGAATTGGCCATCCGTTTGGGGATGAAAAGCTGTGCTGAAATGTACCTCTCTCCCCGTGGCTTGTTGTAGACTTTGCCAAAACCTCACCACAAATCGAGAATCACGATTCGACATGATAGAAAGATGAACTCTATGCAATCTCACAATCTCGCGAATATACAGCTTGCTGAAGGTCTCTAGAGTGTCTTTGGTCTTCATACACAAGAAATGTGTGGACTTGGTGAGTCTATCAACTACAACCCATATGACATTATGCCTTCGTGAAGTCCATGAAAAACCAGACACGAAGTCCAATGGTGATGTGATCCCACTTCCATTCTAGAATAGGCAATGATTGTAGTAATCCTCTGGGTTTTTTATGCTCAATCTTCACCTGTTGACAGACCGCACACCTTGAAATGTACTTCGCTACCTCTCGCTTCATTCTCCTTCACCAATATTGACACTTTATGTCTCTATACATTTTTGTGCTTCCGGGGTGGATAGCCAACTCGGAGCGATAATACTCTCCAAGTATCTCTTCTTTTAAAGATGAATCATCGGGTACACATAGCTTTTTCCCATACCTCAATTCCCCATTCCTCAAAGACCAACCTTCCATAGTCTCTCCATTTTCCAATTTAGCTCAAATCGACGCTAATTTAGGATCCATGCATTACAATTCCACAACTCTACGTTGGAGAGTAGGTTGAGCCACAAGGTTGAACAAACATGGTCAGGATCCATCTTCTCCAAACCATAGATCAAAATCTCCAAGGACATCCCTCAATTTCCATTCACCTATGGAAACATTGAGTTCACCCCGAGACTTCCTACTAAGTGCATCGACAACTACATTCGCTTTTTTCAGATGGTAGTTGAGTGTGAAATCGTAGTCTTCTAGGTACTCAATCCACCATCTTTGCTGGAGATTCAAGTCTTTCTGTATAAAGATATACTTGAGCCTCTTATGATCAGAGAACATTTGGAACTCCTCTCCATACAAGTAACACCTCCACAACTGCATTAGAAACGCCTTCCTCCAGTTGGATCAAAGCAAACACTCTTCCCTGATTGGCACTGCCTGGGGCTAGAGCTCCTAAGGGTCTTTGCTGTAGTGGCTTCTACAGTGGGGGCTTAGTTGCATGTACTTATCTTGCTACTTGATCGGTCTTTGGTGGAAACGATGGGCAGTTATATCTGAAGTGTCCTAATCCTCCACATGCAAAATATGGACGCGTGTTAGTGGTTACTCTATCTTGGGTAACCCCAACTCCTCGAACTGCTGGGTTCCTTTGCCTTGAAGCTTGATAAGGTCGGTGGCATGAAACTTCCCTTTGTGTGACTCCACTGCTGCTATCGACTCTCAAGAGACCTCCTTTAGCGAAATTTTGTCTTTGTCTTGTCTCCTTTGTGTCTCTCTCCACCACGTTCGTCCATTCCACTAGATCCATGTATTCTTAAATTCGGAGTGCCACCAGCTTCTCGCGGATGAAAAGCCTCAAACTTTGTTCTAAAGGTTTAGCCCTCTTTGCATTAGTGGCCACAAACTTGATTGCGTAGCGAGACAACTCAACGAATTCTAACAAAATAAATAAATAAATACCTAACCTAACTAAACAACAAATTACCCAATTTGATAAACATATAACCTCAAACAAATTCAAGCCTAAAGTTTCTTCAACCTAACCTAATAGTCTAGTGATAGTCTACAACCTACAGCTCCCATGTAAGACCTAAAGCCTAGGCTCTGATACCAAAACATGTAACGCCCCAAATACCCCCTTGGACGGCATTACATGCTAAAACTATTTACCTCATGAGAGCACTAATATAATCCATCAAATAAAAATGACTTCATTAATTATCCATAAAATTTACAACATTTTCACAAAAGAATAGATCCATCTTGGCCTTTACATTCCAACAATCAACTATTGTAACGTAGCGAAAATAACAAAAATAAACTAGACTCCACAATGTTGAAAATGAATTTTCTAGTCTAGAACAAAAGATAATATCGCTCTAAGCATTCGTCTTAAAATTCACATGCCCATCTATTGGAGTCTCCCAATGTGCCAGTTCCTCTACTTCGAGCTCCTTTTCTAGACCATAATTTGAAAAATGTTTTATGTAAGGGGTGACTACTAAGCTCTAAGGAAAATCCTCCCAAACTCAAACAAGATTTTGAAAGCATGTAAAACAAGTCGGTTTCATTTCACAAATAGCATATATAACTTTTTGAAGTAAAATCATGACATTTTAATATATCTCTAGTGTACAAAAAACAATAAAGTTAAACGGAAGGGTGAAACCAATTACCAACAATGAGTCATACAATTTCCAAAAGTAAACCAATACCCCACACATGATTTAATATTGTCCTTTTCTGACATGAGCATCCTTACAGGGAATCTCTCATCCACAAGGTTATGTTTCTCAAGTATCTTTATAAGGAACCTCTCGAGAAGATCTCATATTTTTCTCTTTTGGCATGAGCATCCTTATAAGGAACTGCTCATCGTCAAGGCTATGTTTCTCAAGCATCCTGACAAGAAACCTCCCGAGAAGATCTCATATTTTCCTCTTTTGGCATGAGCATCCTTACAGGAAACTTCTCATCCTCAAGGTTATGTTTCTCAATTATCCTTACAATGAACCTCCCGAGAAGATCTCATATTTTTCTCTTTGGGCATGAGCATCCTTACAAGAAACCTCTCATCTTCAAGGTAATGTTTCTCAAGCATCCTTACAAGGAACCTCCCGAGAAGATCTCATATTTTCATCTTTTGACATTAACATCCTTATAAGGAACCTCTCATCCTCAAGGTTCATCCAAACAACCATACCAAAAATACAATACCAATAATTTTCTCAAATACCCCATAATTCCACAAACCCCCAATTTATAAACAAATTCTAAGAAAAATCCCTAATTCTCACAAGTGATATTTTCAACGGACCTAATTTAAGAAAAGGTACAAGAGATCATCCACAATTTCATTTCAACACTCAACACCAAACCAATTTACACAATTTATAAGCATATCTAAAAAATCTCCAAATTTGGCATGTGACATTTTCAATAAAAAATTAAGAAAATTGCAAGAGATCAACAATAATATCATTTTATTATTCAATATGAAACACTAAGATTTTGAAAACAAGAATAAAAGAAAGATTTAGAGAAAAAATCATCTCTCTTGAAAACTAGATATTTGAGTTAAGAAAACAGATTTAATGGTTAACCAACCATATTATTGTTCAAAACATGGTAATATTCACAAGGATATCAAGAATCAATAATTCTATTTCATACATATAAGCCCTAGCCTCGGTGTAGAGAAAGAGAAGAAACCCTACCTTGAATCAAAGATTTCAAGTTCAAACCAAAGGCCCAAGCCCTAGAGACCTCCTTTCTCCTCTTTCTTCTTTTCCTTTTCTTCTCCTAGGGTTCTAAAGTGTTTAGGGTGAGAGTGGAATGTAAGAATGAGGTAAAATGTAGTGAAAATGAGTGTTTTAAATAGCCAAAATCCTGACTTTTTCTGTGCAGGATTCGGGTTTTTCTCGGGCATACCGGTAAGCCTTTCTGGTAAGGTTCCCTTCCAGTAGGCTCTTTCGATAGGATTTAGCTACTGGTGTCGGGCCTACTGGGTAGGCCCTTCCGGTAGGCTCTTCCGGTAGGATTTGCCCAGTTTTGCCTATATTTTATATTTTTTCATTTCCAATCCATTCCAAAACCAACATAAACCTATACAATACATATTTATGAATCAAACTTAGTTGGTATAATTTCTATTACGAACTATTCCATATATTCACGAGTTAAAACCAAGTTTTAACTATTATTTACAATATTAACATTTCCTACGGTTCTAACCCATGTGATTCATTTTTAAACCATTACCTATATTAAATTACCAAATAATTTATCATTAAATTACTTTAAACTTATGGGGGTTTACAATCCACCCCCTTAAAGAAAGCTTCCTCCTCAAAACTTAGCTCAAGTAGCGAATAAGTGAAGGTACTTCTCTCGCATTTCTAGCTCCGGTTCTCAAGTAGCTTCTTCCACTCCATGGTATTGCCACAATACCTTTACTAGTCGGATGACTTTGTTGCAGAGCACCTTTTCTTTGGCGTGGAGAATCTTCACTAGTTGTTCTTCATAGGTTGCTCCGTCTTGAATTTCAATATCTTCCAAGTCTACGACCGGTGTTGCATCCGATTGACACTTTCTCAATATCGACACGTGGAACACATCATGTACCCCAGACAACTGAGTTGGTAACCGCAACTGATACGCCACTTTGCCCATAACTTTGATAATTTCAAATGACCCGGTATTTCTTGGCGCTAACTTTCTCTTCTTGTCGAATCTAAATACCCCTTTCTTGGGTGACACTTTGAGGAATACATAGTTTCCCACTTTGAATTCTAAGGGTCTTCGTCTTTGATCTACATAGCTTTTTGGTAGAATTTGTGCCATGCGTAGCCACTCTCGAATGAGTTGAATTTTCTCAGTACTTTTTTGAACAATCTCTGGTCTAAACAACTATTCTCGCCGGCTTCTAACCAACACGTCGGGGATCTACACGGTCTTCCATGCAATGCTTCATACGGTGACATCCCAATGCTTGCTTGATAGCTGTTGTTATACGCAAATTCCACCAATGACAAGTGATCACTCCAACTTCCTTTGAAGTCCAATACGCAAGCACGTAACATGTCTTCCACAATCTGTATCACCCACTCGAATTGGCCATCCGTTCGGGAATGAAAAGCTGTGCTGAAATGTACCTCTCGCCCCATGGCTTGTTGTAGACTTTGCCAGAACCTCCCCACAAACCGAGAATCACGATTCGACATGATAGAAAGTTGAACTCTATGCAATCTCACAATCTCGCGAATATACAACTTGCTTCAGGTCTCTAGAGTGTCTTTGGTCTTCATACTGAGGAAATATGCAGACTTGGTGAGTCTATCAACTACGACCCATACGACATTATGCCCTCATGAAGTCCGTGAAAAATCAGACACGAAGTCCAATGTGATGTGATTCCACTTCCATTCTGGAATAGGCAATGATTGTAGCAATCCTCTGAGTTTTTTATGCTCAATCTTCACCTGTTGACAGACCGCACAACTTGAAATGTACTTCGCTACCTCTCGCTTCATTCCCCTTCACCAATATTGACGCTTCATGTCTGTATACATTTTTGTGCTTCCGGTGTGGATAGCCAACTTGGAGCAATGACACTCTCTAAGTGTCTATTCCTTTAAAGATGAATCATCGGGTACACATAGCTTTTTCCCATACCTCAATTCCCCATTCCTCAAAGACTAACCTTCCATAGTCTCTCCATTCTCCAATTTAGCTCAAATCGATGCTAATTTAGGATCCAAGGATTACAATTCCACTACTCTACGTTGGAGATTAGGTTGAGCCACAAGTTTGAACAAACATGGTCGGGATCCATCTTCTCCAACCCATAGATCATAATCTTCAAGGACATCCCTCAATTTCTATTCACCTATGGAAACATTGAGTTCACCCCGAGACTTCCTGCTAAGTGCATTGGCAACTACATTTGCCTTTCTCGGATGGTAGTTGAGTGTGAAATCGTAGTCTTTCAGGTACTCAATCCACCTTCTTTCCGGAGATTCAAGTCTTTTTAAGTGAAGATATACTTGAGGCTCTTATGATTAGAGAACATTTGGAACTCCTCTCCATGCAAGTAACACCTACACAACTGCATTAGAAACGTCTTCCTCCAGTTGGGTCAAAGCAAACACTCTTCCCTGATTGACACTGCCTGGGGCTAGAGCTCCTAACGGTCTTTGCTGTAGTGGCTTCTATAGTGGGGGCTTGGTTGCATGTACTTATCTTGCTGCTTGATCAGTCTTTGGTGGAAACGATGGGCAGTTATTTCTGAAATGTCCTAATCTTGCATATATGAAACATTGACGCGTGTTAGTGGTTACTCTATCTTGAGTAACCCCAATTCCTCGAACTGCTGGGTTCCTTTGCCTTGAAGCTTAATAAGGTTGGTGGCATGAAACTTCCCTTTGTGTGACTCCACTGCTACTATCGGCTCTTAGGAGACCTCCTTTATCGAATTTTTGTCTTTGTCTTGTCTCCTTTGTGTCTCTCTCAACCATGTTCGTCCATTCCACTAGATCCATGTATTCTCGAATTTGGAGTGCCACCAGCTTCTTGCAGATGAAAGGCCTCCAACTTTGTTCAAATGGTTTAGCCCTCTTTGCATTAGTGGCCACAAACTTGATTGCGTAGCAAGACAACTCAACGAATTAGAACAAAATAAATAAATAAATATCTAACCTAACTAAACAACAAATTACCCAATTTGCTAAACGTATAACATCAAACAAATTCAAGCCTAAAGTTTCTTCAACCTAACCTAATAGTCTAGTGATAGTCCACAACCTACAACTCCCATGTAAGACCTAAAGCCTAGGCTCTAATACCAAAATCTGTAACGCCCCAAATACCCCTTTGGATGACATCACATGCTAAAATCATTTACCTCATGAGAGCACTAATATAATCCATCAAATAAATATGACTTCATTAATCATCCATAAAATTTACAACATTTTCACAAAAGAATAGATCCATCTTGGCCTTTACATTCCAAAAATTAACTTACGTAATGCAGCGGAAATAACAAAAATAAACTAGATTGCACAATTTTGAAAATGAATTTTTTAGTCTAGAACAAAAGATAATATCGCTGTAAGCATCTGTCTCAGAATCCAAGTTTTCATCTATTGGAGTCTCCAAATGTGCCGGTTCCTCTACTCCGAGCTCCGTTCCTAGACCATAATCAGAAAAATGTTTGTATGCAGGGGGTGAGCACTAAGCTCTGTGGAAAAATTCTCCCAAACTCAAACAATATTTTGAAAGCATGTAAAACAAGTCGGTCTCATTTCACAAATAGCATATATAACCCTTTTGAAGTAAAATCATGACATTTTAATAGATCTCTAGTGTACAGAAAAAAATAAAGTTAAACTGAAGTGTGAAACTAATTACAAATAATGAGTTATACAATTTTCAAAAGTAAACCAATACCACACACAGGATATAATATTGCCCTCTTTTGACATGAGCATCCTTACAGAGAACCTCTCATCCTCAAGGTTATGTTTCTCAAGCATCTTTACAAGGAACCTCCCGAGAAGATCTCATATTTTTCTCTTTTGGCATGAGCATCTGTACAAGGAACCTCTCATCCTCAAGGTTACGTTTCTCAAGCAACCTTACAAGAAAACTCCCAAGAAGATCTCATATTTTTCTCTTTTGGCATGAGCATCCTTACAGGGAACCTCCCATCCTCTAGGTTATGTTTCTCAAGCATCCTTACAAAGAATCTCCCAAGAAGATCTCTTATTTTCCTATTTTGGCATGAGCATCCTTACAAGCAACCTCTCATCCTCAAGGTTATGTTTCTCAAGCATCCTTACAAGGAACCTCTCGAGAAGATCTCATATTTTTCTCTTTTGGCATGAGCGTCCTTACAAAGAACCTTTCATCCTCAAGGTTCATCCAAACAACCATACCAGAAATACAATACCAACAATTTTCTCAAGTATCCCACTATTCCACAAACCCCCAATTTATATACAAATTCCAAGAAAAATCCCCAATTCTCATAAGTGATATTCCCAACAGATCAAATTTAAGAAAATGTACAAGAGATCATCCACAATTTCATTTCAACACTCAACACCAAACCAATTTACACAGTTTATAAGCATTTCTAAAAATCTCCAAATTTGGCATGTAACATTTTCAATAACCAATTAAGAAATCAACAATAATATCATTTTATTATTCTATATGAAACACTAAGATTTTGAAAACAAGAATAAAAGAAAGATTTAGAGAAAAGTTCATCTCTGTTGAAAACTAGGGTTTTGAGTCAAAAAAATGGATTTAATGGTTAACCAACCATATTATTGTTCAAAGCATGGTAATATTTACAAGGATATCAAGAATCAATGATTCTATATCATACATATAAGCTTTATAATGAAAAGAGTACATATATATATAAGCCCTACCCCCAATGTAAGAGAAAGAGAAGAAATCCTTACCTTGAATCAAAGATTTCAAGTTCAAACCAAATGCCCAAGCCCTAGACACCTCCTTTCTCCTCTTTCTTCTTTTTCTTTTTTTTTTTCTCCTATGGTTCTAAAGTGTTTAGAGTGAGAGTGGAATGTAAGAATGAGATAAAATCTAGTGAAAAGGGGTGTTTTAAATGGCTAAAATCTCAACTTTTTCTGGGCAGTATTCGGGTTTCTTTCGGGCCTTCTGGTAGGGTTTAGCTACTGATGTTGGGCTTACCCGTAGGCCATTTCGGTAGGGTTCCCTTCCGATGGGTTCCCTTACGGTAGGTTGTTCTGGTAGAATTTGCCCAGTTTTGCCTATATTTTCTGTTTTTTCATTTCCAATCCATTCCAAACCCTTCCAAAACCAACCTAAACCTATACAATATATATTTATGCATTAAACTTAGTTGGTATAATTTATATTATGAACTATTCCATATATTCATGAGTTAAAGCCAAGTTTTAACTATTATTTACAATATTAATATTTCCTACAGTTCTAACCCAAGTGATTCATTTCTACACCATTACCTATATTAAATTACCAAATAATTTATCATTACATTACTTTAAACTTATGGGGGTTTACAATTTTTATAAAACTAGATAAAATTAGAGGTGTTATACAAGACTTGCCTGATTTTCGACAATATTCGACTATCCTCGCTAGATTCACACAATTTAGACATTGCAGGGTAGATGATTCAAGAACAAAATCTTTCAGGTTGAATCAACTTTATATTCGTAATCGAGGTGAATGACAGAGATGTATGATGAGCATAAAATATTGTATATTTCATGGCCTCATTACATGCATTTTAACTCAACTTTTGCATACAAGTACTTAGAGTTAGCCGAAATTAAGAATAATGTTGAATTTTCGATGTTGCAGGTAATTATAACTTAAATGATGGATTTCATAACCTTGCAACTATGTATGGATGTGTGGTGAAGGCATGGACACATTACATTAAGATTTGAAGGCTTAAAAGTGAAGAAATCAAGGAGGTATTAGTGTTGGGTAACAAAGACACCAACACCCACATCATCTAGTAGTAGAGCCTCGGTTTTCCTCTATTTTGACCATGATCCACTTCGAATCTGAGAAAGTTTAAAACACAAAAGTTGTAGATCTAGATGTCTTTTGTATTATGTCAAAATGTTAGCTCAATCGTACAATTGAATCAAAAGTTTATGATAATTCTATGAAAACTGGTCCAGAGCATAAAATAGTACTGGTACACAGTACCGGTACCCCAAGCTCCAGAAGCGTTAAAGTATCAATACATAGTATCTGTACGCTTCCCAGAAGTGCCCAGAACAATTATTTTTCACCCTCCACTTGCTTGGGGGTCTCACCTACACTTCTCTCACTCGCCCCCAACATTTTTTTACACATTTCCATGCCTCCCTTACACAATTAGAAGAATTTTGTGGCTTGACATTCAAGGAGGATGGGAGAGGAAGTGGGCTGCCAGGGAGGTGCAGGCTAGCTCTTCTTAGCCTGTGTAACCTATCCAAATCACCTCCCATTGATGGGTGGTCTGCTCTCACACCTAGGGGGACCACTATGCATAAAAATTGAAGGCTCACACTCCATTATATTCAGCATTCACACGAGATTGAGGGGTGGCTACCTAAGCTTAGAAAGTTCCTAGGAAGAAGATGATGAATAGTATTTGTATTTTTCCATTTTCCTTTCCATTTCAGTTGTTGTTAACTTTAAACTTCTTGTAATCTTTATTTCTCGCACCTTAATGTTATTTATTTCAAGTTAATTTCAAGTTTAGTCTTATATTTTAGATTTAACCATTGTTGCTTTCAAGTTTTCTTCATTTTCTAGCTTAAAATAAGTATTGAATATTTTTCTTTATTGTTTAAGTTTTCTTGCATTAGTTTAAGTTTCATGCTCTATTTCAATTACGTTTCTTTACATTATGCATTGTCTTTCATTTTATTCATGAGTAGCTAGATTTTTAGTTGGCTAATTCAAGGGAGACCTCTTCTTGCATTTTCTATTTTCACTCTTCTTCTTTTCTTCTCTCGGTGTACTGTGGTTTGGTTTGATTGGGTTGAGAGTGGATGTGGTGGTGAGTCTTTGATATTCCGTAGACTTGTCATGGTTTATGCTTGATCCTCACCATTTCATCCCTAGCTTTCTGCGAATCAATTGTTCATCCATAAACCCTCAAAAAAAGGTTTCGAGTTGAGTTGGGATTCCCATTGGAATAACCTCCTTGGATTAGTCAACATTTGTTTTTGTTGCATTTTCATTCCCAAACTTCAAACACCAAAACACAAACTTCAAAGATTTTACACTTTTCTCTTTTGTTCACCAAAATCACCTTCACACAACTCAACCTTCATTCCCCTAGGAGACAACCTTTGAATACTTTTTCAAGTAAAACACGATATTCAAAAGACTTCTTGTGCTTGGGGAGCACTTTTGTTCACATACGCATTTCATTTTATATATTTTGTATATTTCATTTTCCCCTTATGCTTGCCCTTTCTTTTGACACTATCCCAAGGGAGAGTGACACTCTCCTTCAATCCATACACTTCACATGCTAAAGGGATAATTTTTAGAGGTTAGAAAATAACAAGGTTTTTCATGAAGCAATGTAGCAAGACAACTCGAGTCGATTGATCGAACAAGAAAGAAAGAGAAAAAGAGAGCGAGAGAGAGAAAGAGATCACCAAAAAGACCTGCACTTAGAACCGACCGTAAAAAATCAATCAATCGTTTAATTAATTTTTTCAAGATTTTGGCCTTTGATTTTTTGATTACTAATCTAAATTTAGGGGTGTCAAACTGTTAAAAAATATTATACCAAAAGGAACAAAATAATTTAATATCAAATTGAAGTCAAACAAAACCTAATTCAGATCTCTCAACCAAATACCATGATCTCTCAACAAAACCCAATTAAACAATGAGATCTCTCAAACAAAACCAACCAAATTCAGATCTCTCAACAAAACCCCACCACATCAAGTTTGATCGAGGCTTTGGCTGAGAGAAAGAGGATGAAGGCTTCAAGTTTGATCGAGGTTTATGGCTTCGCTGTCGAGTTTGATCAAGCTTGATCGAGGTTTGTGGCTTGGAGTTTGACTAGGGCTTGGTTTTGTGGCTTGTGGCTTCACTGTCTGAGAGAAAGAGGAGGCGGCAAAGGGAGTTTGATCGGGGCTTGGTTTTATGGCTTGTGACTTCACTGTCTGTGAAGGCTTCGAGTTTAATCGATGGAGAGGCTGGAGATGCGAGGGAGGCAGAGGAAGATGAGGCTAGAGAGGCGAGGGAGGCTTGTGGCTTCACTGCCTTGCTTTGGGGGTCTTGCTGATTGACGAAGAGGAGGCGGCAAGTGAGTGAGAGGGAGTGTGTGGAAAGCGGAATGTGAAGAAGAAGGGGTTACTAGGACCAAAATGACGTTTTTAAATACTCAAATCGACGTCGTTTTGGCTATAAATGAATTTGTTTTGGGTCCAAAAATAATAACATTTTTTATTTAAAAAAATTATTCTACGACAAAATTGAAAATGTCGCAATTATAATTTTTATTCTAATTTAAAATTACAAAAAATAAATTCTACGACGAATATAAAAATGTCACGATATAATAAATTTATTTAATACAAATTTTTTTTATTTTATTAAATTTTATTTATTTTTGTGACGAAGTAAATTATACGCAACAAAATTTTTGTCGTAAAAAAATATCAATAATTATCATTTTATTTCTATAAATACTTGTTAAACATGCTAATTTCGTGTTGTTCGTGTTACTATACAAACGAGAAAAATATAGAAAGTGCCCACTCTTAAATAAATGAGTTTATCATGTCAATTTTGGATTTGACGGGTTGAACCCGAATATGACCTGTTAATATTTCGTGTTTGATGTCGGGTCATTTTCAAGTTTGTGTTGAATTATAATCGAGTTCGTCTTATAAAATTCGTGTCAAGTTCAAGTCGTATCGTCGTGTTGAGTCAAAGCTAGCCGTCACAACAAAGTTGTCACAAATACCGTATTTTCTTGTAGTGAGAAAGAGTGAGAGTAAGATAAACAAGGGAAAGAAAGAGAGTGAGAGAAGCTGAGAGAGAACATCTCACTGAGAGTGAGAGAAGTCGAGAGAGATAGAAAGTGAGAAGCAAAGATAGGGTAAGAGAGATAGAGAAATAGTTAAATAGCTATACCGGAGCTTAGGCTTGGAGGGAGACAAATTCTGGCAGTTGTTGGAGCTCCAGTGGACGATTGGTACCTTCGTCGGTGGACCCACGTGCTGATTCGATGGATTGAGGATAGCTGATTCGATGGATTGAGGATAGGGCTTCGCTGGATTTGGGGATGGGACTTCACTGGGTTTAAGGTTTTCAGAGCAATGGAGGTGGGTTCACTGGTGGTGGTACTCCGGTGGTAGTGACAATTCACTGGTGGAGATGGCGATTAGGGTTAGGGATTTGGGAGTTGGGCATGGCAGAGAGAGAGACAGGGAGAGGCCAAGAGAGGCGAGAGTCTAGCGTGAGGGAGATGTGCTTCCATACACATATTTTTTCTACAAACTAATAATTAATTTAATAAAAATAATATAAATAAAAATATATTTTTTAAACAATAATAATGTCAGTGCTTAATAAATAGTTACAAATAATTAACATTTTATTTCTATAACACTAGTCAAACATATTAATTTCATCAAGTAGTTGATAGACTTACGTGATTTCATTGAGTAGTTGAGGAGTTGGGGTCTGCGGTGATTCCAAAACTTGGTTATATGATAGGGGGAGCAGAATAACGTGGAAGGTGGACATAGGAGGCGGTGGAGTTGGGTAAATAGAGGAACACAGTGAGGGAGAGGGAGAGGTAGAGGGAGAGGAAGAGAGAGAGGACATACAGATTAATTAAATTATTATTTTTAAAATTTTTTATTTACGTAAAAATTTATTAAAAACGTCACAAAATAATTAAATAGTTATTTTTGAAATTTTTTATTTACGTAGAAAATTTATTATCGACATTTTTTTGAAAAATGTCGCGAAAATTAATTAAATTATATTTTTAATTTAATTTACCAATTCCCGCCATTTCTCCTGCCAAAAATATTTTGGAGGGATTCGCCTTTAGCGACGTTTTTAGAAAAATGTCGCAACAATGTCAAATAGAAATTTAGAATTATTAAATTGTTATTTTTAATTTTTTTTATTTACTTACAAATTTATTGGCGACTTTTTTTTAAAAACGTCGCTCAAAATGAACTAAATTGTTATTTTTAAAATTTTTATTTACGTACAAATTTATTGGCGACGTTTTTTAGTAGGAGATCATTTTTTTATTTGCGACGAAATCATTTGCAATAGAACTTATACCAAATATGTTTGATGTACAAACATATATTGTATAAGTTTGAGTTGATTTTGGATGGTTTGGAAACGAAAAACAGGTGAAAACGACAAATTCAAATGAACCGTACCGATATAGCGTCCTGGTATGCCCGAAGGAGCAAATCATACCAGTACAACGTATCGGTACACTGCTGTCCAGAGAGTTTACTGTACCAGTACTGTGTACCGGTACACTTTATAAAAATCTAAAATTTTGAAGTCGCGATCAAGCGACCCTTTTCCACTATAAATACTTAAAGACGCCTCCATTAGCCCCATTTCAACACTTCTAAACCTAGAAAGCCTCAGACAAGAAGAAAGGAGGAGAAAAATATAAAGAATCAAGGGGATTCTCACATTGAAGTGGATCAATCTCAAGACTAAGGTAGGAGTTTCTTTCTATTCTCTTACATTGATGTTAGAGTTTACTTATATGTATTTTTTTGACTCTAAATCTTATTTATTTATTAGTAAATCCTTGATTCTTGATCTTCTTGCAAACATTACAATGTTTAAACAATCTATGGTGGGATAACCATTAAATCTCTTTTTCTTGATTCAAAACCCTAGTTTTCAAGACAAATGAATTTTTCTCTTGATTTTTCCTTTGTTCTTAATTTCAAAACTTTAGTACTTGGTATTGAACAACAAAATGGTATTTATGATGTTCTCTTGCATTTTTCTTCAATTGTTTTATTGAGATACTTTATGTGAAATTTGGGAATTTTGTACTTCCTTGGGAAATTGAGAAATTTGTTGAAAATTGTATTTCTTATGGATGTTTGGATGATCATGGGTGGCCGTTGACCGGGTTTCGTAGAGTGGGTAGATGCGTTTCTTACTCCGCACGAGTTTAAATTTTTCCTACCACTCGTAGTGGGGTTGGTGTCTTGTGAGGACCAAACCATTATTTGCTTGTGGGTGTCGTGACAGAGGGTTAGTATACTATTATTGGGTAAGATTTCGTCACTGCCATTGTAATGGTACACGCCCTTCCTAAAGTTGTATATCCTTGCGAGAATTGGGTGTGTGTATAGGCCAGAAGATATGTTTATTCATGCGAATCATGCATCATACCTGAGATACAAGTTGTGAGTTGAGATACAGATATACATTGTTGATTATTGTTTATTGTGCAAATGGTGGATTGAGATCAATGGTGGAATTGATTTATTGTGAAAATAGTGACTTGTTGGAATTGTTGGTTGGAAATTGGTTTTACCTTTTATTTAAATATTGCTCTTGCTTAAACTTGAGATCCATTGAAATGTCCCTGTTTTAAGTGAAGAGCTATATATGGTATTTGTGAAAAGAGACCTACTTGTTTTATATGTTTTCTAAACCTTGTTCGAGTTTGAGAGGATTTTCCTACAAAGTTTAGTGTTCACCCCTTATAAACAACATATTTTTTAGATTACGTGTTAGATGAGAAGCTCGGAGCCGATGAGCAAGTGCATTGGGAAGCTCTGCTAGACGGGCATGTGGATCCTGAGGTGGACATTTAGAGCTATACTTTCCTATGTGCTAGACTAGGAAATTCATTTTGAGACTCTGTGGAGTCTAATATTTTGTTATTCCGTTGCAAGTTAAATTTGAGTTTTTTTTGGATGTAATTGTCATGATCTAGCATATTCTTTTGGTATTAGAGCCTAGGCTTTAGGTCTTACATGGGAGCTGTGGGTTATGAATTATCACTAGAGAGGTAGGATTAGGGTGAACGAAATTATTGATTTAAATTTTACATAAGTTTTATTCATTGGGTTAATGTGATAGTTAGGATGCCTTGTATATCAAGGAAACTAAATTATGAATTGATGTGCAGGATGGAGGGTGGACAAGGACGTGGACGTGGTCCTGGGCGGGGACGTGGTGACCAAGCACACCCACCACCACCACCACCACCATCTCCTGATGCCATGAATGACATTTATCAATGCTTAAAGATACTAACCTCTCTAGTACAACACCAGAATGGAAACAAAACCATAGCGGTGCAGTTCATCCCTTAGCTCAAGAATCGGGCAACAGGGATGAAAATCGAAGAATGATAGTTCTTCGAGAATTCTTGAGGCAACACCCACCTATTTTTCAAGGAAGCTCTCACCCCTTGGATGTGGACAAGTGGATTCGCTGGGTGAGGAAGATGTGTGATGACATGGGAATTGCCTAGGATTTACGGGTCAGCTTAACTACCTATCTGCTACAAGAGGAGACAGATCATTGGTGGGACTCAGTGATGAGAAGGAGGGACATAGATGTTCTTACCCGGGAGGGGTTTGATTAGATCTTCCAAGACAAGTATTTTATTGAATTGGTCAGGTACAGGATGAATGTAGATTTTTTTTGCTCTGCGACAGGGTAGCACGACGGTGACAGATTATGAGAGAAAGTTAGAAGATCTATCCCATTATACCTCGGAGTTCATATCGACCAAGGTCAGGAGGGCCAAACGCTTTGAGAAGGGCTTGAGGCCAGCCATCATGGAGAAGATTGTGGCTCTCGGGACTATGAGAATCTTGTTGACAGAGCTGCACTGGTAGAGAGAGACACAGAGGACACCTAGCGACGTAGAACTTTGCAAGGGGAGCTCCAATCAGAATTGATGCTAGAGGCAGTGGAGTGCAGAGGGCGGCACCATACCATCGCTTAGACCAGACGGTTGGACAGAGACTTCAGACAACTCGAGGAGTTGGAGGCGTACCAAAGATTGAAACCGTGAAATTTCTTGGCCATGTTGTATCAAAACAGGGTGTAGTTATAGACCCTACAAAGATTGAAACCGTGATGAAATGGGAACCATCGAAGAATGTGACCAAAGTACGTAGTTTCTTGGGATTAGCAGGCTACTATTAGAGGTTTGTGGAAGGGTACTCAACGCTAGCGATGCCAATGACTCACCTTACGAAAAAAGGGGAAAGATTCTTATGGACTTAAGAGTGTGAACTGGCCTTTCGCACCTTAAAGGAGAAGTTGACAATGGCTTCCATCCTCATTATTCTAAGCAGTGGGGAAGGATATAATGTTTACATTGATGCTTCTTTATGGGGCTTGTGATGTGTGCTAATGCAAGGAGATAAGGTAGTTGCTTATGGCTCGAGACAACTAAAGATTCATGAATAGAACTATCCCACTCACGACTTGGAGCTGGCTGTTGTGGCATTTGCTCTTAAGTTGTGGGGTGTTACCTTTATGGAGAAAAGTTTCAAGTGTTTTTTGATCATACGAGTCTTAAGTATATCTTGACACAAAAGACTTAAATCTTAGACAAAGAAGGTGGATTGAGTATTTAGAGGATTATGATTTCACACTCAATTACCATCCGAGGTAGACGAATGTAGTAGCAGATGTACTGAGCAGAAGGTCTTGGGGTGAAATCAATGTTCTTGCTATCAATAGGTATGCTTTAGAGGAATTTGATCTATGGGTGGATATACAGAAGATTCGACCATGCGTATTTAATCTTGCAGCTCAACTGATTCTCCGACAAAGGATTATGGAGTTGCAACGGTTAGATGTTGAGTTGGGAACTATCCAGGGTAGATTGGAGAAGAATGAGATTATTGAGAATTGGTCTATACATAATAATGAGTTACAGTTTCGTGAAAAAATATGTGTACCAAACAACGACCAAGTAAGGGAAAAAGTGTTGGGTGAGTGTCATCGTTCAAAATTTTTCATACATCTGAGTAGTACCAAGATGTATACAGATATGAAATGACAATAATGGTGGAAAGGGTTGAAACAAGATGTGGCTAAATACGTTGCAAAGTGCATGGCATGTCAACAGGTGAAGATTGAGCATCAAAAACCCGGAGAATTACCACATTCATTGCCTATTTCAGAGTCAAAATGAGATCACATCACCATGAATTTCGTGTCTGGCTTTCCACGGACTTCACGAGGGCATAATGTTGTATGGGTCATTGTAGATAGACTCACCAAGTCAGCTCATTTCTTGAGTATGAAGACCACTGACACTTTAGAGACCTTGAGCAAGCTGTACATCCGAGAGATTGTTAGATTACATGGGGTTCCACTTTCTATTGTGTCGGATTGTGATTCTCATTTTATAGCGCAATTCTGGAAAAGTCTACAACAAGCTATGGGAAAAGAATTACACTTCAACACCGCCTTTCATCCTCAAACGGAAGGCCAATCCGAGAGGGTAATACAAATTTTGGAAGACATGTTACGAGCTTGCGTATTGGACTTCAAGAGAAGTTGGAGTGATCATTTATCGTTGGTGGAATTTACGTATAATAATAGTTTTCAATCCAGCATTGACATGGCACCTTTTGAGGTGTTGTATGGGAGATCATGTTGGTCACCGACTTGTTGGCTAGAAGCTGGAGAGAGTAGCTTGTTTGGGCCAGAAATTGTTCAGGAGACTATGGAGAAAATTCAACTTACACGGGAGAGACTACGCATGACCCAAAACAGACAGAAAAGTTATATGGATAGAAGACGAAGACCATTGAATTTCAAGAGGGGGACTATGTGTTCCTCAAGGTGTCACCCAAGAGGGGAGTGTTGAGATTTTCCAAGAAGGGTAAACTAGCTCCAAGGTATATCGGACCATTCAAAGTGATTAAAACAGTGGAAAAAGTGGTGTATCAACTTCGGTTACCAGTTCAGTTGTCAGGGGTACACGACGTGTTCCATGTTTCGATGTTGAGAAAGTGTCAATTGGATACAACGCATGTCGTTGATTTAGAGCATATAAAAGTTCAAGATGGAGCAACATATGAAGAATAACTGGTCAAAATTCTCGATTCCAAGGAGAAGGTGCCTCGCAATAAAGTCATCTGACTTGTGAAGGTCATGTGACAACATCATGGGGGAGTGTTTATCCTCAAAATTTAACTCACTTATTCGGTGAGAAATGCTTTCTTGTGGACATTGAGTACTCTCTTTACCGTGCATAAGTCTTTTAAGATCTTTGCACATGATAAAATTTTCTTTATGGCATCAAGGAGTGGAATATTGATCTTCACCTGCTTAAATATTTCAAGAATATCAACATAATTAGCCACCTTGACAGGTGACTTCAAACGATTAGGAAAAGGAGCAGGCATGAGAGAACCAAGCACACTTTCATCAATCAATTTTTCTTTCTTAACCACCTCATTACTCACCTTACCCCCCTCGGTGTCACCCATGGTGTCTTTTCCTTTTGGCAATGTGGCCTTGGGTGAGACCTTTGACACAATGGTTTTATCACTTTGCTTGCCACTACGAAGGGTGGTGACCGCTTTGAGTTGCTCATAACTCGCATTAGAGGGTTCTGATGACTCAATGCAATGTTGACCTCTAGGGTTCTCTTGGGGTTGAGCGTGGAACTTCCCATTCTCTTTTTGTGATACCCCCATGGAATTAGTCAACTTTGTGAGTTAGGTCCGAATGTCATTAAAATATGTGGTATTTTGATTGTTGATAGTAGTTTGGATTTGAATGAAAGAATAAACCATATCCTCCAATTTTTTTTGTGAGGAGGTTTGTATGTGGGAGGATTGGATGGTCCTTGTGAAAAGTTTTGTGGAGGTGGACTAGGTGAACAATTATGTGGTGGTGGATTTGACAAATACCATTGTGGATTGGACCGGGAGTATTAGAAACTAGACGCTTGGCCTTGGGATTGATATTGATTTTACTTAGGAAGCACGGAAGGTGAATATGCATTAGAACCATGAGGAATGTGATTATTATTTCTCCAACTAAAGTTTGGGTGATTACTCCACCCAGATTATAAGTGTTTGAATGTGACGAGAATGGTTACTTTGTTTGGTTAAAGACATGCACTTGCTTGTGGTACACTTCCTTAAGTGCCAGAATATTGGGGCAATCCGATATGGAATGATCCACACTCTCACAAATTGAACAAAACTCTTCGGCCTTTAAAACATTAGATACCTCATGTCTCTTATTGACTTCAAGACTCTCAACTTTGTTAGAAAATTTAGAAATTTTGGAAAGCAAGTCTTCTCGATCTCTCAAGTCCTACATCCCTTCCCCTTGAGTTTGGCTACTCCCTTGAGGAGAAGACATCGGTGGGATCCGTAATGTTCCTTGATTGTGCATTTTGTGCCAATATATCAAAGTAGTCTAAGGCCTCATCGGGGTCTTTGTTCAAAAACTCGCTATTGAACATCATGTTAATGAATTATCTATGGCTCGGTGTGATTCCTTCGTAGAAGAAACTAACCAATAGCCACGATTCAAAGCCATGATGTGGAATGGATTGCAATAACTCCTTGTACCGCTCCCAACATTGGTAGAATTTTTCATTGGGCTTCTCCGAAAAGTTTTGAATTTCTTTTTTCAAAGTGGTGATTCTATGAATCGGGAAAAATTTGTTTAAAAATTCGGAGAGCAGTTGATTCCAAGATATTATGGATCAAGGTCTCAAGGAGTTAAACCATGTTTTTGCCTTATCTTTCAGGGAAAAAAGGAACAATTTCAGCCTAGCTATGTCTTCCATACCATGATTGGTGAGGAAAGTTGCAACTATTTCCTCGAAATCCCTTATATGCAAATAGGGGTTCTCCTTTTCAATTCCGTGGAATGTGGAAAGTAGTTGCAACATTCCCAGCTTAACAAGGAAGAGATGAGCTTAGAAGGGAAGGAGAATGCATGAGAGTGTGGTGCTACATGTTGATTGAAGGAACTCCCTCATTGACCTTGTCGAAGGATCAATTTGGATGTTGTTCCATTCATTCATAGGAGGGGGAAATTACATTCGTGGATTGGGCATTCTAGGTTCTTGTCCTCCCCCACCCCTTTGCATGTTTGGATTGACACCTACATTCTCAAAATTATCACCAGCATCCTCGGATAGGTCTTGGTCAATGTTCATATTGGGGGCCAAAGGTTGTCTAACTAGTCGGTTTAGTTCGTCTCGTCCCCACATGTAACAAAACTATCTACAATTGAAAATACAAATAAAAAAAGTATGTATAAGGATCAACGTACCTCAGCCCATAATGAACATCACAGGAGTTACCTCTATTGCCCGGAAATCACATTCTTAATTCAACGTTTGCCTTCCCCGACAAAAATGCTTGATTTTTCTTTCCATATCTTCCCTAACCTCCCGACATCATCCCTCAATGTGTATCAAGTATGAGTGGAGGGGAGTGCCACTATCCCTTGGAAAGATGTCAAAAGAAAAGGCAAGGAGAAAATGAAATGGAATGATGAAAATATGGGATGTGAATGAACAAAAATGCTTCCCAAGCGTAAAAAGACTTTTATATGTCGAGTTTTACTTGGAGAGTACTCCAAGGTTGTCTGCTCAGGGAAGAAGGTGAATCGTGCTAAGGTGATTTCGGTAAACAAAAGGGAAAGCGTAAAAATCTTTTGTTGTTTGGAATTGGTTTGTGTTGAAAATTAAATGAAAAATAAGTGTTGGCTAATCCAAAGGGTTCACTCCAATGGGAATACTAATTCAACTCAAAGCCTTCCTCTAATGATGCATATATGAATGATTGATTCGTGAGAAGCTCAGGACAAGATGGATATGAGGATCTAAGCATAAATTGTGAGAAGTTTACGAAATATTAAAGACTCACAATTATGTCCACACTCAACCCAGTCAAACCGAACCACCGTACACTGAGTGAAAGAAAGAAGAAGAGTGGAAATGGAATTCTCACGGAGAGGTCTCCCTTGGATTAGAAAAATTAAAGCTTTAGCTACTTATGCTTGAAGGAAAGACAATAATGTAAATGAAAGACATTCTAAAGCAATTGAAGATTGTAGCTAAGATAATGCAAGAAAACATAGACTAAAAGAGAATGCATGTAATACCCATTTAAAGCTAAGAAATTTAAGAGCATAAAAGCATTAATGGTGAAAGCTTTAATGGAAGACTAAACTTAAAAGCAACTTGAAATAAATGACATTAAAGACTTCAAATAAAGTTTATAAGATTCTTACAAGAATTTAGAAGATAATGCATGGAAGAAAATGTAAAAATCTCAACTTCTCTCTCTAACACTATTTAACTTATTCCTAGACTATCTCTCTCTATATTTCAATGTATATTTGTCTAATGGTGTATATCCCCTTGCCAAAAACGTCCATCCAATGATGCCCTAGCTAGGTGATGTGATCTTCATCCATAGAGCTGCAAAAGAGTTGGCTGGATAGGGTAAGTGCAGACTTTGTCCACACACCCAGCATCTCTTCTCTTCTCTCTCCTCATTGATCACCAAGGCTCCAAAAGTCCAAATGAGATGTGTGAGGGATGTCTATAGTGTTGGGCGTGTCAGAGGCAGGTAGGAGAATGGCTAAGATAGATCAACGCATAGGATGCCATTAGTTGAGGATTAGGGATCTAGATATCCCTAAGATGAAGTTTACGCCGTGATATGGGCATTTCAAGTTCACTGTGATGCCTTTTAGATTGACGAATACCCCAATGACATTCATGGATATCATGCATAGAGTATTCTATCCCTACCTAGATCAGTGTGTCATGGTCTTTTTTGATGACATCCTGATCTACTCTAAGTCTGAGGAGTAGCATGAGGGTCACTTAAGGGCTGTTCTCTAGACCTTGAGAGACCATCTGTTGTACGCCATGTTCAGCAAGTGTGAATTTTGGCTGACGGAGATGAAATTTCTGGGACATGTGTTGTCGGCTTTGAGAGCATCCGTGGACTCGGACAAAGTTGAGGTAGTCGTAAGTTAGGAGAGGTTGAAGTAAGTCTTTGAGATACGCAATTTCTTGGAATTGATGAGATATTATTGGAGGTTTATTGAGGAATTCTCCTAACTAGCTACACCTATGACTAGATTGACCAGGAAGGAGGTCAAGTTTCAATCAAATGACTTGTGTGAGAAGGCATTCCAAGAGTTGAAGATGAGGCTTACTTCAGCTTATATTCTGATAGTTTTAGAGAGGTGACAGAGGTACATGGTGTATTATGATGTCTCGAAGGACAGACTTGGATGTGTATTAATGTAGTCTGAGAGGGTGGTGGTTTATGATTCTCGGCAGTTAAAAAACCACGAGCAGAACTACCCCACGCGCGACATGGAGTTGACGACCATTATCTTTGCCTTGAAGGCTTGGTGCCATTGTTTGTATGGTGAATAGTTTGAGGTATTTTTCAGACCATAAAAGTCTAAAGTACATCTTCATGCAGTAGAACCTCAATATGAGGTAGTGCAAGTGGTTGGAGTATTTAGAGGATTATGACTTTACTTTGCATTACCATCCTAATAAGATAAACGTGGTGGTTGATGCACTCATACGGAAGTCCAGGGAGTCTTGGTCAGTGTGACTTCTTAAGAGTGATAGATGCTTAAGACCGTGGGACAGTTCTGGCAGTACTACAAGTGTCAGGCTCAAGGCACTTTGGGGAGTTTACTGGCTACGTCATCCCTACTGAGTTGGGTGATCCAGTCCCAAGGGTAGGACATAGAGATATTGTCCAACAGGGACCAGGTATAGTCAGGTACATGTAACGAAGGTTGGGTCATTCACGTAGATGGGAGTCTTCAATTTAGGGGAAGGGTTATGGTTCTCCAGTCTGCGGATCTGAGAGAGGAGATCCTTAGGGAATTCTATTGCTCTTGTTTTGCTATGCATCCAAGTGGCACAAAGATGTACTGTAACCCCCCAAAAACCCCCTTGGACGACATTACATTCTAAACACCATTCGCTACATGAGAGCACTAAATAAATTCATCAATAAGAAAGTTTCTTTCATCAACCATGAATATTTTAACAAAATTCGGGCAGAGTCTCCTTTGTACGGGGAGCCCTACCCAAAATACAACCTGTACAATTATACTATAATTGACTGCACCGGGTCTACATATGCATAACTATTGACCACACCGGGTCCATTTGCCCATCATAAAGTAAACACCCATTCACCATATATCATACCCACACTATCATCCCAAAAGAATAGACCCATTTTGGCCTTTACATTCCCAAAAAAAGTTAACTAATGTAACGCAGCAGAATATACAAATATAACTAGACTTTATATTGTTTCAAAAGAATATCTTAGTCTTGTACAAAAGAATGTGTCGTTCTAAGTGTCCACCTCGGGATCCATCTCCCCGTCTAGTTGAGTCTCCCAGTGTACGGGCTCATCGACTCCCAACTCCTCATCTAGTACATGATCTGAAAATATGTAATTTGTAGGGGATGAGCATGAAACTCTGTAGCAAAATCTTCCCAAACTCAAACAAGGTTTACAAAAATGTAAAAACAGGTCGGTCTCATTTAAACAAAATAACATATATAGCTTTTGAAATAAAACAAGGACATTTAGGTAGATCTCAAGTTTATACAACAACAATAATTAAATGGAAACATTAGAAAGCATTTCTCAAAGAACCCATTTCCAAATAGTTAGGAAAAACGCCTACCGTTGCATTGTCCCATACCAATGCACCGGCTCCGACATAATCCAATCCATGTTCTCATACAGATATATAGATATATATTGGTTCATCCCATGCCATGTACGTTGATTGCTTCTCAGGAATATACCCAACGACTATACCTAGTTCACCTATCACAATCAAATCACAATCACTTCGGGAAAGGGCGTCTACCATCCCAATGGTAGTGACGAATCCCTCCCCAGGAAAGGTATACCAATCCTTGTTCGAACTCCAGTAAACGATAGTGGTTGCATTACCAAATGACAACGCACTACAAGTGTTAGGCAACCATCTCACCCCCACTGGGATAGACTAACCTCTAACACTCTACGGCATTTTTCGTAGGCAATTCAAGTCCGTCACAACAACCATACAATAAGGAAACCAACATATTCTCAATAAACTAGCAATTTTCCAGTATTAACAAAATCTCCAAATTTGGCATGTGACATTTTTAATAACCACTTAAGAAAATTGCAAGAGATCAACCACAATATTAATTTATCACTCAACACAAAGTTTTAAGGTTCTAACATCAACAATAAAGGAAGATCTCAAGAGGTGAATCATTTACCCTTGAAATCTAGGTTTTTGGAATCAAGAAAATTGGGTATCAACTCTAACTTCATGTAAAACATGATAATAATTGCAAGAAAACCAAGAAGTAAAGAACCCATAACAAATACATACTAATGAGAGTTAAAACATGTATATATATAATAGCTCTAGCCTCAATGAAAGAGAATAGGAAGAAATCTCCTACCTTGAATCCTTAACTTTGGTGTGAAGAACAAGAATATTTGATCTTGAATCACACTTGAATCAATTATTTTTCCCTTCATTTCTTCCTCTCTAATGCTCTCTAGGGTTCCAAGAGGTGTGGGAGTGTGAGGGGAGTGGAAGATATGAGGGAAAATGGGATGAAAATGAGTTTAAAACACCTCAGCCCCGAAATTCACTGTTCATGGACTGTTTTGGTCTTCTCCGAAATTACGGTTTTGCCACTAAAAATCTCTAATTTGATCCATATGACTACCCTAAGGTTTTTTGACGTTCCGGATTCATTTTTAATGTTATTTTAACCTAAAAATATTTATTTTTATGATTTATCTCAAAATCAAAGTCAACGTACACCCGAAACACTAAAGTTTCTATTTTACCCATCCGAATCGGCTATTAATGAAGTTTTTGCGATGTTTGCAAATAAAAGGTGATCAAGGGTGCTTCTTAAAGCCTTTTATACTTATTTGAAGCCTAAATGTACTCATTATTCTAATATTTTTATTTACGATGCAAATGGAGACATTAATTGCAAAATGAAGCTAAATGGACTATTTCGACATCGCTTAGTTATCTGGGCATAACTCTCTCATCCGAGCTCCGATTGAGATGATTCAAGATTATGTGGAATGCTAAAAAAGAGCTCTAAAACTTTCAAGTTTTGAGTTTTGAGAGGTATTGACTGCATCAAGGTCGAAATCGCAAGTGAAGTTGCAGCCAGTGCACTGTTCACATGCACTGTTCAAGCTAAATGGGACTATTTTGACATCGCTTTGTTATCTGGGCATAACTCTCTCATCCGAGCTCCGATTGAGATGATTCAAGATGATATGGAATGCTAAGAAAAAGCTCTAAAACTTTCATGTTGTGAGTTTTGAGATATATTGACTGCATCAAGGTCCAAATCGTGCTGGAAGATGCAGCCAGTGCACTGTTCATGTGCACTGTTCACATGGACTGTTTCATCCCTTTTTCCTTTTCCCGTCCATTCCTAAGCCAACCAAATCCATCTCAAACCTCTCTAACACATATTTCTACACCAAACCTATTTAATACAAGTTCTAAGACCTAAAATTTTATATTTTCACTTATTAAAACTAAATTTCAACTATTATTTCCACTGATATTCTAAACCTCTACTTTTCCAATCTATCTAATTCTACCACACATCTCCACATTTTTACAACAATTATTTACTATATATCTATATACATATATAAAATAAAATGCGGGGTATTACATGTACTATGATCTTCATCACCATTACTATTGAAGTAGGATGAAGAGACACATTGGAGATTTTCATAGTTGATGTCTCATATATCAGCAGGTCAATGTTGATCATCAGAGGCCAGTAGGGTTGCTCCAGCCTTTGGAGGTGGCTGATTGGATGTAGGAGAACTTCATGATGGATTTTGTGACCCACTTGCCACGGACATCACAGAGGTGTGATGCGGTGTGGTGATAGTGGATTGACTTACAAAGTCGGCACACTTTTGGCAATGTGGATGACCTTCACACTAGAGGAATTCTAAAGATAGTACATACGGGAGATAGTCCGATTGTATGAGATGCCTGTATCTATAGTATCAGATCGGGATCTTAGGTTCATGATCCATTTTTAGGAAAGTTTTTAGCGGGCTATGGGGATATAGTTGATGATGAGCATAACTTTTCATCCCCAGACAAATAGTTAGTTAGAGAGGACCATCCACATCTTAGAGGACATGATACGGGCATGTGTCCTTGATTTCAAGGGTAGCTTGGAAGAGCACTTACCCTTAGTGGAGTTCGCCTACAACAATAATTATCAGGCGAACATACAGATGATACCCTATGAGGCACTTTATGGGAGGTTGTTTCATACTTTGATTTGTTGGACGGAGGTCAGAAAGATACCCTCTACGGGTCCAAATTTGATTAGAGATACCTTAGAGAAGGTAGACTTGATGCGGAACCGTTTTCTTACGAAAAAAAGCCAGTAGAAGAACTACGCTGACAGACGACGGTGACCTCTGTAGTTCAAGGTTGAAAATCATGTCTTCTTGTAGGTGATGCCCAAGAGAGGAGTGATCAGGTTCGAGAAATAGAGAAAGCTGTCATCGAGGTATATCAAGCCCTTCGAGGCACTCGAGAGGGTTAGTGCAGTCTCTTACCAATTAGAGTTACCGCCAAATCTATCAGATGTTCATGCAGTGTTCCATGCTCCATGCTCTAGAAATAAACTCTAGATCCTGCCATGTGATGGATTGGGGTGAGCTGACTGTTGATGTGGATGAGACCTTCGAGAAGGGACCAATACGTATAATGGATAGTCAAGAATATATTTTTGGGGGCAAGATCGTAAGGCTGGTGAAGGTGTTCTGGCAACACCGTGGTGGGGAAAAGGTGACATGTGAGCGTGAGGGCACTATACATATTAGTTATCCGTTCTTGTTCGAGGATAGAGGTACATTCTTGTAGTCAAAAGTGTTATATGATTTGTTACATATGCATATGGTTATGTATACATGTGTGAGTAAATTTCGGGGGATGAAATTTCCTTTAAGGGGGGAAGAATGTAAATCTCAAAAAAAATATGATTTTTTATTTTTTTAAAAAATACAAAACGGTAATTAGCCGTTACAGTACGGGTTAAAAATCTAAAATTTTCTAGAACTTGGATGACAAAATAGACCTCACCATTTGATTCATCTTGAAAAACCTAGTTACACAATCAGTTTTCGTTTAATTTCAAGATAGTCTTATTTTTTACATTTGCGATGCCATCGGGTGTCATGTGACCAAAATAAATTCGAGCGGGCTTTAAATTTGTGAAGCATGAAAAATAATTTAAATTTAGTTCAGTTAAAATATATTGAACTTAAAACGAGACGATAATTAATTTGTTTAGGAGGAAATCGGATCAGTAAAAGACGGGATGTGCGGCGCATTGTGAGCCAAGTATCCGAGGGAAAAATTAGATTTTTCCTACATTGTGGCTGCTGGTTTTTTCGGAAAAGAGAAGGGAAAAGAAGATAGAGAAAATTAGGAGTTCTTCAAGCTTCTCTCTATGATCTAGGACCAACCGTTTGTCAAAACGTTTTGGGCCAAGAATTAAAGTTGATCTACGCAACGAGAACTACATCTACGTACCAAATATTAAGGATTTTGCCAAAATCTTAAAGATGAGACTTTTAAAAATCAAGAGTTGAAGCTTAATTTGGGTTTCTTAGAGTTCTTACTACGTGTATTACACTTCAAGAGGTAGGGTTCTTCTCTTTGCTAGGTTTATTTTCAACTTAGAGTTTCTTATGAAATGGGTAGCATGACTAGGGATGAAATATGTTGTCCAAATGTAATTTTGGTGTAACTAGAGTGTGGGAAATGATATAAGAATTTATAAAACCAAGTTTTGCATGAAATTGCTTGTTTTGATAATGTCATAATAAATGTGTTAATTAGGCATGCTATGTGTTTACATTTATGCCTTGAAGGTGTTTGATAAAATGTATATGTTGATTCATTGAAAAGGTTATAACATGCTTGGTGAAAATTGTAGAATGTAATTATATACTCATGATATAACTGACATTGTGAAAATGATGTATTTCATACTACACTCATGATATGATGAACATGACATTGGAATTGCAATTCTACATTACATTGCATATCATGGGGAACATCACATTCGTGAGCACATGGCATGGGTGGGTCTGTGTATGGTTTTGGATCAAACACCATTCTTGGTGCTTGATACGTGGGCTTGAAAAAGTTGGATCAAGGTTTGACTAAGTCACACGGGTTGCATTAAAAATAGGGTCGGGGTTAGCAAGAAGGACTAGATTGTCCCTCTAGTCCAAGATCCCGTGTTTTGGATACACACTCTGTTGGTATTGAGCCTATAAAGTGTGTCAGCGTATGCAGAACCGTTGCTGAAAATCTATAAATACCCACCTCAAGAAAGACTTGAGATTTATAATGGTCATTGGATGTGTAACATCAATGGTAGAGACTTGAAATGCCCGAATTCATACGCATGGCATTGCAGATGTTATGGGAGCCGGTGAAGGCTCGGGTTGTGTTGCATGTGTGAGTCTCACCTCATAACATGACATGACATTATGACATTCAGTCTTGAAGTTGCATGTGCTTAGATGAATGCTTGTTGAATGTTGAATTGCATGTGAGCATTTCATATCCATCTAGGTTGGGGAGTAGCCTCTTTTAGAGATACCCTATTAAGCGTGGATCACCCTTTATGGGGACAACATTTCATGTGCTGGACAAGTGCTAATGGATGGCTCTCACTTGGACTCTCTTTGATGAAGCAAGACGAGTTATGACTTTAGATTATATTTTTATAAAACAAGTATGTAATTAGTTTTTGGACATGTAATATTATATAAATAATTGTAAAACGAACTCATATGAACTGTATTTTGTGTAAAATTTAATGTTATATGAGTTTGGATGGATGTTGTATGAGATTGGATGCATTGGAATTGAAAAGGGATTGAACTGGGGAAAAACTGGGCTCTTCTACTAGTAGAACATTGATTACCTACACGTAGAAAAATTTCAGAGAGCTCTTCTACTAGTAGAAGGTTGATTATCTACTGGTAGAAGAATTCCAAATAGCTCTTCTACTACTAGAACGTCGATTATGTACTAGTAGGTCCTCTTAAATTTTCAGAAATTTAAAATTATTTATTCAAGCCTTCACACCTTGAGTCTTTTTGTTCAAAGGATGTAAATGGTGTAATATTAAGGACAATTTGATGAATGTTGGACCTTGGAATGGTCAAATGATTGAAATATACACAAGTTATGCGTTTGGGAGTGCCCAATACAAGGGAGACTTTGCCCAAACTCTGTGTTATTTATGATCCCAGTGAAGGGAGATGGTATGTCGTTGTGTCAGGTTATGCGACATTCATTGGTACTTCCGTGGGTTGATGAATGATCAATGGGTTGACAAAGGACCTCCGATTTTATGGGCGTCACACACTGTACTTAGGTAAACATATTTCGTTGTGGGCTTAGACTCTCTAAATGTATTAACAATTGGGAATTTCTTACTTGAGTGTAAGAAATTGGCAGTTGACTTATACTCACAAATGTTAATTGGAAATTGCGTGTCGAGGTATGGAAACGAACTTAGAGACATATGAACAAAGAAATCTAGGAAGCTTCATAAATTTTAGTAGTTATGTTTGACCCTCAATATTTTTGGACTAAATATTATAGATGTCCAAATGCTTGAGGTCAAATATAGTGGACAATTATTGAAACAATAATAATGTTCAATGTTTGGTATGAATTTCTATCATTGTGTGGGATTTTTTAATGTTATTGAAGTTGTGTTGTGGGAATATGGAGTTCTTTTCCCTAACTCTCTTTAATCTTTCTTTAAAATAGATCTTCATAGGTTCAAATTCAGGATTGTGGGTATGATGAGTATCAAAGATTATAATTTTTGAAAAAGAGATCTTTACGGTTAATTGTGATTATTGGAAGAAAATAATCTGAGTAAATGTTGGTAAGTCTGTCGATTGATTTTGACATGAGTGGAGAAACAGTTAATGAAGTTTTGGAATAAAAGGCTATGGTTATCATAATATCTTGCGGCTCATTATCATCTTTGAGAATTATGAATCTATGATGACTAAAATGGTTAAATTAAGGGACATTAATTAAATCATTGGGAGTCTTGTTTTGTTTTTGATTGTATCACAAGAAATTTGGTGGTATTGAATTGAGAGATATTTTGGGATCTTTGATGGTCTATCTTTACCTTTTGGTGTACGACAAGAAATAAATTGTATCATAGAGATTCAAAAGTATATGTATTGTGAACAGAATTGAGAGGTTAATGAAAGACACTCAAGATTGGTTACATGGTTTATTGATTCGAGTTCAAGGTTAGAGGTTGAAAATGAATACTTAGGAGATAGAGAAAATAATTGGTCTTAATTGAGTTGGTGAATAATGTGGAGATATTAAGATTGATTTAAAAGTAGAAATCCGGATACGTGTGATCTATGAAAGGGATTGTAAGACTTATTGATTTGAGCTCTAAGTTGGGGATTGAAAACAATATCTTGGATATATAACTTGACCCTTAGCCAAAGTAGTATATTTTTTTTATTTACTAAAATTCCCTTTGGAGGAAAACTATGGAACGTTAGTGTACGCATTTTGGAAGTTGTAATTGGAGGACATGTATGGTTAAGATTAAGTTGTACTCTTTGGTGGAATCCGATATATTTTAACAAACCCTTTAAATCTATGAGAATTCTTATCTTGTGATTGGTGGATTATAATTTATATCAGAGTGTGCAATGAACCATTTGATTAGATTTAATATTATTAGGGTTAATCGTTAGTTATGGTTACAATGGTGAATATAAAGAGTATAAGCTTGAAAAGTGAGAAGCAATCTCTTGGATAACAATGTGTTGTGTTTGATGGTTATAATTGTTGTAAAGTTTGTGGTGTCTACAGAACTAACAAGAGTTATGCTTCTTTGTAGGATTTGAATGACGCAGAGTGGAGTCTAATGGTGAATACATTAATTAAAATGGAAAAAATAGTTTCTAGAACTTTTTATATGATTCTTTAGTGGTGTGGAGTGTTTCTAAGGGTAAACGCTAGAGCCTGAATTGACATGAGAAGGTTGTAGTTTTAGGATTAGTATCATTGGGCTCATCAGTGGAAGTTGGGTGAACTATGTTATGCACGACATGTCAAGAGTCGTGCCATGTTTGGAGTTGTGCAATCTAGGAGTTAATTCTAGAATATTAAATTGAATAGGGTTTGTAGTTGGGAGTTGAGCTATTAAAGATAGTAACAATTAGGAGTTTCCCTTGTTAGGGAAATGATTGGTGAATTCAAAAAAAAAGGTGGTTTTGGTGGATAGACAATTAAGTTGGTGATCTAGTAGTTATGTAGGATGATAAATTAATTCAGACAATCACATAGGATTATTGTAGATAAAGGATAACCAAAAATTGAGAATGAAGGTAAGCTTGGGGACTCTTAATAACTTCAATGATGGTATAAACATGACATGATCCTTGGTACTAAAATGAGGTGATATTAAGAATAAAACTTATGATAAGGAATGTCGATAGCTTCAATGGAGTGGTAATGACTTACATATAAGATTTATGTGGGTACAAGTTCAAGGGACAAATCTAAAAATGTTGAATGTCATAAATATATTTGATATTGGATTTGATGTTTAGAGGACAATTTGTCATTGAGACTTCATGGTCAATTCGCATAAGGCCGGATCGACTTACAAATACATGTGGATTGTAAGTCCTTGTGTTTTCTTGTTGACTAATATTGCCCTTATTCCAGATTTATAAATAGGGATAGTCTTTTTGTAAACCCCCATGTATCTATTATAATGTATATTGATTATTATGTATTGTATGTATACAGGGTGACTTAAGAATAATTTATATAGGTGGTGTTAGAAGATATGTAGTGCTTTAAATCTTATACACGTGTTTGGGAAACTTTGGGTAAACAAGAATTGGACATTTCTTTAGTAATTTAATTATAATTTTTTTGATCTCAATATCTGTTTGATATGATAGTTGGACACTAGAAACTAGACATTAAGAACTACATAAGTGCATTTCACGAAAATTTTAAGAATTGAATGCTAAGTAGGTTAAAATGGCATAAGAAAAATGGGCTCGAAGTTGGAACAGCTCAGACAACACACACCACCGTTCGGACACCAGTCAACCGTCGAAATGCTAGAACACCATTCAAATGGTTTTTAAAGTCAATACTTTAGGGTTCTGACAAAAAGGATATACTGGGAGTAATTACAGTCCAGATGTCAATACCACTGTCTGGACGCCACGACTAAAATAGGCAGCGATCATATTTTAAGGTTTGGTCCTTTTTCTGTAACCCCCCAAAACACACCCTGAACGGTATTACATTTTAAAACCATTCATATCATGAGAGCACAAAAAAAATCCCTTAAGAAACAAGACTTTATTTGTGGTCCATAAATAATTACAACATTATCCAAAAGAATAAGCCCAAGTCATGACTATTACATCTCAAAAATTAATTAAAGAAGCGCAGTGGAATAAACAAAAGCAGCTAGACTATACAATGTTCCAAAAGAATGTCCTAGTCTAGTACAAAAGGAAAGAAGGTCGCTTTATGCGTCCACCTCGGGATCCACACCCCCGTCAAGTGGAGTCTCCCAAGTAGCGGGCTCCTCGACCCTTACGTCCTCCTCTAGCGGGTAATCTGAAAAATATTCGCGGTAGGGGGTGAGTACGAAGCTCTGTAGAAAAATTCTCCCAAACCCATACAAGGTTTAGAAAAGCATTTAAAACGGCCGGTCTCATTTTTAACCTAACATAGATACATAATGTGAAATAAAGCGGTGACATTTAAAAAAGATCTCAAGTTTATTTAAAATCATTACTTAAATGAATAAACGAGCACTTCATATAAATAATAATCATTAATGGTCATAAACAATTCACAACAATTCTTTCGGTAGGTGGCATACTTTGGGGTAACCTCCACCTCCTTTTAGGTCACCTTTGATTCTCAAGCATCCTTACTGGGAACCTCTTGAGAATGGGTGAGTATCCTTACATGGAACCAATCACCAATCACCAATCACTACATTGTTTCCCAAGCATCCTTACCGGGAACCTCTAGGGAAATGGGTGAGCATCCTTACATGGAACCTCTCACTAATCACTACATTATTTCTCAAGCATCCTTACCCGGAACCTCTTAGGAAATGGGTGAGCACCTTACATGGAACCTCTCACTAATCATTACATTATTTTCCAAACATCCTTACCGGGAACCTCTTGGGAAATGGGTGAGCATCCTTACATGGAACCTCTCACTAATCACTACATTATTTCCCAAGCATCCTTCCCGGGAATCTCTTGGAAAATAGGTGAGCATGCTTACATGGTACCTCTCACTCATGTACACCACAAACAACTCAACCAAGCATACAATTTCAAGATTTATCTCAATTTACAAGCATCTATTCAAAATTTCTAAAATATATCATGCAACAATTCCACAAACAACTAAGAAAAGTACATGAGATCACAATAGCATCATTTTATGGTTCAATATGAAACACTAAGGTTTTGAAATCAAGAATTAAGAAAAATTTAGAGAAAAATTCATCTCTCTTGAAATCTAGGGTTTTTAGCCAAGAGCAAGGGTTCAATGGTTAACCCACCATTAATATTGTTTAAAGCATGTTATTATTCATAAGGATATCAAGAATCAATGAACTATAGCCTACATATAAGATTTAGAGTATAAAGAATACATATAAATAACCCTAGCCTCAAAGTAAGAGGATGGAAGAAAACCCCTACTTTTTGTTCTTGAAGAGTTAGGTTTGATGGACTCTAAGGTATAAATCCCTTCAAATCACGTTTTTCCCTCTTCCTCTCTTTTTCTCCTTTCTTTCTCTCTTAGGGTTTCTATGGTTAGAGGGGCCAAAATAGAGCCAAAGGAGGCGACATAAGGTATTTATAGGGTGAAAACCGGACTAAGATCGCGACATTAAACATTTAGATTTCTTTCGGCCGTACCGATACGCTGTACCGCTACGTCGAACTCTTTGGACCAATTTGCTTTGGAACACAGTACCGGTACGATTTTTCCCAGTTTAGCCTTTTTCCTTCATTTTTCAATTCCAATATATTCTAAACCCTTCCAAAGCCAACCCAAACCTACACAACATACATTTGTACCCCAAATATAGTTGATAGAAGTTCTTTTACAAGCTATGTCATCTATTCACTAGCTAAACTGGTGTTAACTATTATTTTTATAATATTCAATGGTCTTCATCTTCTATCTGCATAGCTTTTCAATGGGAACTTCAATGGTCTTCGTCTTCTATCTGCATAGCTTTTCTGTCGGCTTTGTGCCGTGCGTAGTCTCTCCTGGATGAGTTTCATGAACAATTTCTGGCCCAAATAAACTGCTCTCGCCCGTTTCTAACTAACAAGTTGGTGATCGCCCGTTTCCATACAATGCTTCATACGGTGCCATTACAATACTTGCTTGAAAGCTGTTGTTATATGCAAATTCCTCCAACGACAAATGATCGCTCCAACTTCCCTTGAAATCCAACGTGCAAGCCCGTAACATATCTTCTAGAATTTGTATTACTCTCTCGGATTGACCATCAGTTTGAGGTTGAAATGCGGTGCTGAAGTGTAACTCTGTCCCCATAGCTCTTTGAAGACTCTGCCAAAACTGTGCCACAAAACGAGAGTCACGATCCGATACGATAGATAGCGGAACTCCATGCAACCTGACGATCTCGGGGATATATAACTTGCTCAAGGTCTCTAAGTTGTCCGTGGTCTTCATACTCAAGAAATGAGCGGACTTGGTGAGTCTATCTATGATGACCCATACAGCATTATGTCCTCGCGAAGTCCATGGTAAACCCGACACAAAATCCATGGTGATGTGATCCCACTTCCACTAGGGAATAGGCAAGGACTACAATAATCCTCCGAGCTTTTGATGCTCAATCTTCACTTGCTGACACACCATACATTTGGAAACGTATCTAGCCACATCCTTCTTCATTCCCTTCCATAAATATTGCCACTTCATGTTCCTATACATTTTGGTACTACCTAGATGTATAGAGAATTTGGAACGATGGCACTCGCCCAACACTCCTTCCCTTACTTGGTCATCATCGGGTACACATAGCCTTCCCCAAAACCGTAACTCATCATTATTTATTGTCCAATTCTCAATAATTTCATTCTTCCCCAACTTACCCCAGATATCTTCCAACTCGGTGTCAAACCGCTGCAACTCTACAATCCTTTGTCGAAGCATTGGTTGGACAATAAGATTAAATAGACATGGTCGATCCTCCTGTCTATCCACCCATAGGTTGAATTCCTCCAAGGCATCCATCATCTTCCACCTATTCAGCGCAAGGAAATTGATTTCACCCCGAGACTTCCTACTCAGTGCATCTGCTACTACGTTTGCCTTCCCTGGATGATAATTGAGTGTGAAATCGTAGTCTTCTAGATATTCAATCCACCTTCTTTGCCGAAGATTCAAGTCTTTCTGGGTGAATATGTACTTGAGGCTCTTATGGTCAGAGAACACTTGAAATTTCTCTCCATACAAATAACACCTCCACAACTTAAGAGCAAAGACCACAACGGCAAGCTCCAAGTCATGGGTGGGATAGTTCTGTTCATGAACCTTGAGTTGCCTAGAGCCATAGGCGACTACCTTATCCCCTTGCATTAGCACACATCCCAAGCCTCGTAGTAAAGCATCAATGTAAACATCGTATCCTTCCCCATTATTCGGAATAATGAGGACAGAAGCTGTCGTCAACTTCTCCTTCAAGGTGCAAAAGGCTAGTTCACTCGCTTGAGTCCACAAGAATTTCTCCCCCTTCTTTGTAAGGCAAGTCATCGGCCTTGCAAGCTTGGAGAACCCTTCCAAAAACCTACGGTAATAGCCGACTAAGCCCAAGAAACTCCGTATTTCTGTTACGTTCTTTGGTGGTTCCCATTGCATCATGACCTTAATCTTTGCGGGATCAACTGCTACTCCTTGCTCGGACACAACATGGCCAAGGAACTTCACTTCCTTTATCCAAAACTCACACTTGCTCATCTTCGCATATAACTTATGTTCTCTCAATGTTTATAGCACAATAGAGAGATGATGAGCATGTTCCTCTTGAGTCTGTGAGTAAATCAATATATCATCAATAAACACAATGACAAATCGATCGAGGTGAGGCCGAAAAATTCTATGCATCAAATCCATGAAGGCTGCAGGGGCATTCGTCAATCCGAACGGCATCACCGTATACTCGAAATGACCACACTAGGTACGGAAAGCAGTCTTAGGAATATCCTCTACTTTAATCCGCAACTGATGATACCCCGTGCGAAGATCAATCTTGGAGTAATATTTCGAACCCTTCAACTGATCAAATAAGTTATCAATTCTCGGCAACGGATACTTATTCTTCACGGTAGCCTGATTCAACCTCCGGTAATTCGTGTACAACCGTAGGGTCTCATCCGTTTTCTTCACAAAGAGGACCGCGGCTCCCCATGGTGAAGTGCTTAAACGGATAAACCCAATCGCCAATAAGTGATCTAGTTGCTTCCTTAGCTCCTTCAACTCCAAATGTGCCATACAGTAGGGAGCAATGGATATGGGTTCTGTTCCCAGATAGAGATCGATCTTGAACTCAATTTTCCTATGTGGCGGCAATTCGGGTAATTCCTCGGGAAAAACATTCAAAAATTCCGATACAATAAACACCACATCCGTATGGATTTGATCCCTGTCATCTCCCATCAAGTTAGCCAAGAAACTCAAATGATTTCCCATTTTCGCCTTTAAGAATCTACTACCCGTAGTAGGAAATGGATGAGAAGAATCTCGGTTATTCACAAAACTGAAAACGACTCCTCCCGGCAACTGAAATGTAATCCGCTGGCGGAAACAATCCATTACCGCCCAAAAAGCGGACAACAAGTTCATCCCGAAAATCACGTCATACCCCTTCATCTCTAAAGCAATCAAATCCACAATTAATTTATGTTTCCCAATGCGAAGTACGTAACTTGGCTAGTATCTAACCATTCTCCTGTGGGCAAGCTAATGTTCATAACATGCTCTAGATTCGCGAAATTCAATCCCAAATCAAGTGCATATGTCGTGCGTACAAATGAGTGTGTTGCACCGGGGTCAAATAATATTCCGGCCTAAGAATTATAAATAAGGACACTACCTTCCACAACGACATTGGCAATGTCCTCCTTCGGCTGAGTCAAATCAAATACACGCCCTTGGTTGGCACCGCCGAGGGCTTGAGCTTGTATCGGTCGCTGCGATGTAGGCCTCGGTGGTGGTGGTTGGGCTACTGGTATGTGTCTGGCGGCCTGGATAAGCCTCTGAGGTGGAAAAATTGGGCAATGCATCTGAATATGTCCCATACCTCTGCATGCAAAGCAGGATCGTAGGGTAATATCGGCTCTAATCTAAGTGTTTCCCTCTCCTCGGGCTGTCAAAAGTCGCTGTCCACCAGTCTAGTCGGGGCGACGGTATGGTGTTGGTCTCTGGGCCCCACTAGTGCTATCACCCGTCCGGATCGGACCTTCTCTCAAGAAGCCTTGTCGTCGCTGGTTATCCTCTATGCCTCTATCTACCAGTGCAGCTCTGTCCACCAAGTCCCCAAAATCACGAATCCTGAGAGCCAACAACTTCTCCCTAATGATCGGCCTCAGACCCTGCTCGAAGCGCTTGGCCCTGTCGGCCTCAGTAGATATATATCCCGTAGCATAACGGGAGAGCTCGTCGAACCGCCTCTCATACTCAGCCACGGTCATACTACCCTGTCGTAGTGCAAGAAAATCTGCCTTCATTCGGTCTCTGACTGATTCAGGGAAGTACTTATCTTGGAAAAGTTGATCGAACTCTTCCCAAGTAAGGGTGTCGGTGTCCCTTCTCCTTTTTATGGCGTCTCACCAATGTCGGCCTACCCCTCAAACAGGTAGGTCGCCAAACCAACTCTCAACTCCTCGACAACTCCCATGTCATCACAGATCTTCTTCACTCGGCGGATCCATCTATCCGCCTCCAAAGGATTGGATCCCTTGGAAGTAGGGTGGTCATTGTCTTAAGAATTCCCAAAGAGCTATCATCCTTCGGTCTTTGTTCCCATTGCTAGGTACTTGAGCGAGTGGATGAGTCCCACCATTGTGGTTGTGGGTGAGCTCCCTCAGACATTGGTATATGCCGTTCATGGCATCAGGAGGTGGTGTCGGAGGAGAGGGTGCTTGGTCACCACGTCCACGTCTTCTTCCTCCGTCCATCCCGCACATCAATTCACAATTTAGTTTCATTGATATACAAGACATCCTAAATATTACTTTAATCTCATGCCTATGGTTCTTATAAAGCAAGATCGAACAATTTTTTTCTACCTAGTCCTATTTCTCTAGGGTGAATCCATAACCTATAGCTCCCATGTAAGACCTAAAGCCTAGGCTCTGATACCAAATCTGTAACGCCCCAAAACACACCCTGGACAACATTACATTCTAAAACCATTCATATCATGAGAGCACAAAAAAAAATCCCTTAAGAAACAAGACGTCATTTGTCGTCCATAAATAATTACAACATTATCCAAAAGAATAAGCCAAAGTCATGGCTATTACATCTCAAAAATTAATTAAAGAAGCGCAGTGGAATAAACAAAAGCAGCTAGACTACACAATATTCCAAAAGAATGTATTAGTCTAGTACAAAAGGAAAGAAGGTCGCTCTATGCGTCTACCTCGGGATCCACACCCCCGTCAAGTGGAGTCTCTTAAGTAGCGGGCTCCTTGACCCTTACGTCCTCCTCTAACGGGTAATCTGAAAAATATTAGCGGTAAGGGGTGAGCACGAAACTCTGTACAAATATTCTCCTAAATCCATACAAGGTTTAGAAAAGCATTTAAAACGGTCGATCTCATTTTTAACATAATATAGATACATAATGTGAAATAAAGCAGTGACATTTAAAAAGGATCTCAAGTTTATTTAAAATCATTACTTAAATGAATAAACGAGCACCTCATAAAAATAATAATCATTAATGGTCATAAACAATTTACAACACTTCTTTCGGTAGGTGACATACTTTGGGGTAACATCCACCTCCTTTTAGGTCACCTTTGATTCTCAAGCATCCTTACCGGGAACCTCTTGAGAATGGGTGAGCATCCTTACATGCAACCTCTCACCAATCACTATATTGTTTTCCAAGCATCCTTATCGTGAACCTCTTGGGAAATGGGTGAGCATCCTTGCATGAAACCTCTCACTAATCACTACATTATTTTTCAAGCATCCTTACCGGGAACCTTTTGAGAAATAGGTGAGCATCCTTACATGGAACCTCTCACTAATCACTACATTATTTCACAAGCATCCTTACCGGGAACCTCTTGGGAAATGGGTGAACATCCTTACATGGAACCTCTCACTCATGTGCATCCCAAACCACTCAACCAAGCATACAATTTCAACATTTATCTCAATTTACAAGCATCTATTCAAAATTTTAAAAATATATCATGCAACAATTCCACAACCAACTAAGAAAAGTACATGAGATCACAATAACATCATTTTATGGTTCAATATGAAACACTAAGGTTTTGAAATCAAGAATTAAGAAAAATTTAGAAAAAAGTTCATCTCTCTTGAAATCTAAGATTTTTAGCCAAGAGCAAGGGTTTAATGGTTAACCCACCATTAATATTGTTTAAAGCATGTTAATATTCATAAGCATATCAAGAATCAATGTAAGAGGATGGAAGAAAACCCCTACTTTTTGTTCTTGAAGAGTTAGGTTTGATGGACTCCAAGGTATAAATCCCTTCAAATCACGTTTTTCTCTCTTCCTTTCTTCCTCTCTTTTTCTCCTTTCTTTGTCTCTTAGGGTTTCTAAGGTTGGAGGGGCCTAAATAGAGCCAAAGGAGGCGACATAAGGTATTTATAGGGCGAAAATCGGACCAAGATCGCGACATTAAACATTTAGAATTCTTTCGGCCGTACCGGTACGTCGAACTCTCTGGACCAGTTTGCTCCGGAACACAATACTGGTACGCTCCAGTACCGGTACACAGTAACAATACGGTTTTGCCTAGTTTAGCCTTTTTCCTATGTTTTTCATTTCCAATTCATTCTAAACCCTTTCAAAGTTAATCCAATCCTACACAACATACATTTGTACCCTAAATATAGTTGATAGAAGTTCTTTTACTAGTTATGTCATCTATTCACTAGCTAAACCGACGTTAACTATTATTTTTATAATATTAATAGTTATAACTCATGGGTTTCACTTTTTCACCATTATACATATTTAAATACTAATAAATCTATCATTACATCACTTTTAAACATGTGGGGGTTTATATTTTCACCCCATAAATATCCTATGGCCTCGATTTGACATTTTTTTTACCTGTTTTCCATTCCCCACAAGCCTAGGACTCTTTAAGAGAAAGACAAAAAGGAAGAACGATATTCAACGAGAATTATTAACACACAAAGATCACATCAAACACGTTGAATTACAGTTTTTCCAGATTAAAAGGTAGGGATTTTTAAACAAAATAGATGTTTTGCATTAAAGATTTATTCATTCTTTATGAAACACACTAATTCATGATTTATAATCCTATCTTTGTGATTGATGTTAAGAGTTCTTGATTTAGTCCTATCTATGTGATAAATCATCAAGGTTTTATATTCCTTTTTAATATATGTTTCAATTCTAGATTAAACACATGATTTACATCCAAATACACGTTTTATATCCAAAAAAGTATGTGTTCTTGATTAAAATAATAGATCTTGGATAGTGAGTATGAAGGTATATTTTCACAATCTCTTGCATGTTTTACTACATTTATTTTTTTTACTTAAGATTATGGAAGTATAGATTTTGGTATGTGTGGTTTTGTGGAAAACGTGTTGTATTATGTCTTCTATGGGTGGTTTTGATGAGGTAGATTACACTAAATTGTGTATCGTGGAGTGAGCATTAGAGATTTTTCTACCTTGAGGGATTTGATGGTTACCTAACACTTGTAGGGGGCTTGATGTCTTTAGAGAGCCAACTACTATTGTTCACTTATGTTCGAGGCAGAGGGATAGTATAGTATTCCTAGAAATGATTCGTCAATGCTGAATGAGTCAATAGACACCATTTCTAAAGAGTTTATGGCTGTTGTGATCCTTCAAGAATTGATATGAGATGGTTTGTGTATGTGGTCGGTGAACGAGATAGGTTCAGTAGGTAGATTCAAGTTAGTCTACCTGCATACAATGATATTATGTTTTGAGTTGTGATGTTGGCAAATGATTTTACTTTTTTATGAATTTTACTCGTTTCGTACTATAAACTTGAGATTGTTACCAAATGTCATTGTTTTACTTCAAAGTCATGTATTTATTTTACAAATTGAGACTTAACTATTTTATTTTTTCAAAACCTTTTTGAGGTTTGCAAAGGTTTTTCTACTGGGAATGTTTTCTCATCCTAAAATATAAATATTTTTCAAATTTTGGTTTTGAGGAGGATGCTAGATTAGATGAGTAGGTAATTTCGATGCTGAGGATGAGCATGATGTAGATCCCGGTTTGGAGGCTTAGAGATGCATCTTTTTAGTTTAACTTTTGAGATTGAGTTATAAAACAATGTGATGAATATTTCTTATTCATTCAATTTCAAGATATTATTTTGTTTTTTGGGATGTAATTTTGAGAATTTAATGATGCTTTATTAACATTAGTTTAGTTATTTATTTAGTTGATGGATAGTTTTTATTATTTGATGATTATTTTAGATACTCTTATGATTGAGTGTCGTATAGATAGTTAATGCTTTTCAAGGTAGATTTTGGGATGTTACACTTTCAAACACTTAGAACAAGCCTCTTGTGAGTATTTTAAGAGAGAAATCTTATCTTCTATCGTGAGAATTTCTACCACAATCGTAGATTCTTAAACCCAAAAGCTACCATCTTGTAAATCTCATCCAACCTTATAACATGGAGAAAACTAGCATGATTGGTTGTAGACAAAACCCATTGAAATTGTGCAAATTGAGGATCGTTGGTGTGCCTAAGATTGCTAGAAGACGAGAGGATCCATTGCGGTGATGTAACACCCCAAAACACACCCTGAATGACATTTCATTCTAAAACCATTCATATCATGAGAGCACTAATAAAATCCCTTAAGAAATAAGACTTCATTGGTCATTCACAAATAATTACAACATTTTCCAAAAGAATAAGCCCAATTCATGGCTATTACATCTCAAAAATTAATTAAAGAAACGCAGCGGAATAAACAAAAGAAGCTAGACTACACAATGTTCCAAAAGAATGTCCCAGTCTAGTACAAAAGAAAAGGAGGTCGCTTTATGCGTCCACCTCGGGATCCACACTCCCGTCAAGTGGAGTCTCCCAAGTAGCAGGCTCCTCGACCCTTACGTCCTCCTCTAGCGGAAAATATGAAAAATATTAGCGGTAGGGGGATAGCATGAAGCTCTGCAGAAAAATTCTCCTAAACCCATACAAGGTTTATAAAAGCATTTAAAACGGTCAGTCTCATTTTTAACATAACATAGATACATAATTTGAAATAAAGCAGTGACATTTAAAAAGGATCTCAAGTTTATGTAAAAACATTACTTAAATGAATAAACAAGCACCACATACAAATAATAATCATTTATGGTCATAAACAATTCTCAACACTTCTTTCGGTAGGTGGCATATTTTAGGGTAACCTCCACCCCCTTTTAGGTCACCTTTGATTCTCAAGCATCCTTACTGGGAATCTCTTGAGAATGGGTGAGCATCCTTACAAGGAACCTCTCACCCTCAAAGTTTGGTTTATCAAGCATCCTTACAAGGAACTTCTTGAGAAAATCGCATACTGTCCTCTTTTGGCATGAGCAACCTTACAAGGAACCTCTCACCCTCAAGGCTTGGTTTCTCAAGCATCCTTATAAGGAACCTCTTGAGAATGGGTGAGCATCCTTACAAGGAACCTATCACTAATCACTACATTATTTCCCAAGCATCCTTACCGGGAACTTCTTGGGAATGGGTGAGCATCCTTCCATGGAACCTCTCATTCATGTGCATCACAAATAACCCAACCAAGGATACAATTTCAACATTTATCTCAATTCACAAGCATCTATCCAAAATTCATAAAATATATCATGCAAAACTTCTACAACCAACTAAGAAAAGTACATGAGATCACAATAGCATCATTTTATGGTTCAATATGAAACACTAAGTTTTTGAAATCAAGAATTAAGAAAAGTTTAGAGAAAAGGTTACGTCTCTTGAAATCTAGGGTTTTTAGCCAAGAACAAGGAATTAATGGTTAACCCACCATTAATATTGTTTAAAGCATGTTAATATTCATAAGGGTATCAAGAATCAATGATCTATAGCATATATATAAGATTTAGAGTGGAAAGAGTACATATAAGTAACCCTAGCCTCAATGTAAGAGAATGAAAGAAAACCCCTACCTTGGTGTTCTTAAAGAACTTGAGCTTTGATCTAAATCCAATGTGAAAATCTCCTTCGATCTTGTGTTTTTCCCTTTATTTCCTCTTTTCTAAGGCTTCCTAGGGTTAGAAGTGTTGAAATGAGGCTAAGGGAGGCGGCCTTAAGTATTTATAGTGGAAGAGATGGTCCACATATCGCGAATTTGGAACCCAGACTTCGTAACTGACGTTCGAACGTCCTTTGGTCCCAGTACTTTGGTTTTTCCATCAGAGGAAAAGTATTGTAACACACTGTCGTTCGAATGGAGTTTCCCGTTCGAACGTAGGTCGTTCAAACATCATTTAACCTTCGAACGGACTTCCTGTTTCTGATGAATCTTCCACTGAAGTTTTGGCCTATTTAGAGGTAGATGTGGAAAAGTTTCATAAAATACACTTTTGTAGCCCTGAATGTCTAGTATCTTCTACCATAATTTCAGATCAATTGGAGATTATAATAAAAAGTTATGACTTAAATACTAGACAGTGTCCAAACTCATTTTTACCCAAATTCACCCTATGTGTGTTTTAACTCCGAAATATACACCCCGTATTACCTCTCCCAATGTTTTTTGACCTTCTGGATTCAATGGAGATATTATTTTGATCTACAAACATTTAGAAACTTATCTAATCACCCTTTCCAAGTTTAAACGTCTTCGAAATTTAAACTTCACAATTAATTTGTCTCCCAAGTATTTATTCCTAACGTTATAATTTATATGATTCATTCCATATATTATAATTACTATATAAACACAACATGTGGGGGTTTATAACATATCCACATTTTTACAACAATTATTTACTATATATCTATATACATATATAAAAGAAAAAGCAGAGTGTTACAATCCACCCCCCTTAAAGAAAGTTTTGTCTTCAAAACTTACCTTAAGTAGTGAATAAATATGGATACTTCTCCCGCATTTCTTGCTCTGGTTTCAATGTAGCTTCCTCCACTCCATGGTGTTGCCACAAAACCTTCACCAATCTGATAACTTTGTTGCGAAGCACTTTTTTCTGGGCATCGAGAATTTCTACCGGTTGTTCTTCGTAGGTTGCTCCCTCTTGAATTTCAATCTCCTCCAAGTTCACGACCAGCGTTGTATCCATTTGACATTTTCTCAACATCGACACATGAAATACATCGTGCACCCTTGCCAACTGAGCTGGTAACCAAAGTTGATACGCTGCTTTGCCCACTACTTTGATCACTTCAAATGGTCCGATGTACCTTGGAGCTAGTTTTCCTTTCTTGCCGAATCGAAACACTCCCTTCTTAGGTGATACTTTGAGGAATACGTGGTCTCCCCAAATTTCACATCCAAATCCACATACATTTTTTCAATGACATAATTTAAGAAAGATTAACATAATATCATCAAAAATACCATTTTATTGGTCAATACCAATCACTAGAGTTTTGAATTAAGGAACAAATAAATAATCAAGCTGTGGAATCAAGAAAAAAGTAACAATCGAGTCTTGGAGTCAATAACAGATGCATATCAAGCTTTGTAATCAAGAACTAAAGAGTATCAAGTTTTGAACTCAAGAACAAGGAGAAATTAAGTATTGAAATCAATAATAAATGAATATCAAGCTTGAAATCAAGAGCAAAGGAATATCAAGTTTAGATCTCAAGAACAATTGAATATTAAAATTAGAATTCAATAACAAATGAATATCAAGTGTAGATCTCAAGAAAAATTGAATATCAAGGTTAGAATTCAATAACAAATGGATATCAAGTTTAGATTTCAAGAACAATCGAATATCAAGGTTAGAATTCAATAACAAATGAATATCAAGAATAAATGAATCACAAGGGGTAGAATCAATAACAAATGAATATAAAATTTAGATATCAAGAACCAATGGATCATCAAGCTTGGGAAATTAAAAATAAAGTAACAACCAAGTCTTGAAATCAATAACAAATGAATAATCAAGCTTGGGAATTAAATCAATAACAAGGGAATGATTAAGCTTGGGAATTAAGAACAAGGGAACAATCAAGTCTTGAAATCAAGAACCAAAGAATGTCAAGTATTGAATATCAAGGATACATGAATTACAATAGTTAGAATCAATCAAATGATTATCAAATTTGGCTATCAAGAGCAAATGAATATTAAGCTTGGAAATTAAGAACAAAGGAACAATTACTTCTTGAAATCCATAACAACGAAATCAAGCTTAGACTCAAAATAACGGAATAATCATGTATTGAAATCAATTACAAATGACTATCAAGGTTTGACATCAAGAACACACGAAGATCTCAAGTTTATGTAAAAGCCATACTTAAATGAATAAACGAGCACCACAACCAAATAATAATCATTAAAGGTCATAAACAATTTTCAACACTTCTTTTGGTAGGTGGCATACTTTAGGGTAACCTCCACCCCCTTTTTAGGTCACCTTTGATTCTCAAGCATCCTTACCGGGAACCTCTTGGAAATGGGTGAGCATCCTTACAAGGAACCTCTCACTAATCACTATATTGTTTCCCAAGCATCCTTATCGGAAATCTCTTGGGAATGGGTGAGCATCCTTATATGGAACCTCTCACTAATCACTACATTGTTTCCCCAGCATCCTTACCGGGAACCTCTTGGGAATGGGTGAGCATCCTTTCGAGGAACCTCTCACTAATCAATACATTATTTTTCAAGCATCCTTACCGGGAATCTCTTGGGAATGGGTGGACATCCTTACAAGGAACCTCTCACTGATCACTACATTGTTTCCCAAGCATCCTTAACCGGAACCCCTTGAGAATGGGTGAGCATCCTTACAAGGAACCTCTCACTGATGTGCCTCACAAGAAACCCAACCAAGCATACAATTCCAACATTTATCTCTATTTACAAGCATTTATCCAAAATCCCAAAATATATCATGCAACAATTTTCACAACCAACTAAGAAAAGTACATGAGATCACAATAGCATCCTTCTAGGGTTCAATATGAAACACTAAGGTTTTGAAATCAAGAATAAAGCAAAATTTAGAAAAAAGTTCATCTCTCTTGAAATCTCGGGTTTTTAGCCAAGAACAAGGATTTAATGGTTAACCCACCATTAATATTGTTTAAAGCAAGGTAACATTATCAAGAATCAATAATCTATACCATACAAATAAGATTTAGAGTGGAAATAGTACATATAAGTAAACCCTAGTCTCAATGTAAGTGAATGAGAGAAAACTCCTACCTTTTGTTCTTGAAAAGTTAGACTTGGATAAACTCCAAGGTGTAAATCCCTTCAAATCAAGTGTTTCTCTCTTCCTTTCTTCCTCTCTTTTTCTCCTTTCTTCCTCTATTAGGGTTTCTAAGGTTGGAGGGGCCGAAATAGAGCCAAAAGAGGAAGAAAGGAAGAGAGAAACATTTAGTACCAGTACCAAGATCGCGACATTAAACATTCAAAATTCTTTCGGCCGTACCGATACATCGAACTCTCTGGACCATTTAGTACCAATACGATTTTTCCCAGTTTTTTTTCCTATTTCCTACATTTTTCATTTCCAATCCATCTTAAACCCTTCCAAAGCCATCTTATGCATCTCCAACACCTATTTCTACACCCAACCTATTTAGTACAAGTTCTAGGACCTTAAGTTTCATATTTTCACCTATTAAAACAAAAATTTAACTATTATCTCCACTAACCTTTTTAAATCTACCAAGATTTAAAAACACATCACTACACATATCTACCTTTTTACCACACTCTTTTACTAGATATTTATATGCATATATAAAATAAAAAATGCGGGGTGTTACAATATGTGATTTAAATTTATTATTATTTTTTTGCTAAATAAAGTGGGTCTATTAGCGTGTGGACATTAATGTCCAAATCACATCAACTATTGCCAACTACGAACAGTCCAATAAGCATTAATCAAAACACTTATATTTAGTGGCATCACACCCGTATATATGAGCTACTTAAAATAGGCCGATAAAAAGTTAGTCAATAGAATATTATTATAATCATCATGCATATTGCAATATCCCCGTATTATATTAAAGACAATATATCATTTTTCGCATACAAATTCTCTGATGATCAAATAGCTTTATTTTTTAATATGATATTTGGTAGTTCTTTAGTATGGGATACTTTTGCTGGACAAAAAGAAAATCTTAGTTTCACCACTAATTAGTTGAAAAAATACTTTATGTTTTCACTTTACCAAAAAAAAATACTTCTCTTTGCAAAAAATGGTTGAAATTTGCAGTTATTTAAGTGAATCATCTTGGTAGTTCAGCAACTGGGAAGGAGATCGCTTTGTATTTCAGTGGACCATCTTGGGAGACCAACAATTGGGATGAGGTGTGTGTGTATGGAAAAATTATTCCTGATTGACTTTCTCGATGTTGGGCAATTGCTGCAGCCACTTGTCAAATAGTTTTTATGATTAATTTATAGCTAGTTATCATACCAAAATTGTGGATGGATCAAGATAGGGGAAAGAAAAGAAGGAAAAATGAAAATACAGGAGTCTGTTAAGGAAATGAGATATATTGTGACTCCACGAGATTGTTTGCTACATGTTCTGGCCTTTTGGTTTCAGACAAATGGTTGATAAGTGTCATGCTTGGGTAGTGCTAGATTGGCCCATGCGTGTGCAGTGTGGCTGGATGGTTGGGCCATCACCTTGTCTACGGTACATACCAGTCCATCTAAAACAGGATGACACATGGTGTGCCCATGGCCTTTAAGCCGGCGACATACTAGGTTAGACCTACTAGATCTTTAATCAGATCGTATACTTAGTTCTTTTTGTTTTTTACTCAACTTTTCAAATTGAGTAATAAAAAAAAGGGTTCTTTGAAAGCCGGTACACCTAATTAGACTTATTTGACAAAAAATACATATATATATATATATACGAATTTATATATACTTGTTTGAATATATATATATATATATATATTACGAATTTATATATATGTATATATATATATATATATGAATTCGTATATATATATATTTTGAATTTATATATACATATATATATACTTGTTTGAATATATATATATATATATATATATATATATTTGTTAAATCTCTTATC
>CM042189.1:23026901-23088064 GCA_023539305.1 Ilex asprella | reverse complement strand
TAGTTTTTTTATATATAATGATGTAAAAAAATGAATCACATAGGTTAAAACATTAGAAATAAATATTTGGGGACAAATGGATTTGGGAAGTTTACGTTTTGAAAGCATATGAGCTTGGAAATAGTTAATAGGTAAGTTTTTAAATATTTTTAGGTCAAACTAAGGTCTCCATTGAATTCGGAAGGTCAAAAAACCTTGGGAGAGGTAATATGAGGTGCATTGGAAGCTTGGAAGTACTCCGGAATAAAATCACACTTTACGTAATTTTCGAGTAGAAAATATTTTGGACACCTCTTAGTATTTTGGCAATAACTCCAAATGGGTTACAAAAGTGTATCTCATTAAACTTTTCTAATTCGACCTCCAAATGGGTCAAAACTGCCCTGAAAGTCGGAGGAAAAATTTATCTGCTGAAGCGTATCGGTACCGTGTACCGGTACACCCGATAAAAAATACCCTACTATTCAGGATTCCGATCTAGGTCACATTTTTGGGCCTATAAATACTTTCGGCCGCCTCCTTAGCCGTTCATACACCATTCCAAACCCTAGAAAGCTTGAGAGAGAAAGAGAGGAGGATCAAAAACACACCCATCAAGAGATTTACACCCAAATTAGAAGATCAAACCCTAGATTTCAAGAATACCCTTCCCCTAACCTTTCATTACACTCTTCCATACCCTCTCACCCATACATTTTGGAACCCAAGGAGGAGTCTAAAGGGGAAAGAAGGGAGAGAGAGTCTTTGAAGCTTGGGTATTTGGCTAAAACTCTTGAGCATTGAGGTAGGGGATTTTCTTCCATTCACTTACATTGAGGCTAGGATATTATACATATATGTTTTTCACCTTACTCTTATATATATGATATGAAATGCATGATTATTGATATCTTTGCAATAAATACCATGTTTTGAACATTTTGATGGTTGGGTAACTATTAAATTTCTCTTTTTTTATTTTCCAACCTTGGTTTTAAGAAAAATGGATTTTCCTCTGTATGGTACCGGTATCGAGTACCGGTACCCCGATTCCAGTAGGTTTTGGGTAGCGGTACCGGGTACCGGTACTGTTCTGCTTCCTTATCTGAAATTCTTGATTTCTTTGCTCCCGAGCTATCTTCAAACTATCTTTTGAACTCCTTTCATCCCAAGTGGTATGGGAGGGTCTTTCAAAGCCATATTTATCTCCATTCAACTGCAAACACATCAAATTGACGTTAAGATTTTAATCATCATAACTTCTACTATTTACGGCTCAAAAGCGAGTGAATTAAGTTGCTTAGCATCTTAAAATATGCAAAGTTGCGTGCTAATCAGTTCCCACTTTCAAAAACTTAGTGTTTAATATTATATAACAAAATGATGTTATGATGATCGCTTGTGCATTGTTCCTTAATTATTCTATGGTATATTATATGAGTAATTGTGGAATTTAGTAATTCCTTGAAATGGTTGTGAGTTGAGTATATTTTGGTTTTCTCATTTGTATGGTTGTTGTGATGGACTTGGATTGCCTTCGAGAGATGCCGTAGAGTGCTAGAAGTTAGTCTATCCCAGTGGGGGTGAGATGGTTTTCTAGCACTTGTAGTGGGTTGTCATTTGGTAATGAAACCACTAACGTTCACTGGAGTTCGAATGAGGGATAGTATACTTTTCCTAGGAAGGGACTCGTCACTGTCATTGGGATGGTAGATGCCCTTTTCTAAAGTGCTTGTGCTTGTGATTGTGATTGGTGGACTAAGTATAATCGTTGGGTAGATTCAAGAGAAACAATCAACATACATAGTACGGGGATGAACTGTAACACCCCAAAACACACCTTGGCAGTATTACTATTTAAAGACCATTTACAATCACGAGAGCAACTACATACTTCATATCCAAAAAGAATTTACTTCATCATTCAGGCATATACGATAACATCCAAAAGAATATGCCCAACAATGACATTTACATCCCCAAAAGAATATCAAAGTAAATCTTGCAGCGGAAATACAAAATAAACTAGACTACACAATGTTCCAAAAGAATATCCTAGTCTAGTACAAAAGAAGCTACAGTTCTACATATCCACCTCGGGATCTAGGTTCCCCTCGAGTGGAGCCTCCCCGTGTCCCGGCTCGTCGATGCCGAGATCCTCCTCTAGCACCAAATCTGAAAAATATAATTTCTAGGGGGTGAGCGCGAAGCTCTGTAGCCACATTTCTCCCAAACTCAAACAAGGTTTTAAAACATAGAAGACGGTCGGTCTCATTGCACAAGTAACATATATATAACCGTTGAAATAAAATAGGGACATTTTAAAAGAGATCTCAAGTTTAAACAATAGCAATAATCAAATAAAAGAATAAAAGAAGTTTAGCAACCATAACCAATATTCCAATTTAAGCTATTTAGAAAAAAAGGGCTTCTCCCCCATGCATGGTCCCATACCAATGAATCGGCAAGAACGACCCAACTCATAATTCCATGTATTTTCGGTTCATCCCCGTAGCATGTATGATGATTGCTTCCCAAGAATCTACCCCACGATTATACCTAGTCCACCAATCACAATCACAATCACAATCACAGTCACAAGCACTTTAAAAAAGGGCGTCTACCATCACAATGGCAGTGACGAGTCCCTTCCTAGGAAAAGTATACTATCCCTCTTTTGAACTCCAGTGAACGATAATGGTTTCATTACCAAATGACAATCCACTACAAGTGTTAGGAAACCATCTCACCCCCATTGGGGTAGACTAACCTCTAACACTCTACGGCATCTCTCGAAGGTAATCCAAGTCCATCACAACACCCATACAATGAGGAAACCGAGAATATGCTCAATTCACAATAATTTCACAAATATAGTAAAATCCCCAATTTTTCTCACATGTGTCATATAATCGAATAATCCAAGAAAATATGTAAGAGATCATGATTTATATTATTTTTTTGTACAATATTCAACACTAAAGTTTTGAAATCAAGAATTAAGAACAATTTAAAGAAAAGTTCATCTCTCTTGGAATCTAGGATTTTTAAGCAAGAAAAAGGATTCAAGGGTTAATCAAACAATAATATTGTTTAAATCATGGTAATAGTCACAAGGTATTAAGAAACAATGATTATATAGCTTACATGTATAATTTAAGGTGAAAAGATTACTTATATATATAGGCCATAACCTCAATGTAAGTGAATGAGAGAAAATCCCCTACCTTGTGTTCTTGGAAGCTAGGTTTAGATCTTGGATGTCCCCTTTAGACTCTTGTTTTTCTCTTCCTTTCTTCCTCTCTTATCTTCCTTTCTTTCTCTCTTAGGGTTTCTAATGTTGGAGGGGCCGAAATAGAGCCAAAATAGACGACCTTGGGTATTTATAAGGCTAAAATGGGGCCAAGATCGCGACATTTAAGTTTCAGGATTCTTTCGGCTCTACCGGTAGACTCTACTGGTACAATACTCTACCGGTAGGCTGTACCGATAGATATAACTCTCTGTACCAAAGTGTACCGGTAGATTGTACCGGTACAATACTCTACCGGTAGACTGTACCGGTAGGGTTTTGTCCAGTTTTGCCTTTTTCCTACATTTTTCATTTCCAATCCATCCTAAACCTTTCCAAAACCAACCCAAACTTTCACAACATACATTTGTCCCCCTAACCTAGTTGCTAGAAGTTCGTTTACAATTCATGTCACCCATTCACTAGCTAAGCTAGCTTTACTATGATTTACACGAACATTCGAAATTTCTACTTTTCCAACCTACCGAATTAAAACACACATCACTACACATATCCACACTTTTACCACAAGTAGTTTCTATATATATATACATATATAAAAGAAAGTGTGGAGTGTTACATGAACCAATATACATGAGATTGTGAGTGGGTTGTTCTTGCCGGTGCATTGGTATGGGACAATGCATCGGAAGGCGCCCTCCTTAAATGGCTGAAAATTTGAAATAGTTATTGTTGCGAAATTTATTTTATTCTTTCTCGTTGATTATTCCTACCGATTAAACTTAAGATCTATTTAAAATGTCCTGTTTTCCTTCAAAAAGTTAGATATGATATTTACAAAATGAGACCGACCGAATTTTAAATATTTTCTAAACCTTGTTTGGGTTTGGGATAGATTTTCTACAGAGCTTCGTGCTCACCCCCTACTACTAACCTTTTTTAGATTATGTACTTGAAGAGGAGTTAGGAGCCGAGGAGGCCACCTAGTGGGAGACTCAAATTGATGGGAGTGTGGATCTTGAGGTGGACGCATAGAGCGACCCCCTTTTCTTTTGCAGTAGACTAGGATACTCTTTTGTACACTGAAAAGTCTAGCTTATTTTGTATTCCGCTGCAAGATTTACTTTGATATTCTTTTGGAGATGTAAATGTCATTGTTGGGCATATTCTTTTGGGATGTTATTGTATATGCTTGAATGATGAAGTAAATTCTTTTTGGATATGAAGTTATGTAGTTGCTCTCATGATTGTAAATGGTCTTTAGAATGTAATTCCGTCCAAGGGGGTATTTGGGGTGTTACATTTAAGTAAGGTGAGACATTACCTAAAGTGTTACACAAATAGAGTATACATGTCTCATTTTACACTAAATGTTCATTAATTGAGAAAGTGTGAAAGTGTTACACTTTCAATGTTACCGTGTAACTCTTTACACTTTCCATTAATTAAGGTGAGACATAAGTCAACACTTAACACTTTACACTTTCAATGTTACACTTTACACTTTATATTGTCTCATCTTACACTAATAGTAAATATTTACGTATATTTGCTAATACATATAAATACATTTAATTCAAACAAATATATATATATATGTGAATCAATGTGAATTAAATATTAAAGTTTTTCCATAAAATTAGGAGATTTTAACGCACCACTTTTTAAAGAAAATACACATGGATCAATGGAGGACAAAAATTTAAATAAATTCAAATGTATATATATATATAAATTTGTATATATATTTGAATTTATATATATACAAATTTGTATATATATATGTATATAAATACGAGTTTATAAAAATATAAATATATATATAAGTGCATGAATCAAGGTGCATTAAATATTAAAGTTCTCTCATAAAACTAGGAGATCTTTAATGCACCACTTTTCAAAGAAAATGTCACAATAAAATAAGTCAAATTCAAATAGATTTTACGTGAAGGAGCTTCATTAACTCCTCCTTTACTGCTCTGTATCACTTGGGGGCGAAGCTTCTTCATTTTTGTTGTATTGATTTATAGGTTGGGTTGATATTCAATATATGTATAGCTATTATAGACTTTATTCCTTCCCATGTCTGACTGTTTCCAGGAAAAAACATATTTGTTGTAGTTCAATAACTCCATGACTAGTAATTTCAAATCTTCCTTGAACATTTTTCCAAAGTAAGTGACTTGCTCGGGGTGCTCCCAAATCTGAATAGGTTCAAGGTCCTCAATTGGTTGTGGGTGTTCTTCTTCCACCCTGCGGTCTATGGACTCTATCTATAGAGTCTCTTGTTTCCATTTTCCTTGCATGAATGCTACATAACATTCACGAGCTGTAACTTGGTCCCTCTGTACTACCTCAATCTTTGCTTTAGTAGGGAAATGCAACATGAGATGATATGTTGATGGCACTACCCTCATAGAATTGAGGCTAGGGTGGCCTAAAGTGGCATTATACATTGAGGGCACTCATGCACAAAGAAGTTAGCCATTATGGTTGTTTGGCATGGAGCCTTTCCATCAGTAACCGGTATGACTATGGCTCCCAAATGATAAGCTTTCTCGCTAGCAAATTCAATTAGTAGAGTAGTGACAGTGTAAAACCGAAAAAATTGAAATTTTTCAAAAAGGGCAAAATGGTTATTTTATCACTATAACACGGAAATAAATTACGTTTTCTATAGACCTCATATGATACAACGGACTTTGCCGTTGGATTTATATCGCAAAATCTAGTCATCCAGTCTAATTTCGTTGAATTACGAGATAGTCGGATTTTTGCATGTCATTCGAAGCGGTTGGGTGGCAGATGACCTCACAAAAGTCCCCAAATATAAATTTTATAAAATTTATGTATAATTGAATAAAAGTTCAAATAAAAATAATTTGAACTTAAATCGGGTTAAAATAAATCATTTCGGGACAAAAATAGACACGAAAAGTGAGGGGCGTGTGGCACAACTAGGGCCAAGTCTTTAAAAATATAAATAGAAGTTAAAATGACATATTTCAGCAGAAATATCTCTGTAACTTCAGCCAAAAAATGTGTGAAGAAGAGAGAGAAGAGAAAGAGAGAAATCCAAGACTTTTTCCTTCTATTCTCGGAGTTCCGTTGGTCAGAATCCATCAAGCCAAGACTTAAAATTCATCTACGCGACAAGGGCTACGCGTACGTACCAAGAATGAAAGTTTTCACCAAAAATCCAAAGAGGAACTTTTGGTAAATCAAGATTTTTTGGGCTTGCAGTTGGTGTTCTTGAGGTTCTCTACTTTATCTCACGCTCCAAGAGGTAGGGTTCTTCCTACTTTGGTTTTATTCTTATCTTTTGGGTTGAAATTATGGGCTGTTTTGAGTTGAAATTTTGGGCTATTTTGGGTTCAAATTATGGACTGTTTTATAGCCTGTTTAGGGGTTATTTTATGGCCTGTTAAGGGGCTGTTTGGGCTATTATATGGACTGTTTGAGGGCTGTTATATAGACTATTTTGGGGCTATATTTTGGGATGTTTTGTGGGATATTTTGGGCCATTTGTAGGTTGCAATGTGGGCTATTTTTTGGGCATGTTATATGTTTACATTATGCCTTGAGAATTAAGTGTGTTATTGCTTGATTATGTAGTAACATGCTTAGTGATGATGTTGGAAAGAAATGTTAATATATGTGTATTAACATATTTACATTGTGATGAGTTTTTGGAGGTTATATGCATATGATATAATTGTCCATGATACATGTTGAAATGTGTGATTTAAGTTGTCCATGTGACATTCATTACATATGAGACATGACGTTGATATGTGATGGTACATTATAATGCAATTGCACAGAGGCATACCATTCATGGGCTTAGGAATGAGTATGGGTGTGTGTGTGTAAGGGCATGGTTAATTCAAACATCATTCTTGGTGGTTGAGGGGTGGGCTCGCGAAAGTGTGATTGAAGTTCCTATTGAGTCGCATGGTTGTATGCATGGAAAACTTGTGTGTGGTATTGCAAGTAGGGCTATACTCTCCCTCGGAGTGCAAAACCCAGTTATTGGTTTATTTACTTCCGTTGGTGCAAGTCCAAAAAAGTGAATTAGGCATACAGAGCCGGCGATGAAATTCTAAAATCTGTTGCCCAACATGACACAAGATTTTGATTTATAAACATACTCATTCAATGAGTAACATCCAACAATGATGTGGTTTTATAAACACTTGACTTTTATTTCAAATCATCATTGCATGGATTTTTTCTTCAATTGACGATTTTATTGTACAAGTGCATTGCATTGGGTTGTAGGGGTCGGTGAGGACTCGGGTTAAAATGTATGAGTGAGTCTCATCTCATTTTATAGCATGACATGGTGAAATTCTAACATAGAGTTGTACATTCTTGGTTGGAATGTTGTTATGTATGAATATTGTATGTAAGCATTTCATATGCACTAGGGTGGGGAGTAGCCTCTGTAGGAGATACTCTATTGAGCGTTGCTCACCCCATACTGGAAAACATTTCAGGTGCGAAATATACGCCGACGGACGACACTCACTCGGGCACTTGAGGAGGAAGAAAAGCTGAGATGTGACTTTATTTTGAGCTCTTGTAAAATCTTAGTGAAAATTATGATTTCTAAGCATGTAAATATTTTGATATAGTCGTAATGGGATTCACATGGACTGTTTTGAATGTAAATTTCCTGACGTATGAGTTTGATATGAGTTTGGGTAGGTTTTCTCAGAAATCCATATTTATAGACTGTTTTTAATCTAACCTTGTAAGTATTTATACGAATATGGATAAATGGACCCGGTGTGGTCAATGTTTATTTATAAATGGACCCAGTGCGGTCATTGTTTTATATTGGGCCTCAGATGAATCATGTGAATGTATATTGCACAGGTTGCATTTTGGATAGAGTTCCCCTTACAAAGAAGACTCAACCCATTTTTTTTTTAAATTAAGGACCCCGATAAATGGGACATAACAACGTGATATTGAGTAACTCGGTATCCACGGGTATTCTGCAGATTAATGGGAAATTAACGAAGCCCCGAATTTTGGGGTGTCACAAATAGATATCAATTTTCCCTCCCGATGTTTAACTTATCAAGGGTAAAGGCAAATATGATATCTATCAAACTCCCACTGTCCACCAGGACCACCTACCAGAGTAGTTGACTATAGTTAACATAACTATTAGGGGGTCATCATGTGAGTGTGAAACTCCTCTAAGGTCTTCATCCGAGAAGGTAGTTGGGGGGTCCATATGAGGTCCACATAATGCAAAATTGTGTGCGCACGGGAAATGGTGTAGTGGTTCAAAAATATGAAAGATGGTGCAATTTGATTGATTGATAACGGTTGTTGTTCCTTACCTCTCAACACCACCCTCAAATGTGTATGACTTATGTGTGAAGGGAGTGTCACTCTCCCTCGGGATGATACAAGAGATAGGAAACAACGGAATGTGAATGGTGGGAAATGGATGAACAAAATATGTGTGAAATGAAAAGTGGAATGTGTACAAAAGTGCTCCCCAATCGCAAGGAGTCTTTCGTTGTCGGTGTTTTATTTGGAAAGTATTCCAAGGTCGTCTCCTCAGGGAAGGAAAGGGAGTTTTGTGAAAGTGATTTTGCAAAAAGGTAAAGAAAATGTAAAATCTTTTGTTTATGTTTTGGGGTTGTGTTTGTAAATGAAAATGCAAGAAAACAAGTGTTGGATAATCCAAAGGATTCATTGCAATGGGGATACCAAATCAACTCAAACCCTTCCTCCGATTGAGCATGAATGAACGATTGATTCGGGAGAAACTAGGGACGAGATTGGTGAGTGTCTAAGCATAACCCGTGACTAAACCTACGGGATATCAAAGGCTCACCAACTCATCCACTCTCAACCCCGTCAAACCGAACCATTTGACTCAAAAGGGAGGAATGAAGAAGAGTTGAAATGGAATCCCCAAGAGGAGGTCTTCCCTTGGATTAACCAACTTAAAAATAATTAACAAGTAAAGATAAAGTGATTGGTTTCATACATACAATTATGCAAAATTGTGTACTCAACATTGGTCTCGTCTCTTCCTTTCCTCTCGCTTGTCCTCCCTCTTATCCTCTTGGCCCCTTTGAGCAAAGAGGATGTCCTTAGACTTTAAATAACTCTATGCTCTCGATAGGAGCTCCGTCATGGATAGAGGTGGGTCTTTGGAAATGTAGAAAAGGAATTGGGATGACTGAAGCCCTCCTATAAAGCTAGTAAGGGCTATCTTGTCATCCACATAATCAATTTGAAGCGATTCTGTGGTGAAGCAATAGACAAAAACTCTAAGCGACTCGGTTTTATTTTGTTTGACAATTAGGAGGTAGGTAGGATGTCACGGGTGAGCTCAACCTCCAATAAAAAGTGAAATAAAAAAGGTGAAGAGCTCCCCAAACGTGTAGATGTAGTAAGGTTTCAGCTTGTTAAACTAGTGTCTTGCAGTCTCTTTAAGGGTTGTTGCAAATGCCCTACACATGATCTGATCCAAGACACTATGAAGCACCATTAGAGACCTATAGGTCTCTAGATAGTCAAGTGGATCTTTCATTCTGTCAAAGCTTTCGGTCATTGGCGTCTTAAAGCTTTCTAGGAATGGGTAATTAGACATGTCTTGGGTGAAAATGTGACTCTGTGTGCTATATTAGAGCCTCTATAGCCTCGGGGAACTGGGCCTTCACAAAAACGAACTACCTCATTCTAACTTCACTTTATATTTTGATGGTCTCCTTCATGTTCCTTGGTCTGGGATTGATCTTTTTCCAAGAGCTAGAGGAATTGCTGGTTTTGAGACTTTAACTATTCCACAACTTTTTCTAATTTCCACCTTTAGTCGATTCTTTTTCTATCGGTGCTTCCTCATTCATCCCACTGAATGGGAACTTGTACGAGGTGTGTGATGCCCCAAAAATCAGGGGTCCTTTGTGAACCCGTTGATCACCTATCAACTCGCAAAATACCTATGGATACCACGCAACTCGATATCATGCCGTTATGCCTTATTTACCGGGATTCATAATTTAACAAAATTCGAAAAGAATCTCCTTTGTACGGGGAACTCAACCCAAAATACAACCTGTGCAATCATACAACATTTAATCACATGCCCCATCCGAGGTCCACTATACATCAATTCATACTCCCACAGCATGAATTTATGCATCAAACATAGCTAATACAAGTTTGATTACAATCATTCTATATATTTACATATCCAAAATCGAATTTCACAACAGTTTTACAAAACAAGGTTTAAAAGCCACAAGTCGAATTTTCTTCATCATTGAGGCCCCAAATACGACTCTTTTATCAGTGTATAACCCGTACCTGAAATTTTTTCCCATAAAGGGTGGGCCACGATCAATAGGGTATCTCTTAAAGATGCAACTCCCCAAACTAATTGCATATGAAATGCCCACATGCAACATTCAACAAGCAATAACCCTTCAATCAACAATATACAATTCAATGTTGGAAATCACCATGCTATGCCATGAAATGGGATAAGACTCACTTATGCACTTCAACCCGAGCCCTTACAAACTACCGTAACACATTCAATGCCAATGTGTATAAATCCGTCATTTATGTTACACATCAAATGATCATTAAAAATCTTTGGGTCTTTCTTAGGGTGGGTATTTATGGACATACTCCAACAGGTACCCAACCGATACTGAATTTATGGACTTTCATCAATGGTTCTGCATACACCGACACATTTTGACATTATGATACCCCAAAATTCGGGGGTCCGTTGATTACCCATCAACCCGTGGAATACCCATGAATACCGAGTAACTCGATATCACATCGTTATGCCCCATTTATCGGGGTCCTTAATTTAATAAAAATTGGACAGAGTCTCCTTTGTATGAGAAACTCTACTCAAAACGCAACCTGTGTAATATACATTTGTGACGCCCCAAAATTCGAGGTGCTTTATTGACCATTGACTACCCGTCAACCCGTGAAAATACCCATGAGTGTCGCATAACCCGACATCACTTCAGGAGCATCCCTTAAGTCGAGATTATAAATCACAAGTATAACTCGTGTACAAGTTATCCTCAAATCAACCGAGGTTCAACATACCTCAATTAGTGTTCATTTGTATCATTGGGAACTAGGAAATCAAAGTCCAAAAGCATAGGGACTTAATTTTAAAATTTCAAAAATTTCAGTTTAACCCCCAACGTTTGAACGTGGATTGGCGTTCGAACGTGTGTTGCTTCCGACATTCGAACGTGAAGTGGCTTCGAACGGAAGTTGCTCCCAGTACTTTGGTTCTCTGCTGAAAATACTATTCACTGAAGGCAAAACCAAAGTACTACAAGCTCCTAACGTTCGAACGTGGACACCGTTCGAACGTTAACACCCGCCCAAAATTCTTCCAAGCCTGCTGTTTCATTTCCAACCCATTTTAAACCTTTCCAATTTCATCCAAATCCCATAGAACATGTCTTTGTATATTAAGCATAATTTGTATAAGTCCTATTACAAGTATTAAAACATGTCTTCAACATTTACATGCCAAAAACCAATTTAACCCAAAAGGTTTACAAAGCTTCAAAGTTGAAGACCACATGTTAGTCTCTTTTCACCCTTGATGCTCTACATAGGAGTTATCCACCAGCATACGATCCGCACCTAAAATGTTTCCCTTATAGGGTGAGCCAACGCCCAGTAGAGAAGATCCTCCAAAGGCTATTCCCCCCTAGATGCTCATGCTCATGCAACATTCACATACAACATATAACCAATCATGCCATACCAAAATATGCACTCCATGTTGGAATGCAACAACGTCATGCCATGAAATGAGATGAGACTCACTCCATCTTTATCCAAGTTCTTCTCAACTCTCACAACACGATGCAATTGCCAAGGTGTTTCAATCCCGTCATCTATGTTCACATCATATGACATTTTTAAGAACTAGGGTCTTTCTTGGGGTGGATATTTATGGACTCACACCAAGGGTCATCCAACCCACACGGAATTCATGGACTCCCACCAAGGGTTCCGCGTACACTCACACACTTTATGGGCCGAGCCAAGGGAGTGCATCTCCCAATCACCGGGCCTTGCACCCGAGAAGTCGTCATGCCTCTTCTTGCTACCTCAACCCAGTTTAACTTGCAACCAAGTGGATTAGCTAGGTCTTCGACCAAGCCTTTCCCAAGCCATCCGTGAATCACCAAGTTTGGAATTGACAATGACCATGCACACACCCATGTAAAGAGATATTTCGTGCATATGCAATGGGACTCACCATTGCATAACAACATGATGTTCAATATGCTATGAATACCATATGAACAATTTCAACACATCCATGGTAAATATATATCCTAGGCACATAAATACCATATTTACCACAATGTCAATATATCAGTACATGCATATACCAACAAACACTTTCCAATCATTAACCATATCGTAGCCATATGATTTCACAAGTTATCACATAACTTAAGCATGTTAATTCAATTCAATCAAAATAAAAATTCTCAAACACTCAAGGTATTTCATCAAACACCTTAAAGGCATAATTTATATAACATATAACATGCCTTAAACTTCATTAAGTTACAAGATAATCACATGTAACTTTCTATGTATCAAAATCAAGCTAGCAATTAGCCTAAGTCATTTCTACGCCCACAGTTCCATTTCCATCACCATAGATATACATATATATCAACACATATGCATATATAAATTACCCCTTAGTCTACCAACACCTAAGGCAAGAATAGTCCAAGGTAGGAAAAACCCTACCTCTTGTAGCGTATAGAAAGTGCCAGAACTTTCAAAAACACAACCCAAGCCTCCTAGCTTTGATTTCTCTAAAATTCTCCCTTTGGATCTTCGGTGAAAACTCTTGTTTTTGGTATGTAGACGTAGCCCTCATGACGGTGATCGATTCTCTCTCTTGGCTCGACGGAATCCGAGCGACGGAAGTCCGAGAAATCACCAGAGGAAGCTTGAAGAAAACTATTTTCTCTCTTTCTCTTCCTCTCTCTTGGGCGGATGAACAAGGGTTCACAAGTGGGTTGAAATCTGATTTTCTAATATATTTACCCCTATTTATAATTTTAAATGTGCGGCCCAAATCGCGCCACGTGTCCTTCGCTTAATCGGGTCCGATTTCACCCCGAAATGATTAATCACATTATAGTTTAAACTTAATTTAATTTTATTTGAACTTTTAATCAAAAATAATTAAATTCTGAGTTTATCGCTTTTAGGAACCCCTGTGAGGTCATCCGCCACTCAATCGCCTCAATCTACATCCAAATTTTAACTTATCTCGAAATTCGACATGGTGATTATATTCTGTGATACGAGTCCAACGGCGAAACCCGTTGTGTCATATGAGGTCAATAGAATATGTATTTTAATTTTCTCATTATAGTGACAAATTACCATTTTACTATTTTTTAAAAAAATTCAAAATTTCTCGGGTTTCACAACATTCATATGACCAATCCAAGGCCTAATATGAAACAATGACCACACTGGGTCTATTCATCTATTCTCATTTAAAAACATGCAACGTTATGTTAAAAACAGTCCATATGAGTTTAGTTACAACTCTCTTACATAACATTACATACCAAAACTAGTTTGCTACAAAAGTTTTACAAAAAGAGTTATAAAAGCCACAAGTTGGATTTCATCACCCTTGCGGGCCCGAATGAGAGCCATCCACTGGCATAAATCCAGCACCTGAAATATTTTTCCATATAAGGTGAGGCACGCCCAGTAGAGCAATTCCTACAGAGGCTACTCCCCACCTAAGTGTACATACAAGGCTCACATACAACATTTCATATTCACATTAACATTCCAAGTAAGAATATGAATTCAATGTTAGAATTTATCATGTCATGCTGTGAAATTAAATGAGACTCACTCATGTCAACTAATCCGAGCCTTTCCCAGCTCTTGAACACATGCCAGTGCTAATGTGTAGGGAATCGTCATTCATGTTGCACATCAAATGACTTTTACCAATCTAGAGTCTTTGTATGGGGTGGTTGTTCATGGGCTTACACCATGGGTCTCCAACCTACTCAGAATTTAAGGACTTCCACCAAGGGCTCCACGTACACCCACACACTTCATAGACCAAGCCAAGGGAGTGCGTATCCCACTCACTAGGCCTTTTCAAATCTAATATTTTGGATTTCGGTGAAATATTTTGTTCTAGGTATAGTTGTGTAGCCCTCGTCGAGAAGAACAACTTTGATTCTTGGTATGAAGGATTCCAACTGATGGAACTCCATGAATCTGCGAAAGAAGTTTTGAATTTTCCTCTTTTCTTCTCCCTCTTCCCTCACACGTTTTTACCCCTATTTATATTTTTAAAGAATTGGCCTGAGTCGCGCCACATGCCCCTCACTTATCTTGGTCCATTTTGCCCCGAAACAATTTATTTCATCCCGATTTAAGTTCAAATTAATTTTATTTGAAGTTTAATCCATTTCTAAATAAATTTTATAAAATTATTTTTTTGGGACCTTTACAAGGTCATTCGCCACCCAGGCACCTCAAACCACGTAAAAAAAATCGACTATCTCGAAATTCAACAAGGCAACTAGATCCGCGATACGAATTCAACGACTAAGTCCGTTTTTTCATTCGAGCTCTAGAACATGAGTATTTTAAATACGCATTATAGTGGCAATTTACCATTTTTCTCTTTTTCAGCAAAAAATTTAAATTTATCCTGGTTTTACATTCTGCCCCCTTGAAAGAATTTTGTCCTCGAAATTCACACATACAATCACATGCATATGCAACAGTCATTTAATATTAAATGACTATAAGAAAGTATCTCCATCCTCGAATAAGAAAGGATAATTGGTACGTATAGTGTCTTCGTGTCCCCATGTTGCCTCCTCTACTCCTTGGTGCTGCCACAACACATTCACTAGCCTCACGGTCTTGCCTTGCAAAACCTGATCCCAGCTATCCATGATACGTACCAGTCCCTCCTCGAATGTCCCATCCACATCAATAGTTAACTCTCCCCAATCCACTACATGTGTCGGATCTGGAGTACACTTTCGGAGCATAGAGACATAGAATACCGCAGGAACACCCAATAGATTTGGCGGTAACGCCAACCAGTAAACAACTGTACCTACCCTCTCGAGTACCTCGAAAGGTCCGATATATCTCGATAATAGCTTTTCCCACTTGTCCAACCAGACCACTCCTCTTTTAGGCATCACCTTCAAGAAGACATGATCCCCACCTTAAACTTTAGAGGTCGCCGTTGCTTGTCGGCGTAACTCTTCTGTCAACTTTGCGCCGTAAGAAGACGCTTCCGTATCAAGTCCACCTTCTTCGAGGTGTCTCTCACCAATTTTGGACCCATAGAGGGTCTCTCTCCTACTTCTGTCCAACAAACCAGAGATCAACAAGGCCTCTCATATAGTGCCTCATATGGTGCTCTCTATATGTTCGCCTAATAACTATTATTATAGGTGAACTCCACCAAAGGTAAATGATCTTCCCAACTATCCTTGAGATCTAGGACGCATGCCCGTAGCATGTCCTCTAATGTATGGATGTTCCTCTCAGACTGACCATCAGTTTAGGGATGAAAGGTAGTACTCATCATTAGTTGCATCCCCATGGCTCGTTAGAAATTCTCCTAAAAATCAGTCGTAAATCTGGGATCCTGATCAATTACAATAGATGCGGGTACCCCATGCAACTGAACAATCTCTCGTATATACAACTTGCAGAATTTCTCTAGTGTAAAGGCCATCCGCACTGCCAAAAAGTGTACCGACTTAGTAAGTTGGTCCACTATCGCCCATACCACGTCATGTCCCCGCGATGTCCGTGGCAAGTGAGTCAAAAAATCCATCGTGACATGTTCCCACTTCTACTCAACTACCTCCAATGGCTGGAGTAACCCTGTTGGTCTCTGATGTTCAACCTTCACTTGCTGACACGTGAGACATTGGCTGACAAAATCTCCAACTTGCCGCTTCATTCCACTCCAATAATACTGGTGGCAAAGATCATGATACATCTTCGTGCCACTTGAATGCACAGCAAAACGAGAGCAATGGAACTCCCCAAGGATCTCCTTTCTCAGCTCCACAGACTAGAGAACCATAATCATTCTCCTATACCAGAGACTACCATCTGAGTGAATGGTCTAGCCCTCATCACCTAACCTCGACCGTACTCGATCCTCAATAGATAATATCTCCAGGTCCTATACCTGGAACTCAATCACTCTGCTTAGTAGGGAAGGCGTAACTACCAAACTCTTCAAAGTACCCTGAGCCAGCCCCATGTAGCGTAACTTGAACTATCCCACAGTCTCGAGCATTTGCCACTTCTGAGAAGCCATACTAGCCAAGACTCCCCGTGACTTCTGGCTAAGTGCGTCAGCCACCACATTTGTCTTACCTGGATGGTAATACAAAGTGAAGTCATAGTCCTCTAGAAACTTCATCCACCTGCGTTACCTCATGTTGAGGTTCCGCTGTACAAAGATGTACTTCAGCCTTTTGTGATTTGAAAACACCTCGAATTGTATGTCGTGCGTAGGGTAGTTCTGCTCGTGGTTCTTTAACTACCGAGAATCATAAGCTACAACTCTCTCGAACTGCATCAGAATGCAACCATGTCCGTCCTTGGAGGCATTATAATATACTATGTATCTATGTCCCCTTTTCGGGATAATTAAAAATAAGAACTAAAGTAAGCCTCCTCTTCAACTCCTTGAATACCTTCTCGCACGAATCGTTCCACTCAAACTTGACCTCTTTCCGGGTCAACTTTGTCATTGGTGCAGCTAGTCGGGAGAAGTCCTAAATGAACCTCATGTAATACCCTGTCAATCCCAAGAAACTACGAATCTCTAAGACTGACTTCCACCTCTCCCAACTGATAACTGCCTCAACCTTCTCTGGGTCCATGGATACACCCAAAGCAGACAACACACGCCCCAAGAATTTTACCTCGTTCAGACAAAATTCACACTTGCTGAACTTGGCGTACAACTGATGGTCCCTCAATGTCTGCAGAACAATCTTCAAGTGACCCTCATGCTTCTCCTCAGACTTGGAGTAGATCAAGATGTCATAAACAAAGACTACGATGAACTGATTCAAGTAGGGTTGAAACATCCTATGCATGAGATCTATGAATATCATCGGGGTATTCGTCAATCCGAATGACATCATTGTGAACTCGAAATGTCCATATCGCATTCTAAAAGTCATCTTAGAGATATTTGCCTCTCTAACCCTCAACTGATGGTTACCGGTGCGACGATCTATCTTGGAGTTGACTCATGCCCCTCTCAGTAGATCAAACAAATCGTTAATCCTCGACAAATGTTACCTATTCTTGATAGTAACCCTATTTAACTGCCGGTAGTCTATGCATAGTCGAAGGGTCTTGTCTTTCTTCTTTGCAAATAACACTGAAGCGCCCCAAGGTGAGGTACTCGGTCTAATGAATCCCCTGTCCAATAATTCCTACAATTGGACCTTGAGTTCTTGTAACTAAGCAGGCATCATCCAATGTGGAGTCATAAAAATGGGCGATATACCGAGATACAACTCAATGGTAAAGTCTACATCCCTATGAGAAGGTAATCACGGTAGTTCATTTGAAAAAACATCCTCATAATCACACACAACCTGAGGTAGACCCAATTCATGTCTTGCCTCTTCCTCCAGGGTATGACTTGCTAGCCAACCCATCAACTGCCCGTGCCATCTAGAGTCGTACACGGCTTAGGGTAAAACATCGTACTTATCACCCTGAAATATGAAACAAATACCATCAGGTGTGTAGGCAATGACCCTCTTAGGATCACAATCAATGATGACTTGATGTGCTGTCAACCAATCCATACCAAAGATAACATCAAACTCCAACATGTCCATGACCCTAAGGTCCACGATGAGTAGAATTCCCTAGATCTCTAACTCACAACCCCGACATGTCTGATCAACACTCACACTAGCTCTTAGAGGAGAACTCACATACAATGGCTTTTCCAAGGTTTTAACCTCTAAGCCTAAATCTTTTATGTCTGATGCAACAATAAAAGAATGAGATGCACTAGAGTCAAATAATACCCTTGCACATAAGCGAGAGAGTAGAAATGTACCCTAAATAATCAACTGATCTAGAGGTTCAGTCTAAGGTGTGATGGCGTAGACACACCCCTGGGTCCCTGAAGTCCTGACTTGAGAGCCTTGTCCTCGACCTTAACCCATGCCCTAGCCCATCTGGCTGGATTACGGGATCCCCGCATGTGAAGTCATAGAGCCCTATGTAGCGCCTTGAAACTAGTACTAGTTTCCCTAGCCCATGGTGGGGTAGGGACGAATAAAGTGCCTCTGTGAGTACACCACTGAAGACTGGGACTGGGATCCTTATTGCTGAGGACAATCTTTCCTCACGTATCCTAGCTGATGACAATGATAGCTAGTCCTCTGACCTGACTGATTTTGGCCTTGGCCTTGATAGTCGCGGCCCTGCCCTTGATGCCCCGGCGGAACAGAAGTCCTCTGCTTTTTCCCTACACTAGAAGAAGAGGATTGAACTTCATTCTACTTGTCTTTACCACCCGTTTCCTGGATGTTCTTTCCATCATCAACCTCTCTCTCAATGGCCATAGTTGTCTTGACCATCGTGTCAAGTCTTGCAGACGAAGACCCATAATTTTGCCCCAGATGAACAACTTCAGGTCATCCTCAAACTTATATACTTTGGTCATGTCTGTGGCCACATAATCGTTGGTGAAATGGACTAATTCAGTGAACTTAACCACTTATTCCATCACCGTCATCGTTCCTTGCCTCAAGTCCAAGAACTCTCAGGCCTTTGCATGTCGAGCAGCCGCCGGGAAGTATTTACCCATGAAGAATTCCTTGAACTCTGCGCATGTCATTATCCCCAAGTTCCTTGAGGTCTTTATCCAATCCCACCACACTTGGGATTCTCCCTCTAGAAGGAAAGTATCTAGAGTAATCTTCGTAGCATCGGAGGTGATCTCCATTGCCCATAAGACCTTATCCACTTGCTGGAACTAATGGTCAGCCACCATTGGATCTGCCCCTCCCAGAAAGACCGGAGGATTGTGTGCTTTGAACTTTTGGGGGTTACTTGATCCTCCTTGACCCACAATTGTATTGGTCTGTGCAATAGTAACAGCTGTAGCACTAGCTTGTGCTATGGTAGCCGTTGCAGTACCAATAGCCTCTATGAAGGCTAGTTGGTCAAAGGCCAGTGGTGGGTGATTGGTTGTTATTCTGCCCACCACCTCGGCACCCTCTTCCTCAACTAGCCATCTACATATATTAGATACCAATAGCATCTTACATAGTATCCCAAGATATAAATCAAACACAAATGTTGAGAATTATCTCATTGTTCCCTAGTAGATTGTATGTCATTTACTAGAAGACATTTACTCATTTAACTATCTCGTTCATCTCTTTTTCCGAACCCTCAAGGTTATGTTTTGTAATCCTAGTGTTCCTCTTTTTCATATACATTTCTATCATGCATATAAATCACATAACACATAGCACATAACATGTGGCAATAAAAGCTCATAACATTAAATGCATAATGAATGCCATGGTCTAGACCCATGCCGATCAAGCCCTAGGTTTATTGCAAATCTAAGCTCTGATACCAAGCTGTAACACCCCAAAATCCGAGAGTTCGTTAATTACCCATCAACTCGCAGAATACCCATGGATACCGTGTAACTTGATATCACGTCGTTAAGCCCCATTTACCTGGGTCCTTAATTTAACAAAAATTGGGTAGAGTCTCCTTTGTATGGGAAGCTCTACCCAAAATGCAACCTGTGCATTATACATTCATATGACCTATCTGAGGCCTAATACGAAACAATGACCACATCGGATCCATTCATCTATTTATATGTAAAAACATGCAAGGTTATGTTAAAAAGAGTCCATATGAGTTTAGTTATAACTCTCTTACATAACATTATATACCAAAACTAGTTTGCTCCAAAAGTTTTACAAAAGGAGTTATAAAAGCCACAAGTCGGCTTCCTTTACCATTACGGCCCCGAATGAGAGTCATCCACCGGCGTAAATTCCGCACCTAAAATGTTTTCCCATATAGGGTGTGCTACACCCAATAGAATAATTCCTATAGAGGTTACTCCTCACCTAAGTGCACATGCAATGCTCACATACAACATTTCATATTCACATCAACTTTCCAAGTAAGAATATGCATTCAATATTAGAATTTATCATGTCATGCCGTGAAATAAGGTGAGACTCACTCATGCTAACCAACCCGAGCCCTTCCTAGCTCCTCAACACATGCAAGTGCCAATATATATGGAATCTTCATTTATGTTGTACATCAAATGACTTTTACCAATCTAGGGTCTTTGTATGGGGTGGATGTTCATGGGCTTACACCAAGGGTCTCCAACCTACTCGAAATTTATGGACTTCCACCAAGAGCCCCGCGTACACCGACACACTTCATGAACCAAGCCAAGGGAGTGCGTATCCCACTCATCGGGCCTTGCACCCAAGGGATCTTCTAGTCCCTTCTTGTTAACCCTAACCCTAATTACCATGTAACCCGTGCGACTCAGCCAGGTCTTCGACCAAGCTTAATGAAGTCCACTTGTCATCCACCAAGTGTGGTGTTGACGACAACCATGCACACACCCATATAATGCGATGTTACCTTGCATATGCAATATGATGTCCTATTGCACAATGATAACACATTCAATACAATTCACATATTACATGACAAAATTATATCATAAGCATAAAATTTTCATAAGTTTCCACAATGTCAATATAACACAAGCATGTATATACATTGACAATCTTCATAAAAAAATTTCAAGCATGTTATCATAATTTTTAAGCCAATAACACACTTAATCACAAGGGCGCAATTTCAGCCTAAAAATAGTCCGTAATACGGGATAAAAATATTTCGTAAAATGGCCTGAAAATAGTCCGTAAAATGGCCTAAAAATAGTCCATTAAATAACCCTAAAATAGTCCATTTGGACAACCTACATGCAGCCCATTTCAACCACTTAAACATTTTAAAAATAGTCTATTTGGACAGCCTATATGCAACCCCATTTTAGCCACTAAAATAGTCCAAAAATAGAAACTTAATAGGCCCTAAATAGACCACAAAATAGTCCAATTTTCATCCCAAAATAGTCCATAATTTCTACCGCAATACAATCCATAATTTTTTCCCCAAAATAATCCTTAATTTCACCCCAGAACAGTCCATAATTTCAGCCTCTAAACCGACCCTAGAACAACCCCGAAGGTGAGGAATAAAATCAAGGTAGGAAAAATCCTACCTCTTGTAGCGTAGATTGAAGTATAGAAACTTCACGAACACCAAAATTAACTCCAAAACCTTGATTTTTCAAATCTCCTCTTTTAGATCTTTGGTAAAATCCTATTTTCTTTGTATGGTTGCGTAGGCCTCGTCGAGAAGAACAATTTTGATTCTTGGTCCAAAGGATTCCGACCAACGGAACTCCATGAATCGGCGAAAGAAGTTTTGGATTTTCCTCTGTTCTTCTCCCTCTTCCCTCACACATTTTTTGCTGAAGTTTTTGAGATATTTCTGCTAAAATATCTCATTTTAACCCCTATTTATATTTTTAAAGACTTGGCCCGAGTCACACCACACGCCCCTCACTTATCCGGTCTATTTTCGTCCGGAAACAATTTATTTTATCCCAGTTTAAGTTCAAATTAATTTTATTTAAAATTTAATCCATTTCTAAATAAATTTTATAAAATTATTTTTTGGTGACCTTTACAAGGTCATTCGCTACCCAGTCACCTCGAACCAATTGACAAAATCCGACTATCTAGGAATTCTACGAAATTCAGTAAGGCAACTAGATTTCGCGATACGAATCCAACGATTAAGTCTGTTGTGTCATCCAAACTCTAAAACATGAGTATTTTAAATACGCATTATAATGGCAATTTACCATTTTGCTCTTTTTTTAGAAAAAAAAAGTTTAAATTTACCCGAATTTTGCATGCAATTAATACACTTTATTTGACATAGACATTGAATCAAACACCTTCAAGGCACCAAATCATGTGATCACATAAAATGTCCAAATTCGTCAATAACTCAAGAAATCACATTAATTGATTGCTACATATCCAATTATCCAAACTTCTAAGAAATCAGAAACTAGCAATTTCTAATTACTAATTCATGCAATCATTGAATTTACCCATTTTTATTTTTCATTTCATCAAATCACAGTAATAGGCAAGTGTTAAAATACGTATAACAGCCCACTCATTTCATATAGTCGTCCTAAGTTGGAAATAAACCTAGTTATGATAAAAACTTTACCTCTTAAAGCGTAAAACAATGCTACAAAGCTCTAAGAACCCCAATATCGCCCAAAACCAAACTTTTTCCAATATCTTGTCTTTGAATCTTTGGTGCCATTTTGGTATGGTTGTGTAGCCCTCATCGCGTAGATTGACTTTAATACTTGCCCTGAAGAATTCTGACCGACAGAACTCTGTATTAGATCGTAGAGAGAAGTTTGAAATTCTCTCTTTTTCCTCTCTTCCTCTTCCAACGTTAAAAACCAGCAAACCTAGCAGAAATTTTGTGTATACAATCATATTTTTATCACCTATTTATACCTTTTAATGTTTGATCCACATCGCACCACGCGTTCCCTAATCTCTGGTCCGTTTTCATCCCGAAACGATTAAATGTAGTCCCGGTTTAATGTCAAAATATGTTTATATGAACTTCTTTCAAATTATAATAAAATTTTTGAAATTTTATTTTAAGGGTCGTTTTTTAGGTCACCCATCACCCGATCGTCTCAAAAAAGGTGAAAAACTTGACTATCTAATAATTCGACGAAAATTTACAGGGTAACTAAATTTCGCGAGATAAATACAACAGTGAGGTCTATTTTGTCACTCGAGTTCTAAAAAAATATGGTTTTTCAACCCGCACTGTAGTGAGAAATTACCATTTTATCCATTTTCATAAAAAGTTCAAAATTTTTAGGGTTTTATAGGGTGAGTCTGATATATCATTGGTTCCTTTGATCGGGGTGATAGCTATGAGATCTAAGGGTTTGTGATAATGGAAACATGATTGTTGTTCACACAAATAGTGTCAACTATCGATCCTAGAATCTGTTCACCCTGATGGATGACCGTAGTTGTGATCTGGCAATCGACTGGAGGCTTCCAACAAAACAAGTCAACGGCCAAAGGGACTCTGGTGGTCGAACCTTCAATGCTAAAGTTAAAAGAGAATAATGGAGATAAGTTGTATTTAGTTAGGAATGGATTACTTACTTGGATGATGCATAGCTTTGCCTTTTTATAATCAAGGAATTGTGTCGTTGGAAGATTTTCAACAGTTCTTTGAATGAAGCGACGCTGGAAATGGAACAGAAGCTAGCGCCTTCAAGCATGGATATCTCAACCGGTTTGATTTAGTCAAGATGAGCTGAGATAAGGAACTGTTGAGCTAAAGTGCTAGCAAGCAAGGAGCTAAGGTTCTTACTAAGTCTAGCACCCCTTATCAAGCTGCAGAGCTCATGTACGTGCTTAACTCGTGCCTAATTTACCATCTTTAGTTACCAAATAAAGGCTTAGCATTGTAATATGACCCAAATAATTTATGTTGCATCTCTCTTACCATGATAAAATAATAGGCCTCCTCGAGGTGCAAACTTTTACTTTTTATTAATGCTTATTTTTTTAATCTATTATTTCACACTTTTGCCCTCTGTGGGATTTCACATTGTCTGACCCCACATTACCAAAACAGTCCCTAATGGGAATTAAATCCTATTGTTTATTTCCATTCAAAACAATATGATTACCATAATTTAAGACTAGAGACCGTTGTGGTAAAGTGTGTGGAGTTATGGTATTGAAATGTTATTCTTTTGTTGTAAATATTACATTATATATATTCAATATACATCATTGTATATATTATGTATACATTGTATATAAAGGTGGATGACCTCTAACCTACCAATTATTACACCAAGTAAATATGTATTAGTAGGAGACTCTATGAGCTCCACCCTTTGATTACCCAAAATTTATTTTGTATTTGATGCCCATTATGATTGGAGGCCTATAAAAGCAGGTCTTCACCACATTGAGAACTACACAAGTTTAGAAACTCTTTTTCTAACATTTCTATATTATATTCTCTGTTTCTTTGCAATTCTATTCTCTACTTCTCTTAATTTTACAACACGTTATCAACACAAATAGCTCTATCATTGTTCCTATTAAATTGAATTCTTGATATTTTGATTGAGATAAATTTCAATAGTGTACTATTTGTTTAGTCATTTTTTGTTTAAGTATTTTGTCCATTTATTTATTGGAATCTAATGTTGTAAATGCATTTTATCATATTTAGACCATGCCAAACCACACCAAACTTGAGATTGTTGCTCTTAAAATTTCGGAAAACAAATATCTTTCTTGGATCCTTGAGACTAAGATTCACTTGACAGCTATGAATCTTGGTTATACCATCAAAGAAGAAAATGATATATCCCTACAAGATTGTGCAAAGGTAATGATATTCCTTCGCCATCACCTTCATGAAGGATTGAAAAACGAATATCTCACTGAAAATGATCCACTTGTCCTTTGGGATAAATTAAAGAAATGGTATGATTACCAAAAAACTGCTATACTTCTAAATTCTCAACATGAATGAATGCACCAGAGGTTGCAAGATTTTAAAAAGGTAAGCGATTGGAATTCAGCATTATTTAAAATTAGCTCACAATTGACACTATATGGAGAAGCAATTACTGGTAAAGACAAGCCAAAGAAAACATACTCTACTTTCGATGCCTCTAATGTGCACCTGTTGCAGCAATATAGATAGCGCGAGTTCACTAAATACTCTGACTTGATATTGATGAGTGGATTTTATACCTACAAATTAAGTATTCTTGGCTTGATGAAATAGAAAGTTTTCAAGTATTTTATGTTCCATTTTATTTTTTTTATGTGTTTTTATGTTATTTTGTAGGAATCATCATTTGGAAGGAAACAATGTCAATTGGACGGAAACAAGGTCATTGGGGAGCCTAAGTGTTGGATTTCTGAAGTCTAAGCAACAAGGGCAGCTCTAGGCTTAAAAGGGGATCGGTGTCAGGCCGCTACAAACCAGCGCCTAGGCGTTAGAAGGGCAGAAATTTAGCACCCCTGCGCTGATTTTAGGGGTTGCAACGCTTGTTTTAATGTGGACGCGAATTCTGTGTTGTTTTTTAGCCGAAATTGAAATTGAATGTTACATATATGCTAGGGTTTGAGTTGGGATAAACATATACTTATTTTTGGGGCTGCTAACATTAGAAAGACCAAGGATTGATAGAAAAATTGAAGGCAAGAATCGAAAGAAGCAATACAAAGAAGATTGGACTTGAAGGATAGAGAAGAATTGAAGACTGCAACTAAGTTTTCATTTTTTTTCTCTTACTTTTACTTCTTGATTTTCTAAGGTGTTGATTAATTTGAGGATGATGTTTTTTAATTACATTATGAACTAAATTTTTATTAAGATTGCAACGGAACCTGATATTTAGTTAAATTAATCTACTATCGTTTTCAGTTGTGATTGATCAAATATGAGTTGTTTATCATAATTTGTGTTTAATATATGATTGGGTGGCCAATAATTAATTTGATTCCCTAGATAAAATTGGAAGATGAATTATAGATTTAGATCTGAATATGATAACACGAGTCTGGTTAATTCTTCTCCAGGTTGAATAGCTGGGTTTGTGTATAGAATTAGAATATACATATATGTCATGTGTAACTTTTATGAGAGTTTGAACTTAATGAATCTATTCCTACTTATTTTGCATAGGAATATAGTAATTTAATTGAGAGAGATATTTTTATCTAACTATCGGAAGATGTTTCATAAATAATTTTGAGTTCTCAGTTAACAACTTATTTTGATCAATTAACTGGGAGAAGAGTAGAAAGATTTATACAAAGCATTAGGGGAAGTTGTAATCTTAAATTCTTTCATCTGGTAAATTTCAATCCTTGGTTATTAAATTTAGATTTAGTTTTAAATTAGACAATTCATAGTTTAATTCCAATTGTTTAAATAAAGTTGAATTGATATAAAGTTAGTAATTGGAAAGTATCAGTAATAATTTTCCATGGGAACGATACTATACTCATCACCTTATTACTTATTGATCGTGTATACTTGCACATAAATTATCAATATCAAATTCGAACAACAAATATCATGTCTTCTTGTGGCTCAACAAAATAACAAGCTTTTGATGAAAAACCGTGAATCTTATCCGACCAATTTTGCAACATTCCCTGAAGCAAATGCCACCTCATACCATGGTTGTGGAAATAAATGTGGTCGTGGTCGTGGTCAAAATGATAATCGACACCGTGGTCTTAACAACACACCTTACCATTATAATTGGGCAAACAAAGAGGCAAAGCAAAACAAATGGAAGGGTTTGCTAAATAAACTACCCAAGAACTATGAAGAAATTTGCTATGAGTGTGGTATGAAAGGACATTGGTCATGTACATGTCGAACATCCAAACATTCGGTGGACCTTTGCCAAGCATCCATAAATGCAAAATGAAAGAAGATAAAAGCAAATTTCATTGATCACCATGAGCTAGTGGACCTTATTTGTCTTTATGTTCCCCATCGATTTGACATACTCACTTTAATGGCCAAATTGACCATTTGATCGATGATGGGAATGTCCACACCGATTAGAGTTATTTTCTTTATCGTATTATATTTTCTAAGTTGTTAAGCATGCATTTCCTTTATTTTATAATGTTTTTTTTTTTCAATTTAAGCTTATTGTGACTTTATTTTTTATGAATAAAAAGGAAAGGGCATTACTTAAGAATTGTTCAATTCTAAAATGAATGGTGAAGATGCATGTTTAGTAGACAGTGGCACAACCTATACAATCATTTGACATAAAAGATTTTTCTCCAACTTAACGTTAGCCAAAGCTAATGTAAATACGATATTGGGCTTTGCAAACCCAATTGAAGGCTCTAGAAGAGCTATTATCATATTCCAAATTGAACTAATCCATATCAACGACGCTTTATATTCATTCAGATTCAAAAGAAATCTACTAAGTTTCAAAGATATACGTCATAATGTATTTCACATTGAGACTATGAATGATAATAATGGAGAATATCTCTATATTACTTTAATTGTTTCTGACATGACGCTTATATTAGAGAAACTTCCTACTTTCTCTTTTGGGTTACTATACAACCATAAGAATAATTGAATCAAATAATGTGATGAGCCAGAAACTTTCTAATTGAAACACTTTTATTACTTTGGTATGACCGACTTGGTCACCCTAGGTCAATAATGAAGCGTTGAATCATCAATACTCACATGAACATTCTCTAAAGAACTAGAAGATTCTTTTGCCAAGTGATTACTCATGTACTACTTGTTCACAAGAAAAATTGATTATTAGACCATCTCCCGCAAAAGTCAACATTGAATTTGTGATGCCCCAAAAACCGGGGGTCATTATTTAACCGTTGACAATCCGTCAACCCGCGTAAGTAGTCGTGGACGTTGCTTAACCCAATGCCACGTCGATAACATTCCCCTAGCCAAAAATTTTGTCCATAATTGTGATTCATGTTTCTTTAATTATTTAATTCAATCAAGGTCTAATGTACCTCAATATACCTTATTAAGGCCCATTTGTATCCTTGGGACTAAAGAAATCAAAGTCCCAAAGCATAACAAATGAAATTTAAATTTTTTGAATTTTGACAAACCGTACCGGTACGATAAACTCTCTGGAGTTAGGCGTACTGGTACAGAAAACTCACTGGACAGCAGTATACCGGTAAGCGTACCGGTACACTCTATATGTTTTTGTTTGTTTCAACCATTTTTGATTTCCAATCCATTCCAAAACTTGTAAATTTCATCTCAAACATGTATAACGATATTTTCTACATTATATAAGATTCATACAAGTTCTATTACAATTGTTCAAATTGATTTCAATATTTCATGCCAAAAACCATTTTTTAACCAAAATTTTACAAAACTTCAATGTTAAAGACCACATGTTGGTCTCTCTTCATCCTTGGGGCCCGAGTGAGAGCCATCCACGGGCGTGTATCCTCCACCTGAAATGTGTCTCGTATAGGGTGAGCCACGCTCAATAGAATGATTCCTACATAGGCTACTCCTCACCTAAATGCACATGGAATGCACACATGCAATATTCAACAACACATCACATTCCAAGCAAGAATATGCATTCAATGTTAGAATTCTTCATGTCATGCCATGTAATGAGATGTGACTCACTTATGCAATTCAACCCGAGCCCTTCTCTTTTCTTCCAAAGTTTGAGATTAGCTGATTTAGGGGAGATATTTGTGCTAAAAATCTGATTTTTAGCCCTATTTATAATTTTCAATGCTTGGCCTAGATCGTGTCAAGTGTCCTCACTTGATCGGGTCCGGTTTCGGCTCGAAACGATTTATTTGATCCCGATTTAAGTTTAAATTAATTTTATTTGAACGTTTATTCAATTATAAAGAAATTTCAAAATTTCTATTTTTGGGGACCTTTGTGAGGTCATCCGCCACCCAACTGCCTCTAATGACGTGCAAAATCCGACTATCTCAGAAATCGACGAAATTTGACAGGGTGACTAGATTTCACGATACGAGTCCAACAGAGAATTCCGTTTCCTCATCCGAGGTCTAGAACATGAGTATTTTAAATACGCATTATATTATCAAATTACCATTTTGCCCTTTTTCGAAAATGTTCAAATTTTTTTCGGGTTTTATAGAATCCCCAACCTTTTTACAAAGAATTCAAGAGAATATTTGTGGACATATTCACCCATCATGTGGACCATTCCAATATTTGTATGGTCTTAATTGATGCCTTAACACGATTTTCACATGTTTCTTTACTATCTACTCGAAGTGTTGCTTTTTCCCATTTACTTGCCAAAATAATTCGGTTACAAACACAATTATCATATTATCCAATCAATACAATTCGTCTTGATAATGCTGGTAAATTTACATTCCAAACATTTGATGACTACTACATATCTACTAGAACTGAAGTAGAGCACCAAGTTGCTCACATTCATACCCAAGATGGTGTAGCAGTTGATTGCTCGACCCTTACTCATGTGAATAAAATTACCCATTTCTACTTTGGGACATTCAATATTACACACAGTAGCCTTAGTTTGTGTTTGACCAATGACTTACCATCAGTACTCTCCAATTCAACTCATATTTAACCAATGACTTACCATCAATACTCTCCAATACAACTCATACTTATTCAACCCCCAAAAATTTCTTACTTACAAACCTTTGGTTTTTCTGTATATATGTCCCAACTGCACCCCAACAATGCGATAAAATGGGTCCACACTGTCGACTAGGAATTTATGTTGGGTATGATTCACTTTCAATCATTAGGTATCATGAATCTTTAATGAGCAATGTTTTTATTGCAAGATTTGTAGATTATCATTTTGATAAGACAGTATTCCTACTGTTAAGGGGACAAAATCCGTCGACTGCTAAAGAACGGCATAACCGTTCTTAGACTTTAAAAACTATATCTCATCTTGATCAACGCACTTCCCAATGTGAAACTGAAGTACAAAGGATTATTTATCTCCAAATAATTGTCAATCAGTTATCTAATTCATTTCGTAACGCCCCAAAAATCTGGGGTCCATTGTCAACCCGTTGATCACCCATCAACCCGCGGAATACCTGTGAATACCATCTAACTTGATATCACACCATTATGTCTCTTTTACAAGGATCCATAAATTTAAATAAAATTGGGTAGAGCCTCCTTTGTAGGGGGAGCTCTACCCAAAACACAACTTGTGCATCATACAATCACAAAACTCATCCGAGGTCTAATATACAACATTGACCACATCGGTTATGAGTAAACATTGACCACACTGGGTTCATTTATCTATACTCATATAATAACATGCAAGGTTACATTAAAATAGTCCATATGAGTTCGATTACAATTCTTTTACATACATTACATGCCCAAAAACTAACTTAGCGAATGTTTTACAAAGCATAATTTTTCACAATAGTTTTACAAAACGTGAATTAAAAGCCACAAGTCTGCTTTTCTTCATCCTTGAGGCCCCAAGTGAGAGCCTTCCACTAGTGTGTGCCCTACACCTGAAATATTTTCCTATATACTGCGAGCCACGCTGAATAGGGTAGCTCCTAAATAGGCTACTCTCCAACCTAGATGCATATGAAATGTCACATGCAACATTCAACAAGTAAAAATCATCCCAAACAAAAAATATGCAATTCAATGTTGAAATTCTACCATGTTATGCCATGAAATGAGATGAGACACACTCATGCACTTTAACTCGAGCTCTCACCGACTTTCACAACACAATGCAATGTCAATGTGTAATAAATTCGTCATTGATGTTATGCATCTGATGATATTTTTGTATGAAACAAAATCATATGTCTTTGTTGGGTAGCGAAGTTTTGGTGTCGCACCGCCAGTTCCGCACACCGATACACTTTTTAGACTTGCACCAATGGAAGTGTATGAACCAGTAACCGGGTCCTGCACCTGAGGGAGTATTTAACTCTTCTTGCTATATCCGACACAAATTTTTTATGCAACCCATGCAACTCTCTTGAACCTTGGTCCAACTATTTCGAGTCCACTTGTCAACCACCAAGGACGGCGTTTGACCTAACAACAAGCATACACACCCATATGTAATTAATGTTATTTGAATTATTTCTACCACATTTCAACACATGTCATGGATAATTACATCATAAGCAAATAATTTCCGTAATTCAACCCAATGCCAATATATCATAAACTCATATCAAAATTTACATTTCTAATTGTAATTCATATCATAAGCATATGATTTCACTTTACCACATCATGCAAGCACGTTATCACATAATGTCATACAATTAACACACTTTATTTTACGTAGGCATTTTATCAAACACCTTCAACGCACCAAATTATGTAATCACATAAATGCCCAAATTTATCACTTGACTCAAAAAAAATAAATTAAATGATTTTCACATACCCAATTATCAAAAATTCTAAGAAATCACAAACTAGCAATTTCTAATCACCAATTCACACTAGAATTAAGCCTACTTATTTTTATTAAACCAACTATAATAGGCAAGTGTTAAAATACCCAAAGTAGCCCACCCATTTCATATATTCATCCTAGGTTGGAAATAAACTTAGTTATGATAAAAACCCTACCTCTTGAAGCATAAAATCAATGCAGAAAACCTCCAAGAACTTAATCCCAATCTCAAACCCAACCTTCCCCCAAAATCTTTTTTTTTTAATCTTCGGTGAAATTCTTTATTTTTGGTATGGTTGCATAGTCCTTGTCTAGGAGATAGACTTTAATACCTGTCCCAAATAATTCCGACCGACGAAACTCTGTAGATTTGAAAAAGAAATCTTGAATCTTCACTTTTTCCTCTCCACCTCTCTCTAGTGTTACAACCAGCAAACCCAGAAGAATAGAAATGCAAAAAATCAGATTTTTAGTCCTTATTTATACATTTTAACGCTTGACTCATGTAGCGTCACACGCCCCCTTTTTCTCGGGTCCATTTTCGCCCCAAAACGATCAAATTTCGTTCCGGTTCAAGTTTACGTTTAAATTTCGAGACCTGAGCACCTTGTAAAACGCAAAAAATACGGCTATATAGGAATCTGATTAAATTTTTCTAGGTAACTAGATTTCGCGAGATGAATCCAAAGGGTGAGGTCTGTTTCGTCATCTGGGCTGTAGAAAAATAAGGGTTTTCAAGTCGTACCGTAGTGACATTTTGCCATTTCTTATAAATTGTTTAAATTTTCTTGGGTTTTACTCATTTACTAATGCAGCAAGAATAATCAAGTTTTATGTGTCGATTGTGTAAACCCCCACATGTTTAAAAGTGATGTAATGATAGATTGATTAGTATTTAAATATGTATAATGGTGAAAAAGTGAAACCCATGAGTTATAACTATTAATATTATAAAAATAATAGTTAACGCCGGTTTAGCTAGTGAAATAGAAGACATAACTTGTAAAAGAACTTCTATCAACTATATTTGGGGTACAAATGTATGTTGTGTAGGTTTAGGTTGGCTTTGGAAGGGTTTAGAATGAATTGAAAATGAAAAATGAAGGAAAAAAGGCTAAACTGGGCAAAATCGTACCGGCACTGGAGCGTACTGGTACTGTGTTCCGGAGTAAATTGGTCCAGTGAGTTTGATGTACCGGTACTGTGTACCGATACAGCCGAAAGAATTCTGAATGTTTAATGTCGTGATCTGGGTCCAATTTTTGCCCTATAAATTTCTTATGTCGCCTCCTTTTGCTTTATTTCGGCCCCTTCAACCTTAGAAACCCTAAGAGAGAAAGAAATGAGAAAAATAGAGGAAGAAAGGAAGAGAGAAAAACGTGATTTGAAGGGATTTATACCTTGGAGTCCATTAAACCTAACTCTTCAAGAACAAAAGGTAGAGGTCTTCTTCCATCCTCTTACATTGAGGCTAGGGTTACTTATATGTATTCTTTACACTCTAAATCTTATATATATGTTATAGATCATTGATTCTTGATATCCTTATGATTATTAACATGCTTTAAACAATATTAATGGTGGGTTAACCATTAATTGCTCTTGGCTAAAAATCCTAGATTTCACGAGAGATAAACTTTTCTCTAAATTTTGCTTTATTCTTAATTTCAAAACCTTAGTATTTCATATTGAACCATAAAATGATGCTATTGTGATCTCATGCACTTTTCTTAGTTGGTTGTGGAATTGTTGCATGATATATTTTGAAAATTTTGAATAGATGCTTGTAAATTGAGATAAATATTGGAATTGTATGCTTGGTTGAGTTGTTTGTGATGCACGTGAGTGAGAGGTTCCATGTAAGAATGCTCCCCCATTTTTCAAGAGGTTTCCAATAAGGATGCTTGGGAAACAATGTAGTGATTTGTGAGAGGTTCCATGTAAAGATGCTCACCCATTTCCCAAGAGGTTCCTGGTAAGGATGCTTGAAAAATAATGTAGTGATTAGTGAGAGGTTCCATGTAAGGATGCTCACCCATTTCTCAAGAGGTTCCCGGTAAGTATGCTTCGGCAATAATGTAGTGATTGGTGAGAGGTTCCATGTAAGGATGCTCATCCATTCTCAAGAGGTTCCCGGTAAGGATGCTTGATAATCAAAGGTGACCTAAAAGGAGGTGGAGGTTACCCTAAAGTATGCCACCTACCGAAAGAATTGTTGGGAATTGTTAATGACCATTAATGATTATTATTTGTATGAGGTGCTCGTTTATTCGTTTAAGTAATAATTTTAAATAAACTTGAGATATTTTTAATTGTCACCACTTTATTTCACATTATGTATCTATGTTATGTTAAAAATGAGACCGATCGTTTTAAATGCTTTTCTAAACCTTGTATGGGTTTGGGAGAATTTTTCTACAGAGCTTCGTGCTCACCCCCTACCGCTAATATTTTTTAAATTACCCGCTATAGGAGGATGTAAGGGTCGAGGAGCCTGCTACTTGGGAGACTCCACTTGACGGGGGTGTGAATCCCGAGGTGGACGGATAGAGCGACCTCCTTTTCTTTTGTACTAGACTAGGACATTATTTTGGAACATTGTGTTAATTAGCTGCTTTTGTTTATTCCACTGCGCTTCTTTAATTAATTTTTGAGATGTAATAGCCATGACTTGGGCTTATTATTTTGGATAATGTTGTAATTATTTATGAACGACAAATGAAGTTTTGTTTCTTAAGCGATTTTTTTTCAGTGCTCTCATGATATGAATGGTTTTAGAACTTAATGTCATCCAGGGTGTATTTTGGGGCGTTACAGATTTAGTATCAGAGCCTAGGCTTTAGGTCTTATATGGGAGTTGTAGGTTATAGATTCACACTAGCGAAATAGGACTAGGTAGAAATAAATTATTCGGTCTTGCTTTATAGGAACCATAGGCTTGAGATTAAAGTAATGTTTAGGATGTCTTGTACATCAATGAAACTAAATTATGAATTGATGTGCAGGATGGACGGAGGAAGACGACGTGGACGTGGTTGTGGACGAGGACGTGGTAACCAAGCACCCCCTCCTACGCCACCACCTCTTGATGCCATGAACGACATATACCAATGTCTGAGGGAGCTCACCACTTTGGTGCAAAGCCAGAATGGAAACAACAACAACCACAACCACAAAGGTGAGACTCATCCACTCGCTCAAGAACCTGGCAATGGAAACGAAGACCGAAGGATGATAGCTCTTCGGGAATTCTTAAGACAACGACCACCCAACTTCCAAGGGAGTTCCAATCCTTTGGAGGTGGATAGATAGATTCGCCAAGTGAAGAAGATCTGTGATGGCATGGGAGTTACCGAGGAGTTAAGAGTTGGTTTGGCGACCTGCTTGTTTGAGGGGGAGGCCGACTATTGGTGGGATGCCATAAAAAGGAGAAAGGACACCGACACGCTCACTTGGGAAGAGTTCGATCAACTTTTTCAAGATAAGTACTTCCCTGAATCGATCAGAGACCGAATAAAGGCGGATTTTCTTGCACTACGACAGGGTAGTATGACCGTGGCTGAGTATGAAAGGCAGTTCAACGAGCTCTCCCATTATGCTACCGGATTTATATCTACTAAGGCCGACAGGGCCAAGTGCTTCGAGCAGGGTCTGCGGCCAATCATTAGGGAGATGTTGGTGGTCTCAGGATTCGTGATTTTAGGGACTTGGTGGACAGAGCTGCACTGGTAGAGAGAGACATAGAGGATAACCAGCAACGACAAGGCTTCTTAAAAGGAGGTCCGATCCAGACGGGTGCTAGTACTAGTGGGCCCAAAGACCGACACCATACCGTCCCCCCGACTAGACCGGTGGACAGCGACTTCTGACAGCCCGAGGAGAGGGAGACACTCAGATTAGAGCCTGTATTACCCCCACGATCCTGCTTTACATGCGGAGGTATGAGACATATTCGGATACATTGCCCAATTTTTCCACCTCAGGGGCCTATCCAGACTGCCAGAAATGTACCAGCAGCCCAACCACCACCACCGAGGCCTACACCACAGCGACCGATACAAGCTCAAGCCCTCGACGGTGCCAACCAAGGGCGAGTATTTGCTTTGACTCAGTCGGAGAAGATGCTGTTATGGAAGGTATTGTCCTTATTTATAATTCTTGGGGCCGAATATTATTTGACCCCGGTGCAACACACTCATTTGTATGCATGACATATGCGCTTGATTTGGGATTGAGTTTCGCGAAGCTAGAGCATGTTATGAACATTAGCTTGCCCACATGAGAATGGTTAGATAGTTACCGAGTCTGCAAGGGTTGCGTACTTTGCATTGGGAAACACAAATTGATTGTGGATTTGATTACTTTAGAGATGAAGGGGTATGACGTGATTTTCGGGATGAACTTGTTGTCCGCTTTCTGGGCGATAATGGATTATTTTTGCAAGCGAATTATATTTTAGTTGCCGGGAGGAGTCGTTTTCAATTTTGTGAATAACTGAGATTCTTCCCATCCATTTCCTACTACGGGTAGTAGATTCTTAAAGGCGAAAGCGAAAAATCATTTGAGTTTCTTAGATAGCTTGATGGGAGATGACAGAGATAAAATCCATACAGATGTGGTGTTAATTTTATCAGAATTTCTGGATGTTTTTTCCGAGGAATTACCCGGATTACCGCCACATAAGAAAATTGAGTTCAAGATCGATCTCTATCCGGGAACCGAACCCATATCCATTGCTCCCTACCGTATGCCACCTTTAAAGTTGAAGGAGTTAAGGAAGTAGCAAGATCACTTGTTGGCGATTGGGTTTATCCGTTTAAGCACTTCACCATGGGGAGCCCCGGTCCTCTTTGTGAAGAAAACGGATGAGACCCTACGACTGTGCACAGATTACCGGAGGTTGAATCGGGTTACCGTGAAGAATAAGTATCTGTTGCCGAGAATTGATGATTTATTTGATCAGTTGAAGGGTTCAAAATATTACTCAAGATTAATCTTTGCAGAGGGTATCATCAGTTGCGGATTAAAGAGGAGGATATTCCTAAGACTGTTTTTCATACCCGGTGTGGTCATTTCAAGTATACGGTATTGCCGTTCGGATTGACTAATGCCCCTACAGCCTTCATGGATTTGATGCACAGAGTTTTCCAGCCTTACCTCGATTAATTTGTCATTGTGTTTATTGATGATATATTGATTTACTCACAGACTCAGGAGGAACATGCTCATCATCTCTCTATTATGCTACAAACATTGAGAGAACATAAGTTATATGCGAAGATGAGCATGTGTGAGTTTTGGATGAAGGAAGTGAAGTTCCTTGGCCATGTTGTGTCCGAGCAAGGAGTAGCAGTTGATCCCGCAAAGATTGAGGCCGTGATGCAATAGAAACAACCAAAGAACGTAACAGAAATACGGAGTTTCTTGGGGTTAGCCGGCTATTACCGTAGGTTTGTGGAAGGGTTCTCCAAGCTTGCGAGCCCGATGACTTGCCTTATAAAGAAGGGGAGAAATTCTTATGGACTCAAGTGTGTGAACTAGCCTTTCGCACCTTGAAGGAGAAGTTGACGATGGCTCCTGTCCTCATTATTCCGAACAATGGGGAAGGATACCATGTTTACACTGATTCTTCACTACGAGGCTTGGGATGTGTGCTAATGCAAGGGGGTAAGGTAGTCGCCTATGGCTCTAGGTAACTCAAGGTTCATGAACAGAACTATCCCACCCATGACTTGGAGCTTGCCACAGTGGTCTTTGCTCTTAAGTTGTGGAGATGTTATTTGTATGGAGAGAAATTTCAAGTGTTCTCTGACCATAAGAGTCTCAAGTACATATTCACCCAGAAAGACTTGAATCTTCAACAAAGAAGGTGGATTGAATATCTAGAAGACTACGATTTCATACTTAATTATCATCCAGGGAATGCGAACATAGTAGCAGATGCACTGAGTAGGAAGTCTCGGGGTGAAATCAATTTCCTTGCGGTGAATAGGTGGAAGATGATGGATGTCTTGGAGAAATTTGACCTATGGTGGATAGACAAGAGGATCGACCATGTCTATTTAATCTTGTTGCCCAACCAATGCTTCATCAAAGGATCGTAGAATTGCAGCGGTTTGACACCGAGTTGGAAGCTATCCGGGATAAGTTGGGGAAGAATGAAATTGTTGAGAATTGGGCAATAAATTATGATGAGTTATGATTTTGGGGAAGGCTATGTGTACCTGATGATGACCAAGTAAGGGAAGGAGTGTTGGGCGAGTGCCATCGTTCCAAATTCTCTATACATACGGGTATTACCAAAATGTATAGGGACATGAAGCGACAATATTGATGGAAGGGAATGAAGAAGGATGTGGCTAGATACGTTTTCAAATGTGTGGTGTGTCAGCAAGTGAATATTGAGCATCAAAAGCCTGGAGGATTATTGCAGTCCTTGCTTATTCCCGAGTGGAAGTGGGATGACATCACCATGGATTTCGTGTCGGGTTTACCACGGACTTCGCGAGGACATAATGTTGTATGGGTCATCATAGATAGACTCACCAAGTCTGCTCATTTCTTGAGTATGAAGATCACAGACAACTTAGAGACCTTGAGCAAGTTATATATCCGCGAGATCGTCAGGTTGCATGGAGTTCCGCTATCTATCGTATCGGATCATGACTCTCGTTTCATGGCACAGTTTTGGCAAAGTCTTCAAAGATCTATGGGGACAGAGTTACACTTCAACACCGCATTTCATCCTCAAACCGATGGTCAATCCGAGAGAGTAATACAAATTCTAGAAGATATGTGACAGGCTTGCACGTTGGATTTCAAGGGAAGTTGGAGCGATCATTTGTCGTTGGTAGAATTTGCATCTAACAACAGATTTCAAGAAAGTATTGGAATGGCACCGTATGAAGCATTGTATGGAAGGCCATGTCGATCACCGAATTGTTGGTTAGAAGCGGGCGAGAGCAGTTTAATTGGGCCGAAAATTATTCGAGAGACCACAGAGAAGATTCAACACATCCGGGAGAGACTATTCACGGCATAAAGCCGACAGAAAAGCTATGCAGATAGAAGACAAAGACCATTGGAGTTCCAAGAAGGAGACTCTGTGTTCCTCAAAGTTTCACCTAAGAAGGGAGTGTTTCGTTTTGGCAAGAAGGAAAAGTTAGCGCCAAGATATACCGGACCATTTGAAGTGATCAAAGTTGTGGGCAAAGAGGCGTATCAACTTCGGCTACCAACTCAATTATCAGGCGTACACGACGTATTCCATGTATCGATGTTGATAAAGTGTCAATCGGATACAACGCCGGTGGTAGACTTGAAAGATATTGAGATTCAAGACGGAGCAACCTATGAAGAACAGCCAATGAAAATCCTCGATACCAAGGAGAAAGTGCTCCGCAACAAGGTCATCCGACTAGTGAAAGTTTTGTGGCAACACCATGGAGTGGAGGAAGCTACTTGAGAACCGGAGTTGAAAATGCGCGAGAAGTACCCGCACTTATTCGCTACTTGAGGTAAGTTTCGAGGACGAAACTTTATTTAGGGGGTGGATTGTAAACCCCCACATGTTTAAAAGTGATGTAATGATAGATTGCTTAGTATTTAAATATGTATAATGGTGAAAAAGTGAAACCCATGAGTTATAACTAATAATATTATAAAAATAATAGTTAATGCCGGTTTAGCTAGTGAACAGATGACATAACTTGCAAAAGAACTTCTATCAACTATATTTGGGGTACAAATGTACGTTGTGTAGGTTTGGGTTGGCTTTGGAAGGGTTTAGAATGGATTGGAAATGAAAAATGAAGGAAAAAGATTAAATTGGGCAAAACCGTACCGGTACTGGAGCGTACCGATACTGTGTTCTAGAGCAAACTGGTCTAGAGAGTTTGACGTACCGGTACAGCGTACCAGTACTGTACCGTACTGGTACTGCGTACCAATACGGCCGAAAGAATTCCGAATGTTTAATGTCGCAATCTTGGTCTGATTTTCGCCCTATAAATACCTTATGTCGCCTCCTTTGGCTCTATTTCGGCCCCTCCAACCTTAGAAACCCTAAGAGAGAAAGCAAATAGAAAAAGAGAGGAAGAAAGGAAGAGAGAAAAAAGTGATTTGAAGGGATTTATATCTTGGAGTCCATCAAACCTAACTCTTCAAGAACAAAAGGTAGGGGTTTTCTTCCATCCTCTTACATTGAGGCTAGGGTTACTTACATGTATTTTTTACACTCTAAATCTTATATGTATGCTATAGATCATTGATTCTTGATATCCTTATGAATATTAACATGCTTTAAACAATATTAATGGTGGGTTAACCATTAAACCCTTGCTCTTAGCTAAAAATCCTAAATTTCAAGAGAGATGAACTTTTCTCTAAATTTTTCTTGATTCTTGATTTCAAAACCTTAGTGTTTCATGTTGAACCATAAAATGATTCTATTGTGATCTCATGTACTTTTCTTAGTTGGTTATGGAATTGTTATATGATATATTTTGGGAATTTTGAATAGATGCTTGTAAATTGAGATAAATGTTGGAATTGTATGCTTGGTTGAATTGTTTGTGATGCACATGAGTGAGACGTTCCATGTAAGGATGCTCCCCTATTTCCCAAGAGGTTCCCGATAAGAATGCTTGAGAAACAATGTAGTGATTTGTGAGAGGTTCCATGTAAGGATGCTCACCTATTTTCCAAGAGGTTCCCGGTAAGGATGTTTGGGAAATAATGTAGTGATTAGTGAGAGGTTCCATGTAAGGATGCTCACCCATTTCCCAAGAGGTTCCCAGTAAGGATGCTTGAAAAATAATGTAGTGATTGGTGAAAGGTTTCATGCAAGGATGCTCACCCATTCTCAAGAGGTTGCTGGTAAGGATGCTTGAGAATCAAAGGTGACCTAAAAGGAGGTGGAGGTTACCCTAAAGTATGCCACCTATCGAAAGAATTGTTGAAAATTGTTTATGATAATTAATGATTATTATTTGTATGAGGTGATCGTTTATTCATTTAAGTAATTATTTTAAATAAACTTGAGATCCTTTTTAAATGTCACCACTTTATTTCACATTATGTATCTATGTTATGTTAAAAATGAGACCGACCGTTTTAAATACTTTTCTAAACCTTGTATGGGTTTGGGAGAATTTTTCTACAGAGCTTCGTGCTCACCCCTACCGCTAATATTTTTCAAATTACCCGCTAGAGAAGGACATAAGGGTCGAGGAGCCCGCTACTTGGGAGACTCCACTTGATGGGGGTGTGGATCCCGAGGTGGACGCATAGAGCGACATCCTTTCTTTTTGTACTAGACTAGAACATTCTTTTGGGACATTGTGTTGTCTAGCTGCTTTTGTTTATTCTACTGTGCTTCTTTAATTAATTTTTGAGATGTAATAGCCTTGACTTGGGCTTATTCTTTTGGATAATTTTGTAATTATTTATGGACGACAAATGAAGTCTTGTTTCTTAAGGGAATTTTTTTAGTGCTCTCATGATATGAATGATTTTAGAATGTAATGTCGTCCAGGGTGTGTTTTGGGGCGTTACAAATTGTGAACACTCCGTCAAAGATTGATGTTTCAATAGAAAAATCAATGGCAGAAAATGAATCATCAACTACACGCTTGAAGCAATGATGAACTGTGGGTTCTGAAGATTCTGCTCACCAAAATAGGAGATTGAAAGAGCAATCACATACAACTCTTGAAGAAGTTGTTGAATTAGGGAATAAAGATGCACGCAGATCATCTCAAATAATATCCTATGAAAAGGAAAAGTCCTTGAAGTGACACAAACTCTAGAAAAGATGAGAATATCTGCAAATAAATAATTTTTTACTAACAATGCATGTACAAGAGAGATGTAAAATCACACAAAAATGAAAATCATTGATGTATTTTCTTTTGCAGTAACTACTGAAAACTTGAGTGATGTTTTTCTCAAATCAAGCATAATAGATGAATGCCAACATCAAGATAATTGGCCGAAATGGCAAGAGAGAATCCAAACATAGTTGGATTCTCTAGCAAAGTGTGTAGTGTTTGGACCAGTAGTCCTAACACCTAATAATGTAAAACCTGTTAGTTATAAATGGATTTTTTGTGAGAAAAAAGAATGACAAAAATGAGCTCATAAGATACAAAGAGCACCTAGTAGCGTAAGGGTTCCTGTAGAAATTCAGGATTGATTATGAAGAAACATATTCACTAGTAATTGATGCAATTACATTTTGGTATCTTGTTAGTCTAGCACTCTCAGTAGGATTTGACATGCATCTTATTGATGTTGTTACTGTATATTTATATGCAAAGTTAGATACTAATATTTGTATGAAAGTCCTTGGAGGATTGCAATTACCTAAAGCAAACACATCAAAACCATGAAACGTGTACTCAATTAAGCTTTGATGACCCTTAATGGATTGAAACAATATGGAAGAATGTGGTACAACTGTCTCAATAAGTACTTGGTAAAGGAAGGGTTTATTAACAATCTCATATGACATTGTGTATTTATTACAAAATTAGAATATGGATTTGACATCATTGTAGTGTACATTGATGATATGAATCTGAGTAGAACTCCTGAAGAGTTGATTAAAGTTGTTGAATATTTAAAAAATGAATTTGAGATGAAAGATCTTGAAAAAAACAAACTACTGTCTCGGCCTATAGACCAAGCACATGCTAAATGGAATTTTTATCCATCAAACAACCTATATTGAAAAGGTCCTAAAGTGGTTTAATATGGATAAATCATATCCGTTAAGTATTCCAGTGGTCATCTAATCTCTTGATGTCAATAAGGATCTCTTTCGTCCTAAGAAGGAAAATAAAATACTTCTTGATCTTGAAGTACCATACCTAAGTGCAATTGATGCTTTGTTATACTTAGCATAGTTTACTAGGGCTGATATAACATTTGTAGTCAACTTGTTGATAAGATTTAGTTTTGCACCAATTTGACGACATTGGAATGACATAATGTCCTACGCTAGAACTACATATTTGGACTTGTCATACTCAAAGCAATTTATCGATGGTTCATATTTAGTCGGTTACACAGATTTTAGATACCTATCAGATCCTTACAAGGATCGTTCACAAATTGAGTATTTTTTCACATGTGGTGGCACAACGACCTCATGGCGATCTACCAAGTAGATTTTGATTGCTACATCTTCCAATCATTCTAAGATACTTACACTCCATGAAGCAAGCCGTGAATGTGTGTGGCTAAGGTTTGTAGTTCATCACATCTGAAATACTTACAAACTCCCTTTAATTATAGATTCACCAACAACCTTATTTGAAGATAACAATGTTTGTATTGCACAAATTAAATGTGGGTTTATCCAAGGTAATAAAAACAGACATATTTCACCAAAGTTTGTTTACACTCATGAACTCCAGCAAAGTCAAGAAATTGAAGTAAAGTAGATATGATCTAGTGACAATCTTGCAGATCTATTCACTAAATTTTTACTATCATTAAAATTAAAGAAATTAGTAAATGGCATTGGAATGCGTCAGGTTTGTGACCAATCCAATTGATTTCTTATTAGGGGGAGAATTTCATCAGGGGGAGTATCCATATCAAAATATAGGACATATGCACATTGTACTCTTTTTCTTTTGTCTAGGTTTTTGTCCCAAAGGTTTTAATGAGGCAACATTAGTGCGTCCAATGTTATTCTAAGATTCATCTCAATATGTACTCTTGTTTCTTTGTTGAATTTTTTTCCTTAAGGTTTTCCAAGCAAAGTTTTTAGCGAGACATATTATCTTAGCATAATGGTAATTCAATAAGAGTGTTGTAAATATTGCATTACATATATTCTATATATATAATTGTATATATTATATATAAAAGTGGATGACTTCTAACGTACCAATTATTACACCAAGTGAATAGGTATCAGTAGGAGACTCTATAACCCCCACCCTTTAATTACCCAAAGTTAAAATTATTTTAGTTGGTTAATTCACTAGACAAGGATCACTTGGCCAATGATGCTTGCTTGATATAGAATTAAATATATATTAATTTGAAAAATAGGTGTTGGTTCTCAGTTTTCTTTTATACTGTTCTTTCTCTAGCTTCCAAGTACACATGGTTGGAGGGTTTCATGAATCCATGCTTTCTCTTAATTTTGTTTAATAAGACTATTCCTGAAAGAAAAAACCCGAATTCCAGCAATTGAAATTTCATCAAATGACTGTTCTGATGTTTAATGGATTGAATTTTTTATCTGTTCCACAATTCCCATATTTCATAATTGGGTTGTTGGGTATTGATTTCATCAGATGGATATTTATTGGTGAAATGTTCTTTCATTTTTGGATTAGTTATTCTAACCAACATCTACTTTTTGCAGGTTCTGAATAGACGGTGAGTGTGGCCTGTAAGCACACTTGCGATAAATTTTTTAACACGGCGAGTGTGGGCTTTGACTTTTCTAACAATGATGCTCAACATGTGTAAAGCCCCACTTGTTTATATTAATAATTAACTTGTGTAAGAATTATATATTAAATGAAGTAAGAATAAATCATATAGATTGTAACAGTAGGAATAAATACTAGGGAAGCAAATTGATAGTGAAGTTTAGGTGTCGAAGGCATTTAAATTTGGGAAGGGTTATTAGATAAATTTCTAAAAAAATTTAAGCCAAAATAAGGTCTCTATTGAATCTAAAAGTTCAAAAAACATTGGGAGAGGTAATATGGGGTGTATTATAAACTAGGAAATATTCTGGAGTGAAATCACACTTTAGAGAGAATTTAGGTAAAAAGGGATCTTGGATACTACATAGTATTTTGGCCATAACTTTTTATCATAATGTCTATTTGATCTAAAATTTAGAAATTAGATAGAAGAAATCTAGGGCTACAAAATTGTATTTCATGAAAATTTTCCAATTTAACCTCTAAAGGGGTCTAAAACTACACTGGAAGTTGTAGCAAAAATTTGTTAGTCAAACCGTACCAGTACACTTTAGTTAAAGTTTGTCGAAACAGTAAAAAGTCAAGATTTTTGTGTTTTAAAACACCACTTCAAGCCCCATTTGTCTTATTCTTCCATTTCACTCCTACCACAAACCTCTTAGAACTCTAGATAGCCTTAGGGAGGAAGAAAGTGAGAGAAAGAAACACAAAGATCAAGAGAGATTTATACCTTACAGAGATCAAAACCTCAATTTCTTAAGAATATCATTTTTCACTCATATTCTTCTATATCTTCACTCAACTCTTACCCAAATATTTTAAAACCCTAGGAGGAGATTAAGGGGGAAAAAAGAGAAGAAAGAGATCCTTAAAGCTTGGGTCTTTGCTTTGAGTTTTGGATTAAGGTAGAGATTTCTTCATATTCTCTTACATTGAGGTTAGGGTTTACTTATATGACTATCTTTTGACTCTAAATTCTATATGTAGGCTATGAACTCCTTGATTCTTGATATTTTTTCAAAGATGAACATGTTTTCAACAAAGCTATGGTGGAATCACCTTTAAATCTCTTTTCTTTCTTCAAAACCCTAGATTTCAAGAGAATTGTGTTTTTCTATTGATTTCTCCTTTATTCTTGATTTCAAAACTTTAGTGTTTCATATTGAACAACAAAATGGTATTGATGATAGTCCCTTGTACATTTTCTTATATTGCTCTTTGTACAACTAAATGGAAAAAATTGGGGATTTTGTTAATAATTTAGAGTGGTTGGTTAATTGAGAATATTTTGATTTTCTCATTTGTATGGTTGTTGTGACGGACTTGAATTACCTTCGAGAGATGCCATAGAGTGTAGAGGTTAGTCTATCCTAGTAAGAGTGGGATAGTTTCTTGCATTTGTAGTGGGTTGTTGTTTATGAACACAACCATTATTGTTCACTAAAGTTCGAACTAGGGACTGTATACCTTTCCTGGGAAGGATTCATCAATGCCGTGTGAGATGGTATACGCCCTTTTTCATAGTGCTTGTGCCTGTGATTATGATGGGTGGACTAGGTATAATCGTTGGGTAGATTCCTGAGAAGCAATCAACGTACATGGCAACGGGGATAAACCAATATACATGAGAAAATGGTTTGGATTTCGTTATGACCGGTACATTGGTAAGAGACAATGCAATGGTGGGCGCCCTTCCTAACCATTTTGAAAATGGTTTATTAATGAGAAATGTGTTTTATTGTTTCTATTTAATTATTGCTATTGTGTAAACTTGAGATCTATTGAAATGTCTCTGTTTTCTTTCAAATTTTATATATGATATTTGTGAAGTGAGACCGACCGATTTTATATATTTTTATAAACCTTGTTTGAGCTTGGGAAGAATGTTGCTACAAAGCTTAGTGTTCACCCCTATAAATTACACATTTTTTAGATTATGTGCTGCAGGAAGAACCTGGCGTTGATGAGCAGGTACCCTGGGAAGCTCTAGTAGATGGACACGTGGATCCCAAGGTGGATGCCTAGGGATAGACTTTCCTATTAAATAGATTAGAAAATTTCTTTTGGAGACTAGGTGAAGTCTAACATTTTATTATTCCGTTGCAAGTTTAGTTTTGATTTCTTTTGGGATGTAATTGTCATAGTTTAGCATATTCTTTTGATAGTGTGGCCATGACTTGGCTTATTCTTTTGGGATAATGTGATAGATATGATATATGATGAACGATATTTCTTTTTTGATGAAATTTATTTAGTCGCTCTCATGATATAAATGATTTTAGATAGTAATGTCATCCAAGGTGGTTTTTGGGGTATTACAGGTTTGGAATCAAACCTTAGGCTTTAGATTTTATATGGGAGCTGTAGGTTATGGATTACCACTAGAGATGTAGGATTTGGTGGCATGAAATAGTTGATTTAATTTTTATATAAGTCTTATGCTAAGATCTAGACAACTTAACCATGTCTTGTACATTTGGGAACTAAATTGTGAATTGATATGCAGGATAAACGGTGAACAAGGATGAGGACGTGGATGTGGGCGTGGGCGTGGGGGTCAAGCAAACCCACCACCACCACCATTTCTCGATGCCATTAATGACATATATCAATGCTTGAGGGAGCTAACCATTTTGGTACAACACCAGAATGAGAACAACCACCACAACGGGGGAGCTCATCCTTTAGCTTAAGTGCCGGGCAATAGGGACGATAACCGAAGGATGTTAGTTCTTAGGGAATTTCAGAGGCAACACCCGCATACTTTTCAGGGGAGCTCTAATCCCTTGGATGCGAATAAATAGATCCGCTGGGTGAAGAAGATATCTGACGGTATGGGAATGCCGAGGATCTTCGGGTCAGCTTGGCTACTTATCTGCTAAAGGGGGAGGCCGACCATTGGTAGGACTCAGTGAAAAGAAGAAGGAACACGGATGCTCTCACTTGGGAGGAGTTTGACCAAATCTTCCAAGATAAATACTTTCCTGAAACAGTTAAAGATAAGATGAGCATCGATTTTCTCGCTCTCTAATAGGGAGGCATGATGGTAGCCGATTATGAGAAGAAGTTTGAGGAGTTATCTCGCTATACCATGGAATTTATATCCATCGAGGCCCAAGGGCCAAACGATTTGAGCAGGGCTTAAGGCCGACCATCAGGGAAATGCTAGTGGTTCTCAAGATCCGGGACTATGGGATCTTGTGGATAGAACTGCACTAGTGGAGAGAGAAGTAGAAGAGAATCAGTGGTGATAAAACTACATGAGGGGAGGTCATATTCGGACCAGAGCTAGCAACAGTGGAGTACAGAGAGCGGCACCTTATCGTCGCCCCGATTAAGCAATGGGACAGAGGCTATAGATAGCTCGAGGAATAGGAGGCATACCAGGGATAACAGACACTGACCCCCGTCAATGCTTCGCATATGGAGGGGTAGGGCACTTTAGAAACAACTGTCCATCGCTTCCACCAAAGGCCAACCAAGAGACAGGACAAGTGGCTACAAACAAGCCACTATAGTAGCAGTGCCCATTAGGAGCTTTAGCTCCAGGCGGCACCACTCAGGGAAGGGTATTCGCTTTGACCCAACCGGAGAAAGATACCTCTATTGCAGTCGTGGAAGGTATCAATCTTCTTTATAATTCCTAGGCCTTAATTTTATTTGATCCCTGTGTGACTCATTTATTCATTCGTAGTACCTATGCTCTTAGTTTGGGATTGGAATTTGAGAAGTTAGAACATACTTTTCGTATTGATATGCCTACGGGAGAACGGTTGGATACTAGCCGGGTGTGCAGAGGTTGCTTGCTTCGAATTGGGGAGTAAGAATTAATTATAGATTTGGTTACATTAGACATGAAGAGGTATGACGTTATATTTAGAACAAACTTGTTGTCCACTTTTCGTGCGATAATGGATTATTTTCACAAACGGATTTCATTTTGAATACCAGGAGGGGTAGTTTTCAGCTTTGTCAATTATCGAAATTCTGTCCATCCATTTCCTACTATGGATAGTAGATTCTTGAAAGCTAAGGCAGGGAGCCATTTAAGTTTCTTAGCTTTCTTGATAGGAGATAATTGGGAAAAATTCCCTACGAACGTGGTGTTAATAGTATCAAATTTTTCAGATGTCTTCCTTGATGAATTACTAAGGTTACCCCCACAAAGAGAGATTGAGTTCAAGATTGATCTATGTTTGGGATCTGAACCCATATTCATTGCTCACTATCGAATGGCACCCTTGGAGTCAAAGGAGCTAAAGAAGCAGTTGGACCATCTGTTGACCTTTGGGTTTATCCATTTTAGTACTTCACCTTGGGGAGCCCCGGTCCTCCTTGTGAAAAAGCATGATGAAACGCTTCGGTTATGCACAGACTACCAAAGGTTGAATCGGGTGACATTGAAGAATAAATACCCATTGCCACAAATAGATGACTTATTTGATTAGGTGAGGGGTTCTATGTATTACTCCAAGATTGATCTTCGCACAGGGTATCATCAATTGCGGATCAAGGAGGAGGATGTTCCTAAGATAGCTTTTCGTACCCAATATGGTCATTTCGAATATACGGTGATGCCGCTCAGATTGACTAATGCACCAGCAGCCTTCATGGATTTGATGCACAGGGTATTCCGACCGTATCTAGATCAGTTTGTCATTGTGTTCATTGATGACATACTAATCTATTCACGGACATACGAGGAACATAAACGCCATCTCACGATTGTGCTTCAGACATTGAGAGAGCATAAGTTATATGCTAAGATGAGCAAATGCGAGTTCTAGATGAAGGAGGTGAAATTCATTGGTCATATTGTGTCGGAACAGGGTGTAGTTGTTGACCCCGCAAAGGTTAAAGCAGTAATGAAGTGGGAACCATTGAATAATGTGACTGAAGTGCATAGTTTTTTGGGATTAGTAGGCTACTATTGGAGGTTTGTGGAGGGATTCTACAAGCTAGCAATGCAGATGACACGTCTTACGAAGAAGGGAGAAAATTTTTTATGGACTCAAGAGTGTGAACGAGCTTTTTGCACCTTGAAGGAAAGAGTGACAACAACTCTTGTCCTCATTATTCCAAGCAGTGGGGAAGAATATGATGTGTACATCGATGTTTCACTACGGGGCTTGGGATGTGTTCTAATGTAAGGAGGTAAGGTAGCTGCTTATGGCTCGAGACAACTCAAGACTCATGAGCGTAATTATCCCACTCACGACTTGGAGCTGGCCGTTGTAGTCTTTGCTCTTAAGTTGTGGAGGTGCTACTTGTATGGAGAGAAGTTCGAAGTGTATTTGGATCATAAGAGCCTCAAGTACATATTCACCCAAAAAGACTTAAATCTTTGGTAAAGAAGGTGGATTGAGTATCTAGAAGACTACGATTTTAAACTCAACTATCATCCGGGGAAGGCGAACGTAGTAGCAGATGCACTGAGTAGAAATTCTTAGGGTGAAATCAATTTCCTTGTAGTGAATAGGTGGAAGATGATGGATGTCTTGAAGGAATTTGATCTACTGGTTGATAAACAGGAGGAGCGACCATGTCTATTTAATCTTGTTGTCCAACCGATGCTTCGATAAGGGATCGTAGAGTTCCAACAGTTAGAAAAAGAGTTGAAAGCTATTTGGGGTAGGTCGGAGAGAATGAAAGTGTTGAGAATTGGTTGATAAAGGATGATGAGTTACGGTTTCGGGAAAGACTATGTGTACTCGAGAACGACCAAGTGAGGGAAAAAGTGTTGGGTGAGTGTCATCATTCAAAGTTCTCCATATATCTGAGTAGTACCAAGATGTATAGGGATATGAAGCGTCAATATTGGCAGAGAGGAATGAAGCGAGATGTGGCTAAGTATATTTCAAAGTGCGTGGTGTGCCAGCAGGTGAAGATCGAGCATAAAAAATTCAGGGGATTACTACAGTCCTTGCCTACTCCTGAGTAGAAGTGGGATCACATCCCTATGAATTTCGTGTCAGTATTTCTACAGACTTCACGAGGGCATAATGTTGTATGGGTCATCATTGATAGACTCACCAAATCTGCTCACTTCTTGAGTATGAAGACCACGAACACTTTAGAGACCTTGAGCAAGCCTTACATTCACGAGGTTGTCAGGTTGCATGGAGTTCCACTCTCTATCGTATCGGATAGTGATTCTCGTTTTGTGGCATAGTTTTGGAAAATTCTTGAAAGAGCTATAGGGACAGAGTTGCACTTCAGCACTGCCTTCCATCCCCAAACGGATGGTCAATCCCAGAGGGTGATCCATACTTTGGAATACATGTTACGTGCTTGCGCGTTGGACTTCAAGGGAAGTTGGAGTGATCATTTGTCGTTGGTGGAATTCGTGACAACAACATCGATCAGGCAAGTATTGGGAGGGCACCATATGAGGCATTGTATGGAAGGCCATGTCGATCACCGACTTGTTGGTTGGAAGCTAGAGAAAGTAGCTTGTTTGGGCCAGAAATTATTCGAGAGACTACGGAGAAAATTCAACTCATCCGGGAGAGATTATGAACAATACAAAGTAGATAGAAAAGCTATGCGGATAGAAGACGAAGACCATTGGAATTCCAAGAAGGGGACTATGTGTTCCTCAAGGTGTCACCCAAGAAGGGAGTATTTAGATACGGCAAGAAAGGAAAATTAGCGTCATGATATACCAGGCCATTTGAAGTGTGACACCCCTAAAACCGGGGGTCCCTTATCAACCGTTGACCAACCATCAACCCGCGAAAAATAATATTTTGTATCTCAATTCCGGACCTTAAGTCCAAACAAATCCCCTTAATCGGGACTTTACCCCACGTTAAAACTTCGTGTTCTTTTTGGTCATTTATTTCATCCGAAGTATCATGTGCCTCAAAACAGTTAATTTAGTGTCCATTTGCATCCTTTAAATCAAGGACAACCAAGTCCAAAAGAATATGAGACCAATATTAAAATTGTAGAAATCTTTCAGCAGTACCGGTATACAGTACTGGTACGCAACTGTACCGGTACAATCTACCCAAATTTTTACATTTCTTCCATTTTTCGTTTCCAATTCATTCAAAACCTTACTCAAGTCAACCCAACACTTACATAACATGTATTTGGGCATTCCATCTAGATTATACCAAATCTATTACAACATTTGAATGTAATCTCATTTAATCACATGCCAAAAATAAATATTTATTTCAATTTTACAATTTTTGTCAAAATGAGACACATTCCGGCTTTTTCACCCTTGGGACTCAAAGTGAGAGTCATCCACCGGCACAAACCCTGCACCTGAAATGTTTTCCTATAAAAGGTGAACTACGCTCAATAGAGAACTTCCTAAATAGGCTACTCCCCAACCCAAATGCACATGAAATGTTCATATGCAACCAATCCACCATTCACATATTCAAAACATATATATGACATCAATGTTGAAAATTTTTCATGTCATGCTATGGAATGAGATGAGACTCACTCCCAATAACCAACTCGGGCCCTTCCCGGCCCTTCGACACATGTAATTTACAATTTTGTAAATGCCCGTCATCCATAAACCCGAGCCCTTCCCGGCTCTCCTACACATGCAATTTTTCATGTGTATAATCCCGTCATCTATGTTACATATCAAATGACATTTTTCATCCAGGGTCTTGTATGGGGTGAGTATTTATGGACTTACAGCAACGGTACCCAACCGACATGGGATTTATGGACTTCCACCAACGGTCCATAACCCCGAGGGATCTTCTAACTTTTCTTGCTAACCCCGACCCTCACACCATTTAAACCGTTTAACTCGGCCAAGTTATCGACTTAGCTTACTCGAACCCACTCGTCATCCACCCATGTGGTGTATGACTACTTCCATGCACAACCACCCATTTTATGCAATGTTTCCGTGCATATGCAATGTAAGGTCTCATTGCAATTCTGCAACAATGTTCAATATGTCATGTGTGCCATATGAACCATTTCATACCCAATTCACATAATCTATGCCAATTATATCCAAAGCATATAATTTTCATAATTCTCAAAGTCAATAAACAAGTATGCATTTATCAACATTATTTCCAAAGCTTAAGTCCAAGAAAATCATCTCATATCAAGCAATGACATGCTCCCAAATCAAGGCATAATGTAAACACATAACATGCTCACAATTCATATAATTTAAGAAATCACGCTAGAAACTTTCTACATACCCATTTCAAGATAGAATATATTCTACCTAATTTCAATACCCATTTCACCAAGGCATAGTTTAAGCACACAACATGCCCATATAACACAATTTCCCATGGAATTTTTCAAAATAAATTACTACATTTTCTTAATTCCAAGCTAGGAATTTATCGTAATCTATTTCTATTCTCATTTTCATATCCATTTCATTTCATTTCCTTTCAATAGGCAAGTGATATAGACATCTATTAACCTACCCATTTCATTTAACATTTTAGGTTGTGAATACCACCCAAGTAGAAAAATTCCCTACCTCTTGTAGCGTGAGAAAGTGACCGTAGGAGTTCTAAGGCTTCATCCCAAGCTCCAAATCCCTCTCTTCAAATTTTTGGTTTTCTCACCTTCAGTGAAAGTCCTCATTTTTTGTGTGTACGCGTAATCCTCGTCAAGGAGATCGACCTTCCTTCTTGGCCCGAACAGATCCGAACTCTCTAACTCCATAGATCGTAGAGAGAAGTTGGAGATTTCTTCTCTTTTCCTTCTCTTCTCTATCGGCTAGAAACGGCTGAACAAATGGGGTAAAAATCTAATTTTTTCCCCTATTTATAATTTTAGATCACTTGGCCCACAATGCGCCACACGTCCATTTTTTTTCGCGTCCGTTTTTATTCCGAAACGATTAAATTCCGCTCCGGTTCAAGTTCAAAATATTTTTAATTTGTCTTAACTTCATTTATTTTAAAAATTCTCATAATTTTCTTAAAAATTTCGTATTTGGATCTCCTGGGGCCCGTCTGCCTCGTAAAATGTGAAAAATCTGACTATCTCAGAATTCAATTAAATTTGACATGGTTACTAGATTCGCGAGATGAATCCAACGGTGAAATTCGTTTCGTCATTCGAGCTCTAGAAAATTTCAGGTTTATAACCCGAACCATTCTGATAATTTACCGTTTTGCCTTTATTCTTAAAAGTTAAAATTTATCCGGGTTTTTACATGAAGTGATCAAAGTCGTGGGCAAAGTGGCGTACCAACTTCAGTTACCAGCTCAGTTGTCAGGGGTACATGACTTGTTCCATGTGTCGATATTAAGAAAGTGTCAATCGGATACTACGAATGTCGTGAATTTGAAGGATATTGAAGTTCAAGATGGAGCAACATATGAAGAACAACTGGTGAAGATTCTTGATACCAAGGAGAAGGTGCTTCACAATAAAGTCATTCAACTGGTGAAATTCTTGTGGCGACACCATGGATTAGAGGAAGCTACTTGAAAACCAGAGGTGGAGATGCGAGAGAAGTACCCTCATTTGTTCGTTACCTAAGATAAGTTTCATGGACAAAACTTTCTTTAAAGGGGGTGGATTGTAAACCCCCACCTGTTTATATTAAAATAGTAATGTACTTGTTTAGTAATTTTTACATATGTAATGAAGTAAGAATATACCATATAGATTGTAACAGTATGAATAAATACTAGAGAAGCAAATTGATTGTGAAGTTTAGGTGTCGAAAGCGTTTAAACTTAGGAAGGGTTATTAGATAAATTTTTAAATATTTTTAGGTCAAAATAAGGTCTCTATTGAATCCGAAACGTCAAAAAATTTGGGAGAGGTAATATGGAGTGTATTAGAAACTAGGAAGTATTCCGGAGTAAAAGCATACTTTAGAGAGAATTTGGGTAAAAAGGAATCTTGGACACTTTCTAGTATTTTGGCAATACATTTTTATCCTGATGTCCATTTGATTTAAAATTTGGACAGTAGATAGTAGACATCTAGGGCTACAAAAGTGTATTTCATGAAAAATTTTCAATTCGACCTCTAAATGGGTCAAAAATTATACTAGAAGTTGTAGCAAAAAATTGTTGGTCAAATCGTACCGATACACGTACCAGTAGCAAAACCGTACCGGTACATTTTAGTTAAAGTTTTGTCAAAAAAGTAAAAAGACTGGATTTTTGTGTTTTAAAACACCACTTCAAGCCCCATTTGTCTCATTCTTCCATTTTACTCTCACCAGAAACCTTTTAGAACCCTAGATAGCCTTAGAGAGGAAGAAAAGGAGAGAAAGAAACATAAAGATCAAGAGAGATTTACACTTTATAGAGATCAAAACCTCAATTTCTCAAGAACACCATTCTCCACCTATATTCTTCTATATCTTAACTCCATTCTCACCCAAATATTTTAGAACCCTAGGAGGATATTAAGGGGAAAAGAAAACAGAACAAAAAAGTCATTAAAGCTTGGGTCTTTGCTTTGAGCTTTGGATTAAGGTAGGGTTTCTTCCTATTCTCTTACATTGAAGCTAGGGTTTACTTATATGAGTATCTTTTGACTCTAAATTCTATATGTAGGTTATGAACTCCTTGATTCTTGATATTTTTACAAAGATGAACATGTTTCCAATAAAGCTATGGTGGAATCACCTTTAAATCTCTTTTCATGCTTCAAAACCCTAGATTTCAAGAGAAGTGGGTTTTTCTCTTGATTTCTCCTTTATTCTTGATTTCAAAACTTTAGTGTTTTATATTGAACAATAAAATAGTATTGATGATGGTTTCTTGTACATTTTCTTATATTGCTCTTTGTACAACTACATGAAAAAAAAATGGGAATTTTGGTAATAATTTAGAATGATTGGTTAATTGAGTATATTTTGATTTCCTCATTTGTATGGTTATTGTGACGGACTTGAATTGCCTTTGAGAGATACCGTAGAGTGTAGAGGTTAGTATATCCCAGTGGGGGGTGAGATGGTTTCCTACACTTGTAGTGAGTTGTTGTTTGTGAACGCAACCACTATTGTTCACTTAAGTTTGAACTAGGGACGGTATACCTTTCCTGGAATGTGAGATGGTATACGCCATTTTTCATTGTGCTTGTGCTTATGCTTGTGATTGTGATGGATAAACTATGTATAATCGTTGGGTAGATTCTTGAAAAGCAATCAACGTACGTGGCAACGGCGATGAACAGCAATATACATAAGAATATGGTTTGGATTTCATTATGACCAGTGCATTGGTATGAAACAATGCAACGGAGGGCCCTTCCTAACCATTTTGGAAATGGTTTATTGTTGAGAAATATATTTTATTGTTTCCATTTAATTATTGTTATTGTGTAAACTTGAGATCTATTAAAATGTCTATGTTTTCTTTCAAAATTGATATATGATATTTGCAAAATGAGACTGGCCGGTTTTATATATAAACCTTATTCGAGTTTGGGAAGAATGTTGCTACAAAGCTTAGTACTCACTCCTTACAAATTACACATTTCTCAGATTATGTGCTAGAGGAAGAACCGGGCATTGATGAGCAGGTACCATGGGAAGCTCCAATAGACGGTCACGTGGATCCCGAGGTGGATGCCTAGGGATATACTTTTCTATGAAATAGATTAGGAAATTTCTTTTGGAGACTAGGTGAAGTCTAACATTTTATTATTCCACTGCAAGTTTAATTTTGATTTCTTCTAGGATGTAATTGTCATAGTTTGACATATTATTTTGATATTGTAGTCATGACTTGACTTATTCTTTCAGGATAATGTAGTAGATATGATATATGATGAACGATATTTCTTTTTTGATGGAATTTATTTTGTTGCTCTCATGATATAAATGATTTTAGATAGTAATGTCATCCAAGGTGATTTCTGGGACGTTACAACTCGGTTTTGTTTTTGAGATTGGTTGTGTTATTCCTCCATGTGATGTTATGGCAATGGTTATTAGCCAGATAATATTTTTTATTTTTTGTGTTGTGTCACAGTGGCAATATTACCAATTTCAACTGTTTTCCATAGATCCTTATTTTTTTCATACTTTTAGAATATTTTTTATTTTTTTATTTAGTGCCTTTAGACATAGATAATTACTAGTTGTATATAAAGATGAATGACCTCTAACCTACACCAAGTAAATAGGTATTAATAGGAGACTCTATAAGCCCCACCCTTTGATTAACAAAGTTAATTTTGTATTTGATGACCGATTGGAGGCCAATAAAAAGAGGTTTTTACCATATTGAGAAATACACAAGTTAAGAAATTCTTTCTCGAACATTTCTATATTATATTCTCTGTCTCTTTGCAATTTTATTCTCTATATCTCTTAGTTTTACAATATCATTGGTATTAAAGTTGGACCCATAATACCATTGTTACGTACACACTTTTAAGAATTGAGAAAACAAATGAAAAATAGAATTTGAGAAAGGAAACTCACTTCGACGGGGTAGAAATTTTCGGTGGTCCAATTCGAGAAGAATCAATTCTTAAAAATTTTACAAGAAAGTTTATCACAATATTCAATATATCTATTTTTTTTTTCAATATATCTATTTCATTGATAAGAAAACCTTTAAATACAAGACGATAAAAACTACTTTAATAACTAACCTAACTCATGACTGCACTATCTTAGTAATCACCTAAAAAATACTCTATCATTAAATCACTTATTCACTTATTAAAATAATTTTCTAATAACTACCACTACTACTGAATAAAAAATATATTAAATATATATACATAACATATTACACTTAGATAGCAACGCATGTGGTCAATATCCTAACTTGGCCTTGCTGCCTTTAGAAGAGTAGAACGGCAAACTTCTTTCTTAGGACATCTCGTGATTGTAACAAGTGCAAAGTTGGAGTAGGCTCCCATTTTTACTCTTGGAAATAGACAGTTCTATAGTCCCTTTATTTGATTTGTGGGTGGGGAATGATTTAGCCCCCAACAATCCATGACTTCGGAATTGGATCCAATGATTCCAAAACAACCTAATAGCTTCTTCTTTTTTTTTTTTTTCTGGCCACCCCTCGAAAAAGCTTTAGATTTGTAATCGCCGCCTAGGATTCGGCTAATCAATACAACAAATCCTACAAGCATCATTGTTTATCAACCCTGCACTCATCATGTTTCTTTCTCCCGCTTCCACCTAGTGAATTTCTCTGTATAGAAGGGTTAAAAAGTCGCCATGTGCCAACTTTGGTTGAGTGCCGATTTTGAGTGGTTTGATCAAGTCCCATCCCCTTTAATATGTGACCAGTCCTACCACCACCCAACAGGGCTGATAAAATTCAACAACAAAATAACTAAATTCTATAAAAATTGGCAGTAGGTCTATCACAATAATTTAATGTTTGCATGTAATTAGTACCAAATTACTATGAAACTCGGCTTCATTTCATCAAATAATAACTCATTTATTTGTTCTACTCAGATCCTATCAAATTAAATATTGGCTTATATAAATTCGATATTTGAAAGATACAATTAATGATTTCATACTGAGGAATACAATATTCGTGAAAATGACAATTTATTTTCATGTGAGTGAAATTGGATAAGATTATATTGAAATTTAATTTATTCAACTCAACTAAACATAGTCTATTTATCGCCCGAAGGGGGGGTGAGGGGGAACTTCTCGTAATCTTGACCCAATAATTTTGGGATCGACTACATAAATCATGTTTCACAATGATGCTCTATTAAGGATCATGTTTTTTAGTTTCATTCATTGATGGACCTAATTGAGAGGATTCTATGTCCTTTTCTTTGTGCCAAAAAATTTATAGTTCATGACAAGGTGATGCATTATTGTTAGAAAGGATAATCAATATTTAATCCTATTGTGAGAAGTTATAACTAGAAATATGAGGAAAGCCGGTGCTGCATTTTCCTAATTCAGTTATGTACTTTATAGATGAATTCGGTGCTGACTCGTTTTCATTTATTTTGCTTTTGGTGTTACTTTTCATTCAAAAACTCCTCAAGAGCTAATTGAATTAAAAGGGAGTGGAGTTATTGTTACTACATTGAACAAATTCTCAAGAAAAAAAATTATTAATTAATTTGATACTTGTGTTATATTTACCAGCTCCACATATGGCCAACTGTCAAGTTACCAACGCATAATCTCAAAAAAGACTTTGAATTAAAATCTCAATATATCTTCCTGGTATTAGACTCGTTGGGAAACAAGTAAAATGCTAACTCAATGACAACCTAACTAGACCTGTTAAAATTCAACACGACACAATTAATTGCTAATTAAACGAATTTGAGTTAAACCTTAACAAGTTCGGGTGATAAACGTATCAACCTGATTAACACGTTTAATAAACGGATCGTATTCAAATAAAACTTATCAACCCGTTTAAAAAATTAATATAATAATAAATTAATAATTATTTTATTTTAAAAAAATTAATTAGAATTTTTAAAATATATGCAAAGAAGCCAGATTGCTCAAGAGCAGATGAGAGATTGACAGTCAAATGACCGTTAAGTACGTATGATTCCTTTACCTCCATTGCTGACGGTTCGATGTGGGACAAGTTAAGGTCTTTTTGTGGGTTGCACAGTGAACGCATAGTGAAGAAAGTTGCACAGAGTGAATCCCAGATCGAAAATTTCAAAGATGGAGACCTCCTCTCCATGCTTATAAAAAAGTGTTGCCTCTTGGTTTAGTTATTATTTAACTTGCTCACTTGTCTTTTCAAGTGTCAATCAAGTGAAAATTTTTTTATTAAAAAAATACAATTGTTGTGCATAATTAGTGGAGTTTAAAATTTAAATAGAATAATTTTTTAGTGTGAATTAAAATTTTAATAAAATAATTTTTTTTAAATTAAATGGGGTATACGAGTCGTGTCATTTGTTTATTAAACGAGTTGTGTTCGTGTTGAGAGTTTTTACTCATTTATTAAACATGTCGTGTTTGGATTTATATGTTTTTTATCCGTCACCCGTTTAACCCGACACGATTGACACTTCTAAACCTAACATTGTTGGCATTCACATAGTAATTAAGTTGCCCTTATGCCAAATGCCCCTACGTTTGCTTGGGTCAAATCTAATTCGGTAAAGTATCGATGCATCTTAACACAATCAATTGAATCGAATAAGTTTTCTTAGCTTTTTGGCTATAGAGTGTTAAATCCTGTGTCGACTTTAATTTTGAATATTGACTACTATAATTTAAATTGATTTAAAATATATTATCTAAGGAATAAAAATAACTGACCTGTAACACCCCGCATTTTATTTTATATATGCATATAGATATATAGTAAATAATTGTTGTAAAAATGGGGATATGTGTAGTGATGTGTGTTTGAATTTGGTAGATTAAAAAGTAGAGATTTAAAATATTAGTGGAAATAATAATTGAAATTTAGTTTTAATAAATGAAAATATGAAATTTTAGGTCCTAGAACTTGTAGTAAATAGGTTTAGTGTAAAAATATGAGTTGGAGAATGGATTGGAAATGGAAAAGGGATGAAACAATGAACAGTCCACGTGAACAGTGCACTGGCTGCAACTTCAAGCCCAATTTAGACCTTGATGCAATCAATAACTCTCAAAACTCAAAACATGAAAGTTGTAGAGCTATTTTTTAGAATTCCTTAGCATCTTGAATCATCTCAATCGGAACTAGGAGGAAGGAGTTATGCCCATATTACGAAGTATAGTGTCTAAACTATCCAAAATCAGTCACGTAAACTACCTTTCGCTAATTCGATCATAACTCCTCATTGGAAAGTCTAAATTACGCACCGTTATTTTTGTTAGAACCCTAACTCGTATATATTTCCAACCATTTAGGTCACACATGCTAGAAATACCTGAGTCAAATCAGTTTATTCTCCGAAGTTGACCAAAAATTTGTCAAGCAGTCCGGCAGACTACCTCTCACTAATTTGATCATAACTCTTTGTTGGAAAGTCCAAATTGCGCACCGTTATTTTTTTTAGAACCCTAACTCGTATATATTTCCAACCATATAGGTCACACATATTAGAAATACCTGAGTCAAATCAGTTTATTCTTCGAAGTTGACCAAAAATCTGCACTATGGTGTTCATTGGATAGTAAAGTGTTGTGCTTTCTTCTTAGACCTTGAAGGTGTAAACCCCCATATGTTTATATTAAGATAGTAATGTACTTGTTTAGTGATTCTTATATATGTAATGACTTAAGCATAAACTATATATATATTGAAACCGTAAGAATAGCACTTATAGCGGTTCGGAGGAATAAAATAGTAATTTTAATGTTTCGAGTATAAATTTATTTTAGTTTTGAAATAAATCATAAAAATAAATTTTTTTAGGTTAAAATAGCATTAATAATAAATCCGGAATGTCGAAAAATCTTAGGGTAGTCATATGGATCAAATTAGAGATTTTAATGGTAAAACCGTAATTTTGGAGAAAACCAAAACAGTCCATGAACAGTAACATTTGGGATTCTGCTGGTTTAAAACCCCATATTCAGCCCCTTTACTCTCATTTCTCTCATTCCACTCTCACACCCCAACCCTTAGAACCCTAGAGGAAGACTAAGGAAGAAAGAAAAGGGAAGAGAGAGGTCCATAGAGTTTGGGTTTCACTTTCAATCTTGATTCAAGGTAGGGTTTTTTTCCATTCTTGTCCATTGATGTTTGGGTTAATATACATGTAGAATTTGGCTCTTAATAGTATGTATTTGTTATGGGTTCCTTGTTCCTTGGTATGTTTACAAACATTCACATGATTTGAACAAAATGATGATTGGAAATCCATCAAACTCTAGTTTTTTTGGGAAAATATGAATTTTTCTCTATATCTTCACATCATCTTAATTTCGAAAATTCTAGAACTTTGTGTTAGGTAGTAAAATGATTTTATTGATGATCTCATGTTTATTTCCTTTAAACTTGTCTCTTATAACATGATTTGCGAAATGGGTATGTTTTCTTAAATTGTTCTATTATGTATCTTGCTTGTGAAAATTGGGAAAAATCATAAAATTTGCTTGTATATGAGGTTGAGTATATTGTTGGTATGTCACTCTTGTGTATGGTGTTGTGAGGGACTTGGATTACCTTCAAAAACTGTCGTAGAACATTACAGATTAGTCTATCCCAATGAGGGGTGAGATGGTTGTCTAATGCTCGTAGTGGATCATTGTGGTGACAGTGACCACTATTGTTCACGGATACCGGGGAAAAGAGTTAGTATA
>CM042189.1:23008951-23024391 GCA_023539305.1 Ilex asprella | reverse complement strand
TATATATATATATATATATTTATACATAAAACATATATAGACCCGCATCCATAAATTTATTCTACTACGTAAACGGCCGACCCACATTTATATCCTCACCCCCTTTGTCAGATATGCATTTTTCAACAAAGGTTTTCCCTTGTAAAACTATATCTACTCATCAACTGTGTTCTGATTAACATACAAAGCTTATAAAGTAACATAATTTAATTACTTTGACTAAAAATATTTTAAGTCCAAAAAACAATTAGTACACCTGATAAGAGCAGTTTGTATGGCGGATAATGCTTGGCAACAAAAGCTTAATATTTTCACATAAATAAACCTATGGAGCAATCACTGTAAAGTAATTAGGGGTGTCAATTGTGTCGTGTTGTGTCACTGTTGATCGTATTATTTTAATGTCAGATCACTTTTAGTACGTATCGGGTTCGTATCAATAAAAAATTATTTAATTTTACAACAACGCATATAATAGTATTTAAGAAATTAAAAAAATTATAAAATTCTTATTTTTTTATCTACAATACTCCTTAGATATTTATTTTCTATCTACAGTACACGTTAATCATGCTATTCTTGTCAAACCTTAATTTTACTCATTTATACTTGTGTCAACTAATTGTATTATTTTTAAATTTTATGTCAGATCGAATTTGTATCAAATTCATGTTAACGAGTAAAATTGACACACTTTAACATAACCCCCTTGTGAAGGAGAAAGATTAAAAATGCAGCATTTGAGAGTTGTGAACCTTCATATTTTTGTTTTTTCGTAAGTGAACCTTCATATTTTAATAGTTCTATCTTGTTGGGCATACAAAATGTCAGATAAAACATACTTATAGTCTCTAAAATATGTGTTTAATGTTTATGTGGTTCCTAATATTTTAATTGTATCTGTTTGGTCCCTAAGTTCCTAATTTGTTTCAAAATAATCCAATCTCAAACGTCCATCAGAACATCGTGGCAATTTAGGTCACGCGCCAAAGGCATTAACAATTTTTTAATGGACATTTGTGATTGGACAACATAAATACAATTTAGGTACCTTAGAGCATCTCAAAGGCTGCTCGCCAGTTCAGCCTTTTGGTTATTTTGGCAAGCAAAACCCCAAAGTCGGTGCTCCAATCCACTAGCTAGTCTTCTCGCCAAAGTAGCTGGAGGCTTCATCCCTAGCCAGATCTGTTGAGGGCAAGAGCACTCGCCAGTTGCTGCCTTCCTTCCATTTCTGCACAACGACACTGTGAATCGGTCTTCCAGGTATGTCTTCCTTCCACCTCTAGCGTCCACCTCTATCATCGCTTTCTATTACGGCTGACCACTATATGAAGAGATAGCTAGCTCCGTCGCCGATCTCGAAATCTCAGGAGGAACGAAAAGCAAAACGAACTTGGATTCAGCTTCTTCTTCTTTTCTACCTGTAAGATTATCTAAATTCGATTGTTAAAATTTTGTATTGCTTTATAGTTCATCTCGTTGAATTTAGGGTTCGAAAGTCATAGATCTCCTCTCTTCACTTTGAGAAACGAATAAGCTAAATCCAAATTAGAGATGTTATTTGACCAGTTTCAAGAGAGACATAGTAAAATTGTAAAACTGTCAAAGCCTCAGATCAAAGATTTGCAACTTAAGCTTGATTCAATAATTTGTACTGGAGGGGGCGGCAGATTTTACAAGCCTTGAAGCCCAGTAGGTTGCTATACCCTGTTTTTCCCTTCGTTGAGTCTTTGTAGTGGATTCTCTGTTGTTAATTTGATAGGTATGTGTATTGTGAAGACAAAATGTGGGTAATAGATGTTCTAAAAATTTGGGGGTTTTTAGCCCCTAGACTTTTGAATTGAACTGTTCGGAAACATAGATTCAGACTTGTTTCTAGTAGTTGTGTTCTTCTGTCATAGTTCACCTTTTACATACAATTCTTTGCTTTGATGGGGATATGGAAGATTTTGCAATCATTTTTGTGAAAAGAAAATAAACCTGTTGTTACCCTCTTCATTTTGTAAGTGGTGCTATGGTTGATCATATTTACCACAGATAGGAAGCCAACAATTCTTCTATTTCCTCCTGATTTGGTTCAAAACTATAGGGGAAAAGGCATTTTCATCTTGTGGTATTATTTTACTCTGTAGCTGATGTTGGAACAAATTTTGTGTTGTTCATTGATGGTGAACTGGATCTCTATCATTGGATACAAATCTTGGTTCTCTTGAATTCGGCTGCACTGGTTATAAATGAGTTATAGATGCTCATTCCATTTGGCAAGAACTAGTATTTAGGTCCAAACTCATCACATATTGCTTGGATGGATGAACACTTGAAACATGTTCCCATTTTGTTTTTTGCGCTTGTTCTATTTTTTAGGAGAATTTCATTCACTATGGTGTAATATAAAAGACCCTGTTATGCAATAACAATAGTGATATGGCATATATATTTCTTTTTCAGCTATTGCTTTTTTTTTTTAATTACTTGACCCAACCTCTTGATTTACATTATGGAATGTTTTGGTGATAGTATATTGTGCTATTATAACTCAAATAAAATTATTATAATGTATGCATTTGTTGGGTACCATTTGAATAATGTATGACCGTTAAAAAAATGACCCTTGTAAAATTTAAAATTTGATGATGTGGCATGACATGTCATCATTATGGTGCTTACATGTTACGCTACGTGACATTTTTAAATTATATTATTGAAAGTTAGTTAAAGTTAGTTGAAGTAGTTATATAAAATAGAGAGCGTGGTTGGAGTAAATTTTAAAAAGTAGCTAACTAAAGTAGAGAATTTAATATTTAAATATATTTTGAGTAGCTATTTTGTTGAGTGTGGTTGGAGATGCTCTTAGGGGCTAAATAAACATAATTGAAAGATTGTGGACCAAATAGATATTACATTCATATTTGAGAGACTAAAAGTGTATTTTTTCCTAAAATTTATTCCCACAATATTTTAATAAAGGGCCAATTATATTCGCAAAAACATGTTTTTCCCTTAATACAAAACTTTAATGTGCTTCTTTATTTCTTAATCAAACTTACACAACCACCTATATAATTTTCTTGCAGTGTGCGCTGGAAAACAATCTCAAGAATATCTTTAATTTAGGCATCCAAATCTTCTATATTTGAGAGTCAATTTTTCTAAGAATATAGTCAAACTATGATCTAAAGGTAGACATTATACCAATTGTCTGAAAAGGTTTACACCAACCCTTACCACATGAAACAAGAAGATTGTATTGTAAGCGATATTCCTGGCATTGAACCTCATAGGCTCAGTGATTAGGATTTGATCCCAATAAAAAAAAATTGTAAGCATTACGAAAATTTAGTTAGTCAAGTTTGTAATAACTAATACTATTGCAAATGAACTGAGCTGAGCTGTGAATGAATAAATCAAAATTGAGTCGTATTCAAACTCTTTTTAATTCGTTAATTCATAAGACAAAACAAATTCAAGCGTAATTATACAATTTACTTTATATATGAGGCAAGTTCAAACAAATCTTGATTATTTCACCAGGCTCATGAATAAATTAAAATTGTATATCTATATAATAAAGTAGCATACAATTCAAATCTCAAAAGATAAACAAAATGACTTTTGCTATTTGCAGTTGAGATCGCTTTAAATTTTACTTTAAATTAATACAACGGCTAAAATTAACATCATAAATTTAATAGGAAAAAATAGGTCCCTAAGAGTGTGCTTGGAGTAATTTTTTAAAAATACTTACAAAAATTATTTCTCATAAGTATTTTTTTAAAAAAAATAATAGTATTTGAAACCGTTCTACCACTACTTTTACCACATCCACTGCCATTGTCGCCACCACCACCGCCACTAATGCCATCGCCACCACCACTGCCCCGCCACAACCACCGTCCCCATTGCCACTACCACAAGCCACCCACCGCTACTGCCACTGCCATTGCCACCACCGCCGCACATATCGCCACCGCCACCACCACCTTTACCGCCACCACGGTCATTGCCACCCACCACAACCATCACCGTCTCCTACCACCACTTCTCACCTCCACTACAAATCAATGTTTAAATTCCTTTATTTTTTCTCTATATTTGTGATTTAATTTTGGATATGAATACAAATATGTTTTTTGTTTACTATTTTTTATTACATTGTGCCTTCAGGCACATACAATAACTAGTCTTCTATATAATAAACAATAATATAATTCAAATCTCAAGAGATAAACAAAATGACTTTTACTATTTGTGGTTAAGATCTCTTTCAATTTTAATTTAAAGTGAATCCAACGGCTAATATTTACACTCTAAATTTAATAGGGCAAATAGGCCGCTAAGGGTGTGTTTGGGGTGATATTTTTAAAGCAATTTTCATACTTATAATATTTCATAAATACTTTTTTTAAAAAAATAGCGTTTGAAACCACTCTAGCACCACTACTACCACCACTACCACCACCACCTCCTACGCCAGCCCACCCCACCACCAAACTACCCCCACCATCATCACTACTACCTCTACCACCTCTACTGTCGCCACACCACCACCACCAATATCACCACCCCACCACCACCACCCTACCCACCACTATTACTGTAAAACCCGGGTAAATTTGAACTTTTTGTAAAAAAAGGCAAAATAAAAATTTTCTACCCTTATGCGTATTTAAAATACTCATGTTCTAGGGCTCGGATAAGGAAACTGACTTCGCCGTTAGACTCGTATCGCAAAATCTAGTCATCCTGTCAAATTTCATCGAATTTTGAGATAGTCGAACTTTTACACGTTGTTTGAGACGACTGCATGACGAATGACATTTTAAAGGTCCCCAAAAATGAATTTTTTAAAATATCCTAAAAATTATGTTAAAATTCAAATAAAATTAATTTGAACTTAAATCGGGATCAAATAAATCATTTCAGAACAAAAAACAAACCCGAAAGTAGGAAATATGTGGTGCGATGTAGACCGCTCATTTGTGACTATAAATATCCACCTAAATCAGATATTTGGGCACAAATATCTCCATTGTTCAGCCTCCACAAAATTTTAAAGGGAGAAGAGAGAGAAAAAAATCAAACTTCAAGGCTTTTCTTGACGATTTTCGAAGTTCTGTCGCTCGGATTGACTCGGACAAAGAGTTAAAGTCGATCACCACGACCAGGGCTATGCAACCACACCAAGAACGAGTGATTTCACCAAAGATCCAAGATAAGACTTTGAGAAAATCAAGATTTTTGAAAGTTTTAGAGGTGTTCTTGAAGCTTTAGCCTTCATTCTACGCTACAAGAGGTAGGGTTCTTCCTACTTTGATTTTATTCCTATCTTAAGGGGCTGTTAAGGGGCCGATTTTGGGTTGTTTAAGGGGCTGATTTTGGGCTGTTTTAAGGGGCTGTTTAGTGGCTGAATTGTGGGTTTATTTTTGGACTAAAATTGTGACTTTTTTTGGGCTGAAATGTGATTGTTTTTGGACTGAAATTGTAAATGATTTTGGACGAAAAAGTGGACTATTTTTTGATCGAAAAGTGGACTGTTTTTGGACTGAAAAGTGGATTGTTTTAGGACCGAAAAGTGGAATATTTTTATGGACTATTTTTACTGCCGTTATGTGGGCTACTACATGAGCTTTTATGTGTTATAATGTGTCTTTTTAATTAAGTGTTTTATTAGCCTAAAAATTGTGATATCACTTGCCTATGATTATGAAAGTGAAGATTTGAGAATAGAATTTTCTTGGACAAATTTCTAGTTTAAGTTTTGTATGTGGAAGTTACTTATGTAATTTTCTTGAGACTTGGTATTATGTAAAAATGGTTGTGTAAAAATCACTTAATGTGATTTATTGAGCTATGTGGTGACTTGGAATGTGTTATGTGATTATATGACCTGAGTGTCTTTAAAGTGTTTGAGAAAATACCTATGTAAAATAAAATATTTTAATTGTAAGAAATTATGCTATAACATGTTTGGATGATGTGGTGACGTGAAATCATGGGCTTATGACATGATTTATGATTAGAAATGTAATTGTTGGTATATGCATGTTATGATATATTGACATTGTGATAAATATGATATCTATATTCTTAGAACATAACTTACCATGATATGTTGAGATTGTTCATATTTCATTCATAACATATTAAACATTGTATCTGTAAAACATGAAATTTTTTTAAAAAAAAATTCGAAAAGGGCAAAATGGTCATTTTGCCACTATAATGAAAAATTGAAATACATGTTCTATAGACCTCGTATGACACAACGGACTTCATTGTTGGATTCGTATCTTGAAATCTAGTCACCCTGTCGAATTTCGTCGAGTTCCGAGATAGTCGAATATTTTTGCACAACGTTCGAGATGACTGGGTGACGGATGACCTCACGAAGGTCTCCAAAAAAATAATTATCTTAAAATTATTGTGTAATTGAATAAACTTTCAAATAAAATTTATTTGAACTTAACCCAGAATGTAATAAATCGTTCTGGGGCGAAAAGGGACCCGAATAAGTGAAGGACACATGACGTGACGTGGGCCGAGCATTTAAAAATATAAATAGGGTCTTAAATGGGATATTTCAGAAGAAATATCCCATTTTCAGTCCCTCTTTGGCCGGCCATAGAGAGAGAAGAGAGAAAACTTGATTTTCAAACTTTCCTTCGCTGATTTTCGAAGTTCCGTCACTCGGATTCCGTCAAGCCAAGAACTAAAGTCGCTCTCCTCGATGAGGGCTAAGCGTAAGCACCAAGAACAAGAAATTTCACCGAAGATCAAAAGAAAAGATTTTGAAAAAAATAAGTGGTGTTTTTGAAGTTTTACTCTTCGATTCGCGCTCCAATTGGTAGGGTTTCTCATACTTGAATTCACTTCTAACCTAGAATGTCTATAAGGGGTGGTTAGGGTATGTGGATATACATATAACTTGTTCATAGTTATGAGAATAAGAAAAAGAAACTAGAAATGGTATAAATGAATTTTTAGTTTGATGTTGATAAATGGAAGTCCTTTAGTACTTTCTTGAGGTTTGAGGTTATGTGGGCTATGTCATGTGATTTCATTACTTGGGTGCCCCTAAGGTGTTTGATTAAATGCCTTGAATAATGACATTTGATGTGTGTGGACAATATTATGTGATTACATGATTGATGATAGAAGGTGTTTGATAAAATATCTTGCATGGATTGAAGTTGTTATTTTAATGTAATTGAAATAACATGCTTGAGTGAGTTATGTGATAACTTATGGAAAATATATGCTTATTGATCTATGGAACATAATGATGATTTATGAGATTTGTACGCACATGATATAAATTTTCATGGAGTGTGATGATATATGGTTGATATTGCTCATTTGACATTTATTGTACATGAGACATGACATCAATATGAAATGGTACATTTCATTGTATATGCACGGTGACATCGCATCACATGGGTGTGTGCATGGTTATCATCAACACCACACTTGGTGATTGACGGAAGGCTTGGAAAAGTTGGGTCGAAGGCATAGCTAAGCGGCAAGGTTGCATGAAATTGGGTTGGGGTAGTAAGAAGGGGCTAGAAGACCTCTCAGGTGAAAGGCATGGTAGTTGGGGTACGCATTCCCTTGGTTCGCTCCATAAAGTGTGTGGGTGTACGCAGAATCTTTGGTGGAAGTTCATGAATTCCGTGTGAGTTGGTGACCCTTGGTGTAAGTCCATGAATATCCACCCCCAATAAAGACCCTAAATGGTATACGTTATTCGATGTGTAACATGAATGACGATTTCACACACATTGGCACTTACATGTGTTGAGGAGCCAGGAGGGGCTTGGATTGAAGTACATGAGTGAGTCTCATCTCATTACGTGGCATGACATGATAAATTCCATCTTGAAGTTGCATACTCTTGATTTGGAATTGTTGTGATTGGTTATATGTTGCATGTGAATATGTCATGTGCATCTACGTGATGATCACATAATATTGCACATTTCATGGCCTCATTACATTCATTATAACTCAACTTTTGCATTTAATTACTTAGTGTTAGCCTATTTTATGAATAATGTTGAATTTTCGATGTTGCATGTTTTGATAGCTTAAATGTTGGATTTTAGGACCTTGCAACTATGTTGGATATGTGGTAATGTCATGGACACAATACATGAAGAATTGGAGGCTTAAAATTGAAGAAATCAAGGAGGTATTGGTGTTTTGGAACAAAGGCACCAGCTGCCACATCACTGGGAAGCACTACCTCGGTTGTCCTCCATTTTGGCCATGATCTACTCAGAATCTGGAAAAGTTCAAAACATGAAAGTTGTAGATCTGGATGTCTTCTGTATCGTGTCAAAATTTCAGCTCAATCCAACGGTTAGATCCAGAGTTATATCATTTCTACCGAAGGTGGTCTAGTGCAGAAAAAATAGTACCGGTACTTGGTACCGGTACCTAGTACTGGTACCACGAACATTCTGGCCGAAAAACAGCCTGTAACTTAACTTTGAGGCTTAGGGGTCCCACCTACACTTCTCCCACTTGCCCCCCAACATTTCCTGACACAAGAGCACGTCTCCCTTACACATTTGGAAGACTTGGAATGCTTGACATTAATGAAGCATGGGAGAGGAATGGGCAGGCATATGGGCTCCTAGGCTAGGCTTGCCCTAGCCTGTGCAATGCATCATTTTCAGCCCCCTCTTGATAGGAGCTAGAGCAGACAGCTAGGGAGGACCCTCATGGACGTTTTTTGCAAGGCATACACTCCATATATCTCAACAATATTCAGCATTTTTGTTGGTTGGCTACCTAAGCTTAGGAGTAGATATAGAGAGAGAGAGTTCCAAGGTTGAAGATGATGAAGAGTAAATTTTGTTTTGCATTTTCTTCTCCCATTTCACTTGCTATTGTTGTAGTAAGCTTTCATACTCTTGTAATCTTCATTTTATTACCTTAATGTCATTTACTTCAAGTCTATTTCAAGTTTAGTTGTGTAACTTAGATTTCACCATTTATGCTTTCAAGTTCTTCATTTCTTAGTTTAAAATGGGTATTGTTGATTTCTCTTCTTAGTTTAAGATTTCTTGCATGTAGTTAAGTTTCAATCTCTATTTCATCCTTGTCTCTTTACATTATGAATGTCTTGCTTTTAATATGAGTAGTTAGGATTTAAGTTGGTTAATCCAAGGGAAGACCTCCTCTTGGGGATTCCATTTCAACTCTTCTTCATTCCTCCCTTTTGAGTCAAATGGTTCGGTTTGACGGGGTTGAGAGTGGAGGAGTTAGTGAGCCTTTGATATCCCGTAGGCCTAGTCACGGGTTATGCTTAGATACTCACCAATCTCGTCCATAGCTTCCCCCGAATCAATCGTTCATTCATGCTCAATCGGAGGAAGACTTTGAGTTGATTTGGTATTCCCATTGGAATGAATCCTTTGGATTAGCCAACACTTGTTTTCTTGCATTTTCATTTACAAACCAAACACAAAACTCAAATACAAGATTTTACACCTTCTTTTCACTTTTGCAAAATCACTTTCACAAAACTCCCTTTCCTTCCCTGAGGAGACGACCTTGGAATACTCTTCCAAGTAAAACACCGACCACGAAAGACTCCTTGCGATTGGGGAGCACTTTTGTGCACATTCCACATTTCATTTTATACATATTTTGTTCATCCATTTTCTACCATTCACATTCCGTTGTTCCCTATCTCTTATATCATCCCGAGGGAGAGTGACACTCCCTTCACACATAAGCCATACACATTTGAGGGTGGTGTTGAGAGGTAGGGAACCACAACCGCAACCAATCAATCACTACGGGGGAGTAGTCTCTGTAGGGATTATTCTACTGAGTTTGACTCACCCTATACAGGAAACAATTTCAGGTGTGGGGTTTGCACCGGTAGATGGCTCACATGTAGAGCACCAAGGTGAAGGGGCTGACTTGTGGCCTTAGTTTGAGATTTTGTAAATTTCTTGCAAATACTTAGTTTCGGACATGTATAGCTATGCAAAGAAATGTAATAGAACTTATAAAAGTTATGTTGAATGCACAAATATATGTTGTATAAGTTTGGATTGGTTTTAGAATAGTTTGGATGAGATTGGAAATGAAAAACAGGTGAAGCAGACAAAACTAGGCAGACCCTACTAGTAGGGCCTACCGGTATGGTCTTGTCCCAAGTGCACTCCAGTAGGCAAACTCTACCGGTAGGGTAAGATCCTACCAGTAGAGTGCAGTCCAGTATGTAAACCCTACCGGCAGGATCTCCAAAATTTTAAAATTTAAAAAAAACTGTTTTGTCAAATCTTCGGGCTATGTGTTCCTTCTCCTAAATGGTGTAAATGGACTATAATGGAGCGTTAATCATGATGAATTGGACCTCGATTGGATCCCTGGGAAAGATGGACACAAGTTGCATTGTGAGTCATGATTCCAGTTTGGGATGCTTTTAGCGTGGTGTCGAGTTATGCGACATTCACGGGTGTTTCCGCGGGTTGATGGGTAATCAACGAACCCCCGAATTTTGGGGCGTCACAGTATCGTTGTGCATAGAGATATCACATTCATGGGCATAAGTCATAAGTGTGGGTATGTGAGATGCATGGTTGATCAAACACCTTGTTTGGTGGTTGGTATGTGGGCTCGAAAAAAAGTGGATCGAAGATCCCCTTTCAGTCGCATGGTTGCATGGAAGAAAACTTGTGTCGGGTATAGAAAGTAGGGCTAGACTCTCCATCGGGTGCAAGACCCCGACCACATGGTTCTTACACTTTCCGAGGTGAAATTCTGTAAAAGTGTAACGCCCACTGAGCCGGCGAAGTGATTCCGAAGATCCGTTGTCCAACAAAGACACAAGATTTTGATTATAAAAATACTCATTTAATGAATACTATCCAATAATGATCTGATTTATAAAATGCATGATTTTTATTCAAAGCGATCATTGGATGTATTTCTGTCGAAAACGGGTCATTAAACATTGGCATTGCATTGTGTTATGGGAGTTGGTGAGAACTTGATTTTAAGTACATGAGTGAGTATCATCTCATTTCATGGCATGGCATGGTAGCATTCTAACATTGAATGCATATTCTTGTATGGAATGGTTGTTAAATGTTGTTTGTTGCATATATACATTGCATATGCATCTAAGGTGGGGAGTAGCCTCTGTAGGATGTACTCCACCGTACGTTGGCTCATCCTATACGGGAAACATTTCAGGTGCGGGTTATGCGCCGGCGGACGGCTCACAATCGGGGCCCCATGGTTGAAGAAAAGCCGACTTGTGGCTTTTAATCCATTTTGTTATAAAACTAGACTTGTAAGTTAGTCTTTGGGGTATATAATATGTGCAAAAGAGTTGTAAATTGAACTTTAACTATGGTTGATGCATAAATGAACCCAGTGTGGTCATTATTTTATATTGGACAACGGATGGGTCATATGATTATATAATTACACAGGTTGTATTTTGGGTACAGTTCCCCGTACAAAGGAGACTCTACCCAATTTTTGTTAAAAAAAAAAGACTCCGATAAACGGGGCATAACGACGTGATATCGAGTTAATCGAAATCCATGAGTATTCCACGGGTTGATGGGTAATCAACGGACCCTCGAATTTTTAGGTGTCACATCTTAGTATTATAGCTTAGGTATACGGATTACCTAGGGCTTGATGTGCATTGGGTCTAGATCATTACATTTCATATGCATTTCATGTTATGTACTCTACTTGCTACATGTTATGTGAATTATATGCATGGTGAAAAGTATTCTAACCCTAGTGTTTAGAAAACATAACCTTGGGGGTTCAGAAAAAAAGGGATGAACAGGATAGTTCAATGTGTAAATGTCTTCTAGTATATGACACACGTTCTACTATTGGGACAATGAGAAAATTCTCAACGTTTGTACTTGATCCCTATCATGGGATACAATGTGAGACTCTATTGTTATTTTACACGTGTTTAGATGGAAAATAGAGGAAGGGGAAGAGGACGTGGTCGAGGACGTCGAGGCGGTGGGTGGAACAACAACCAACCACCACCGGCCTTTGATCACCAAGCCTTTGTGGAGGCTATTGGTGAGACGGCTACTACCATAGCACAAGCTACTGCTATAGCTGCTACTATTGCACAAACTGGAGCAAATGTGGGTCAAGGAGGATCAAGTAACCTACAGAAGTTTAAAGCACACAATCCTCTGGTCTTTCTGGGAGGGGCGGATCCAATGGTGGCTGACCATTGGTTCCGGCAAGTGGATAAGGTCTTGAGGGCTATGGAGACCTCCTCTGATGCCACCAAGATAACTCTGGCGACTTTTCAACTGGAAGGAGAATTCCAGTTATGGTGGGATTGGGTAAAGGACTCTAGGAACTTGGAGTCCATAACTTGGGTGCTTTTTATGGGTAAGTATTTTTCGGCATATGTCTGGCAAGCCAAAGCTCGGGAGTTCCTGAATCTGAAATGGGGAACTATGATCGTGCTAGAATATGTGGCTAAATTCACGGAATTGACCAGTTTTGCTGATGACTACGTGGCCACGGATATGGCCAATGTGCGAAAGTTTGAGGATAGGCTAAAGTTGTCCATTCAAGGCAAGGTTGTGGGACTTCTCCTACAAGACTTGGATTTGATGGTTGAGACCTCCATGACCATCGAGAGAGAAGTGGAGGACGCACGCAACATCTGGGAAGCGGGTGTTAAGGACAAGAAAAAGGAGGGGCAATCCTCTTCTTCTAGTGCGGGGAAGAGATAGAGGACTTCTGCTCTGTAGGGATAACAAGGGCAGGGTCGCGGCTATCAAGGCCAAGGCCAAGGTCAATTCTCCCAAGGAGGGTGAAACTTCAGGACCACTTATCAGGCAGGTCAGAAGACTTGTTATTTTTGCCAGCAGCCGGGTCATGTGAGGAAGGATTATCCTCAAAGGCAGGGATCCTAGAGCTATGAGACATCCCAGTTCCAGTCTTCGGTGGGGCAGCCAGAGACCCAGTTTATTCCTCCTTACCCCACCATGGGTCAAAGGAGCCAGTACCAGCACTAGGGCACTACACAGACCCCTACCACTTTTTGAGTGGGGACTTCGCAAGCAGGCTAGATGGGCCAGGGCATGGGTAGGGGTCAAGGTCAAGGTCGAGGCCAAGGTTCATAAGCTGGGACTTTAGGGACCTAGGGGCATGTCTACCCCATCATTTCTCAGACTGAGCCGACAGATCAGTCGGTTATCCAGGTAACATTTCTACTTTCTCGCTTATGGCAAGATTATTATTTGACTCTAGTGCATCTCATTCTTTTATTACTGTATCTTGTGTGAAAGACTTGGGCTTAGAGGTTGAAACCTTGGAAGAGCCATTGCATGTAAGTTTTCCCCTAGGAGCTAGGGTGAGGGTTGATCAGATATATCAGGATTGTGAGTTAGAGATCTCGGGGATTCTACTCACTGTGGACCTTAGGGTCAAGGACATGTCGGAGTTTGATGTTATCCTTGGTATGGATTGGTTGGCAGCACACTGGATCATCGTTGATTATAATCGGGAGAGGGTCACTGCCCACACACTAGAAGACGTTTGTTTCATGTTTCAGGGGGATAAGCACGACGTTTTACCCCAAGTCATATACGACTTTAGATGGCATGGACAGTTGATGGGTTGACTAGCTAGCCTTACCCTGGAAGACGAGGCGAGACAGGAGTTGAGTCTACCTCGGGTGGTTTGTGAGTATGAGCATGTTTTTTTCGGATGAACTATAAGGATTACCGCCACTTAGGGATGTAGACTTCACTATTGAGTTGCACCCTGGTACATCTCCTATCTCTATGACTCCGCATAGAATGGCGTCTGCTGAGTTGTAAGAACTCAAAGTCCAATTATAGGAATTGTTGGACAGGGGCTTTATTAGGCCGAGCACCTCACCTTAGGGCGCTCTAGTGCTGTTTGCCAAGAAGAAGGACAAGACCCTTCGCTATGCATAGATTACCGGCAGTTGAATAGGGTTACTTTTCAAGAATAGATACCCTTTGCCGATGATTGACGATTTGTTTGATCAACTAAGAGGGGTGCGGGTCTACTCCAAGATAGGCCTCTATACCGGTTACCATTAGTTGAGGGTTAGGGAGGCGGATATCCCTAAGACGTCGTTTAGAACGCGGTATGGGCATTTCGAGTTCATAGTGATGCCATTCGAATTGACGAATGCCCCGACGACATTCATGGATCTCATGCATAGGGTGTTCCAACCATTCTTAGATCAATTTATTGTAGTATTTGTTGATGACATCTTGATTTACTCCATGTTTGAGGAGAAGCATGAGGATCACTTAAGGATTGTTCTCCAGACCCTGAGAGACCATCAGTTGTACGCCAAGTGTAGCAAGTGTGAATTGTGGCTGATTGAGGTGAAATTCTTGGGGCATGTGGTGTTGGCTTCGGGCGTATTGATTCGCACTTTTTAGTGTGTCGAAATTATATTATTATATTACACCTGATTATAAGAGGTCGAATTGTAGTTTTCTCGGTTTTAAGTCCAAGTATCGATCCCACGAAGAGTTGTAGTAATTAGAACTTAAAATAAAATAAATAAAAAAAAATCAAAAGTGTTGTTTGGAGCAGAATATTGTTTGATAGCTTGTGGTGTGAGCTTAGTTTGGTAGCTAATTCAACTTATATATATATAAAAATAAAGACAGTGCGTAAATAAAAGAGATAACTGACAAGAAATTAAAAGATACCCTTCAGTTTAGGGATCCATATGCTTTGTATTGCTTAAGTTACTAGAAATGCTACCTCACAACAATTAACTTCCATTTTACTAGAAAGCTAACCGGCAGGTCTGATGTATATAAATCATAACACAGCCGCTTTTCAGACGAGCTGGTGGTATAAATAATAACTCAACAACTTCTTAAGAAAGCTGGTTATATCCACTTTAATTGATTAACTCAAGTAAACCAGAAGGACAAGCCATTCATGAGGAATACTTGAGTTATTCCCTTGACATTATGATTGTTCCTTATTATATAATAAACCATAACACAGCCGCTTCTTAGGCGAGCTGGTGGTAGTATAGTATAACCCAGCAACTTCTTAAGAAAGCTGGTTACATAACCGCCAGTTAAACAGCCTCAGTATTCCAGTGGACTGGTAGGAATGCCGTAGTTGTAAGACTGTCAGTAATATATATATATAGAGATATATATATATGTAAATTGAACAACGTATATAACTGCCAGTATAAACTGTCAGTCTATTATATAAATTGAACAGCGTACATAACCGCCAGTTAAACAGCCTCAGTATTCTAGTGGAAGCAGAGCCATACCAATTAGAACACCGTGGTTGTTAGACTGTCAGCCGATAATATATATATATATATATATATATTAGTATAAACATATAAAAAAAACATCAGCATTTCCAGAACTCAAGCAATATTATACATATGTTTA
>CM042189.1:22917970-23008851 GCA_023539305.1 Ilex asprella | reverse complement strand
TCGCAATAATCACCACCACTGTAGCCACTCCACAACTACCATCACCACTACACCGCCCTCATTGTCCCACTACCATCATCACCACCACTCTATTACCTCCACTGTCCCACCACCATTGCCGCCTCACCATCCCCACTACCACCACCGCCACCACCTTACCGCCACCGTCATTCTATTACCATCTGTAACACCCCATATTTTTTTTATATATTTGTATAGATATATATTGTGAAATATTGTTGTGAAAATGAGGATATGCGTAATGATGTAAGAATGAATCACATAGGTTAAAACATTAGAAATGAATAATTAGGAGATAAATAGATTTGAGAAGTTTAAGTTTCAAAGGCGTTTGAGATTGAAAATAGTTATTAGATAAGTTTCTAAATATTTTAGGTCAAAATAATGTTTCCATTGAATCCGGAAGGTCGAAAAACCTTGGGAGAGGTAGTATGAGGTGCATTGGAAGCTTGAAAGTACTCCGGAATAAAAACACAAATTACGTAAATTTCGGGTATAAAATATTTTGGACACCTCTTAATATTTTGGCCATAACTTTTTTTCCTTATATCCAATTGATCTTAAATTTTGACAGTAGATATTAGACATCAAGGGCTACAAAAGTATCTCTAATAAAAATTTTCCAATTCGACCTATAAATGGCTCAAAACTGCACTGGAAGTCGAGGCAGTCAAATGGTACCAGTACCCCAAAACCAGTAGCTAAACGGTACCGGTACCTCTTCTCTGAAGCCTTCCGAACAGTTTAAAAGTCGAGATTTTAGGTTTTAAAACCCCATTCCAAGCCCTATTTGCCCCATTCTTCATCTCATCTCACCACAAACATCCTAAAGCCCTAGGAGGAGATAAAGAAAGAAAAAAACACCAAGATCAAGATAGCTTCACACCTCATAAAAATTAAAACCGAAATTTCTCAAGAACACCATTCTTCTCCCCTCTTCCTATACCCTTTTACCACACCCTTACCCACATCTCTTAGAACCCTAAGAGAAGACAAGAAGGAGAAGGAAGAGAGGAAGAAGATCTTTGGAGCTTGGGTTAGCTCAAAATTTTGGGATTCAAGTAGGGTTTTCTTTCATTTTCATCCAATGATGTTAGGGTTATTATACACGTATATTTTGACTCTAAATAGTATGTATTTGTTATGGGTTTATTGTTTCTTAGTATTTTTACAAACATTCACATGATTTGAACAAAATAATGGTTTGAAATCTATCAAACCCTAGTTTTTGGGAGAAATATGGATTTCTCTCTATATCTTCACATCCTCTTGATTTCTAAAATGCTAGTGCTTTGTGTTGGGTATTAAAATGGTAGTATTGATGATCTTATGCCTATTTCCTTTAAACTTGTCTTTTGTAACATGATTTGCGAAATGAGTATATTTTCTTAAATTATTTTATTATGTACAATGCTTGTGAAAGTTAGAAAAATTGTGGAATTGCTTATATATGAGGTTTTGAGTATATTATTGGTATGTTACTCTTGTGTATGGTGTTGTGAGGGACTTGGATTACTTTGAGATCTGCTGTAGGGTGTTAGAGGTCAGTCTACCCCAGTGGGGGTGAGATGGTTACCTAATGCCCGTAATGGATTGTTGTTTGTGAGAGCAACCATTATTATTCACTTTCGAGACAAAAAGGGTTAGTATACTAGATCCTTGGGAGGATTTGGTCAATGCCGCTGGAGGCGGTATATGCCCTTCCTAAAGAGATATAGGTGAACGAGGTAAAATCGTTGGGTAGATTCATGAGAAGCGACAGCCTACTCGAGTGGTATCAAATAGAAATTATTATTCTTTTTACCAAATATTATTTCTCTAAGAGTTTCGGGTAGTATGGGATGCCGCGATAACTTATGGAAATGGTGTATGGTGGATTGGATTATGTTGAAAATTATTTGTCAATTAAAGTTGATTTTATTCTATTCCAATTCTTTATTATTGTACAACCTTGAGATATCTTTTAAAATGTCCTTATTTTATTTCAAAATTCATTGATATGTATGTGCAAAATGAGACCTACCTGTTTTACTTGATTTCAAAACTTTGAATGGGTTTGGAAGGATTTTCCTACAGAGTCTTGTACTCACCCCCCTACCTACAAAAATTTCAGATTGTACTCTTGAGGAGGAGTTAGGACTCGAGGAGCCCATACCCTGGGAGATTCAGCAAGACGGGAGTGTGGATCCCGGGAGGACTCTTAGCTGGACACTACATTTTGTTCTAGACTAGGGTATTATTTTGAAACAATGTAAAGCCTAGCCATATTTTGTAATTCCGCTGCATTATCATAGTTATTTGATTTTGGGGATGTAAAGGTCATAGCTTGGCCTATTCTTTTGGGATAACATGTAAATTTGATGAATTAATTTTATGGTAGTAAATGGACCCGGTGTGGTTATTATAGTAGAATTGCACAGGTTAGGTTTTGTGGTAGAGCTCCCCGTACAAGGGAGACTCTGTCCGAATTTTATTACAATATAAATTGTTGATGTATTACTTAGTGCTCTCATGCTTAAATAGTTATTAGAATGTAATGCCGTTCAGGGTGATATTTGAGGCGTTACACCATCACTTCTATTACCCCCACCACCGCCACCGCCACCATCACCATTGGCCACTTGCAACTGCCACCATCACAACCGACTGTCATCACTCATCACAACCATTATTGTTTTCTATCATCACCATTATTGTCCACCACCACTTGCTCCCACTATAACTGATGTTTAAATTTATTTCTTTTGGCTCCAAATTTTTAATTTGATTTTGAGTGTGAATATAAATATGTTTATTATCAACTATTTTTTTATTAATTCATATCTTCAGGTACAAAAAATAACTAATAAATTAATATTACATATATAATTACTTAATATTGTACAGAATCAATTGTAATACTCGGTTCAAATTGAGACTCAGTTTTATATAGAGTTTGACTCGATTATTTTAATCAGACAAGTTGGATCCACGTTCAACCTGGAATTATTTACTTGGTTGAAAGAGTCCGAACTTTAAAAAAAAATTAATAGATTGAGGTTAAACAAGAGATGTAGAAATTTTCACCATTTTGAACTGAGTTTAATTGTTATTCTTTTTTTTTTTTTGTGCTATGGGAGTTTATTTGTTATTCGGGAACGTATAAATCTAACCCAAATAACCTGTGGTTGATTCCGTTCGATCGTTTGGCGGTGGTACTTACTGTTATAAAAAATTGCCCTCGTTCATTTCAGACCACATATACACGGACACTGGTGTATGTCCTTGGATACGAGAGCCAACTTCTTCGTTTTCTTCTCCATAGATAAAAGCCCAACAAAACCCGATAGTAATGGATTTTGATCGATCAGTAACTTCGAATTCTCCATATCACAGCTCAACCCGTCGGAATTTGATCAGATTCCGACCTTTATCATCAACTTTCCTGCCAGTTTGTCAGTTTCCGGTCTAGTTAATCCTCAGTTCTACGACCATATTCACCAGAAAATCAAGGTCTCTCGCATGAGTTTGTGTTTTAAATTCTGTTTTTTTTTTCTTTTTAATATTGTGGGGTTGTGGTGATCCGTTCAAAATTGACCTCTGTTTGACTGCTGGGAAAATGGAAGAAAGCAGAGAGAAACAACAAGAAAGTTTAGGTCTTACATATAGTTGTATTATAGACCTTGCTGGTTGGAAATAAAATAATGATGTTTGAAGATTCAGGTGTTCGTTGTTTTTTCTTTTCTATTTTCTGAGCATCCAAACAGAGTTATAAACAGGTACTGTTGGAATTCCATGTAAGAATGAATATTCTCTGCTTTTTATGAACTGTAAAGCTTCTTTAATTTCTTCCAGATGCATCCGCTTTGTTATTCTGGTTTTAAAATTTTTAAGATACTTCACTTTCTGAGACAGATCACATTCTTTTCTCGGCTACATACGTCTAATTTCGATTTAGTCTTCGTGCCTAGTCATTCTGTCTCTGTATATGTGTCAGGTCTTGTGTTGATCCTAAAAACTAGAAAAACTGTCTTATATTGGTGGGGATTGAATTGCAGAGGAGGCGTGTTATGGATCATTTATCGTCCATGCTCAATGGGCTAGCGAGGTCTCTTTCGATTAAGATGGGGAGAAATTCTGGGAATTGTGGTGGAAGAGAGGCCGTGGAAATGATGGCGAAGGAAGCCAAGAAGAATGACCTGATATTGAGGTCTTCAGGCACTGTTAATGTTGATGGGTCGAAGAATTTTGCATCAGTTTTCTCCAAGAGAGGGCAGAAAGGTATCAACCAAGACTGCTTTATTGTGTGGGAGGTATGCTTAATTACAACAATTGGCAGTTTTGTGAGCTCATTTCTAATTAAGTCAAAAAAATGGGTATTATTTGATTTCGAGTTTACATTTTCTCAATGATTGGTGTGGCATTTTTTGGGTTCTGAGTTGATAGATTGTGTAATTTTTTTGTTTGGGTGGTAGGAATTTGGATGTCAAGAAGATATGATGTTCTGTGGGATATTTGATGGGCATGGACCGTGGGGGCATTTTGTGGCAAAGACAGTTAGAGAATCGATGCCTTCGTCTCTGCTATGCAATTGGCAGGAGACACTTGCTGAGGCTTCACTTGATCCGGATTTTGACTTAGAATCAGATAAGAAGCTTCATAGGTTTAATATATGGAAGCATTCCTACTTGAAGACTTGTGCTGCTGTTGATCAGGAGCTAGAGCGGCACCGCAAAATTGATTCCTTCTACAGTGGAACCACTGCTCTGACCATTGTTAGGCAGGTAGTTGAAGGCCCTTGTTCAAAAGCAATTTGCTTTATGAATATGTTAATTCTTTAAATATGACACTACTTTTCACATTATAATATGAATATTTAAATTGGTAACCTCTTTTAGTTGTTTATGGGCTACTTAGACAAATCTCATTAACTCTTCGTCCCGCCTAAAAAATTACAAAAAGTTTAACCACTAGAATGTCTGGTAAACTTTGTTTTTTGAACAATTACGTGATAAAATGTCACCCAAAAGTAATTGAAACTAAAATAGCTGTTTAACATTCAGAAGATGTAAGCAAGCATTTTATGTGGTCTGTGTACAATTTATCTTGGACCTAAATACTTTGCAATATGTCTGTTAAGAGTAAAGAAACCAATGCTAGAGAAATACAACACTGAAAAGGATATGAAAAATAATGCAATTTTCATGGAAGTTAAATTTACCATACAAAGTAATCATACTATAAAATTATCAGGGAAAACAACGAACTTGATTTCTCTGAAAGTGTGGGTTGATTATAGTCCGTATGACAGCTGGGAAAACTGAATAATTAACTAAACAAGTTACTTGTTTGCCTTGCTCAGGCTCATTAAGAAACTATAGTGATTGGTCATTTCAAACTAGGGGAACAAAAATCAAGTGAAATCATTGTAAAACTTGTTTTCGATTCATGATGCAGCATAAGAAGGGAAAAAATCAGCCAACTTGAGGTTTTTATATTTTACTTCAATATGTAGAAGGGAAAAATCATATTTTGCCTATTAGATAATTTTAAGTGGTACAAAAAGACAATACAGTACTCCGACTGACTTCCGTAGACCATTTTCCTTATGTAGTCAACTGTCATCAACAACCCAATAGCCATAATGGTACTGCTTATAGTGTCTATTTCATGGTCACTTTTACCATTGAAAGAGTGAGTATCTTGTTTTATAGGTGGTCCTCACAAAGTCATTAATAGATGGAAATATTTTCTGGGTCGTAGTTTTATGGTTTTAGCTCTTGAGAATAAGGGGCTTCTTGTCTTTATAGAGAATATCTTCCTTTTTCTAGGTGAACAAGGTGCCTTCATCATCTATTGAACTTTTATCCACTCTTTTCCCAGTTATATCAGACGATCTATTTCTAATTAAGGATAATGACTTTTATTTCTTGTGCATATGGTAAAGAAGGGTCTCTAATTAAGAAAATTTTATTTTTTGGAGGTGTAATTCGATTTAAATAAATTTAGAAAGTAATTTATATATTAAACTTAATAGGTTTAAGTATTCATAAGTTTTTATTAAGCTGTCCGAAGTAGGTACCTCTTCTTCTATACTGATAAGCTACTGCTAAAATATTTGGCAGCTTGATTAGTAGGTCATGTGGGGGATTAGTAGCATAGAATTGGCCTTGAAAGTCATAATATCTGACTTGCAAACTTTCTGTATACTCGGCTTGCAAGTTGTCTAATACAATACAAGGTAATTGGTCTTATCTTCATTAGTTCCTTTCTTCTTGAGTTGTTCTTTGCCACAAAAAATGCACCTCAGTCAATCCTACCTTGGCTCCAAATATGGGCATTCTTAAAATGGAGTTCTTAATGCAAATAACTTGATGGAACTGAGAAATGTTGGAATGAGTTGTATTGTTTCGCTCTCTTTTTGTTTTTCCTTTTCGTGCCGTGTCTTGATATCTTTAATTGAGCGTCGTTACTAGTTTTATGCGTGCACACAAGTTCATCAGACATAGCAGATTTGCTTATTCTTCCGTGTCTTTATGATTTGCCAGGGTGAACTTATCTTTATTGCAAATGTTGGTGACTCCCGTGCTGTATTGGCTACCACTTCTGACGATGGCAGCTTGTTACCAGTTCAGCTTACTGTCGATTTCAAGCCCAACATACCCCGTTAGTATCTCTCTCTCTCTCTCTCTCTCTCTCTCTCCCCACTCACAAAAAAAATGAAAACATTGATGATCACTGTAAACATGCCAATAACTGTTCACAGAGGAAGCTGAGCGGATAATCCAGTGCAATGGACGAGTGTTCTGCTTGCATGATGAGCCTGGGGTACCCAGGGTCTGGCTGCCAAATGAAGAATCACCTGGGCTGGCAATGTCTAGAGCCTTTGGAGACTACTGTGTGAAGGACTTCGGACTAACTTCTGTCCCAGAAGTGACACAAAGACACATAACAAGGAGAGACCAATTCGTTGTGTTGGCAACAGATGGGGTATGTATTGCACTTTCGAATTACCATCTCGTTGGAAAAGGAGGAATTGTCTATAGATGCTTTAACTGTGAAAAAGAGTCACAGAAATCAGTCTGAAGTGGCAAGCATACTTTTTTGTTGCAATAAACGGACCCGTTAGCTATGCCACGAACTCATGATGAGAATAGAACCCTAGTGCATGGTAAAGGCATCACTTAACTCACAAAACGCACTTTGACTATTATCAAATATAACTATTGGCTGTTGTTTTCATTAACCTGCCAAAAAAACTGAAAAGTGACGACAACTTGGGATATTGGTCATGTTAATTCTATCTTCTTCTTTTGTCTATATCTTGTGCAGTAGGCACCTATAAATTCAGTCAATCTTCGATGTCTCCAGGCCTTTTGACATGAATTTTGGCTGCCTTGGCAAATTCTAGGATCAAAATTAATACTGGAAGTGTTTATTCCCGTTCAGGTATGGGATGTTGTTTCCAATCAAGAAGCAGTGGAAATTGTGATATCAACACCAGACAAGGAAAAGTCGGCTAAACGTCTGGTTGAATGTGCTGTTCGAGCGTGGAAACGCAAGAGGAGGGGTGTTGCTATCGATGATATTTCAGCTATTTGCCTCTTCTTTCACACATCTTCATCACTTCAAATTTACCCTGTTACTACCCCTAAATAATAAATTAGAAACAGCATTGTTAATTGCTTCTCCTAATCCTCTCTCTCTCTCTCTCTCACACACACACACACAGACACGCACAGACACACACACACACACACACGCACACCATTTTAGCCTATAAAAGTGTCTTTCAAAGTTTTTGAAAATGTCAAAGGGGACATAGTCTATATAGTTTGGGAAAGAGTAACACTAACCTAAGTTGTTATTATAAGTGATGATATCTGGAAAATATTTTTAATTAAGAATGAGCTCGGGAGGGGAGGTCAAATGAGACAACCAAAGTACAGGGGTCCAGGCCTCGAGCTCTCCATGCGAAACAAAAGGAAGGAAATAAGGACACAACTGGTTGGTAGCAGACGTCACTAAAATAATGGAAAGTTGTAATCAAGGCATAAAATTCTTAACTGACCAAGATCTTCTTCTTGAATTAAGGGAGATCTTATGGAAAAGAAGTAAAAATCACGTTGCAGATCCCTTAGAGATAGGAATAACATCATATATACTAAACAATGCCTCCATTTTAAGGGGAGGAATCCTAACTACAATCAAAAAAACATTCTGTAAATCAGATACATGATCAATATAGATCCAATGAGCAAGAGTCTCTATTGAAGAGTAGATTAATCGAGCTTCCGGGTCGGTGAACCATTATAATTTCATTGTGTAAATCATCTCATACCCCCGAGGGATTTTATTCCTAAGGTATACGAGTCTTGTCGCTCAGACCTATTTTTATCGACACATTCATTCATTCAGCTCATCCACGTAAAATTACGTCATCAGTTTGCCACCTTCTGTGGGAACGATTGTTCTTGTTACAAGTACATTGATCATTGATAATTTTAACTCGCAACATGAGTAGAAGCTAGGTGAATCCCCCACGAACGCATAATCAGCAGGAGGCTACTAGTGGAAGACAACAAGAGAACCTTCATGACTTTGTACCCGTTGCAAGAGATAACCCTCCTCTGGAGAATCCTCCAATGAATAACGAAATGGACACACTCTGCGTAGCCAACCAGCGTCTCCTCCAGCAAAATGAAGAGCTCTTGAAGCTCCTACAAGGTTTTCAACAGACACGACTAGCCCAGGTAGGTCCTCCACAAGGGGAGCATCAACGGCTTGACCCCTTCAGGGAAATAAACGAGGGAGGCGAGAACAATTAAGCTCCTCATCCACCTCCTAGGGTTGGTGACCATGAAGAGGCGCAGAGTCAGGATAATGGGATTGGAAAAAATGATTTTCTCCCTTTCAAGCAGGAAATGATGGAGCAGTATTGAGAGTAGTGCTTCAGGGACATTCAACAAGAGTTCAATCACATGAAGGAAGTTGTGAGGGGTAAGACCCCAGTAACGATGGATGCTCTGGTGCAACAAACTGAATCTCCATTCACCGTTGGGGTGTTGCGCTTTCCTTTTCCTCATTAGTTCAGAATGCCCCAAATAGAGGCCTTTGATGGGACCAAAGATTCCATGAACATTCTCAACACTTACAAGAACCAGATGGAATTACATGGATACCAAGATCCAGTACGATGTCGAGCCTTTGCTATCACATTGAAGGGCTTAACCTTGGCATGGTTTAACCGATTTTTCCTGGCGTCAATCTTTTCCTTCAAGGAGCTCTCAATATCTTTTGTGTCACATTTTATTGGAGCTTGGATCTATAAAAAGCCGAGCTACCACTTGTTGAATGTGAAACAGGGACCCAATGAGAGCCTATAGTCATATGTCCAAAGATTCAATTCAGAATCTCTGAAGGTAGATGTCCCAGACGAGAAGTTCGCTATTACCACTTTCATAGCCGGTTTAGGAATGCAGTCGGATTTGATATTCTCCATCTCAAAGAATTCTTAGGCAAGTATAGTCAAGGTGCTGGCTAAAGTAGAGAAGTACATAAACGACAACAAAATTCTCATCTCTAAGGTGGGGAACTCTTCCTCGCAGAAGAAAAAAGGGAAGGAGGAAAAAAAAGGGAGCGTAGTCCCAGGAAAAAAAGAGAATGAGATAGGTCGCCAAGATGAGACATAGATCGCTCCCCGAAGAGAAGAGGAAATGATTGAGACCGCTTAAGTCCTCCGCAACCAGAATTGCAGCTAAGATACACACCTCGACAGCTCACCCCCTTACCGCCTCAGTGTCACAGATCTTATATGAGGTAAAAAATGAGAATTTTTTGAGATGTCCACCTCGAATGAAGGCGAATCCAACAAAAAGGGATCCCATGAAGTATTTGCGACTACCACAGAGACCATGATCATCACACTGCTGATTGCATCCAATTAAAGAGAAGGAGATTGAGTTTCTGATCCAACGAGGGCAACTGCTTTGTTTCGTGGCCCATGATAATCAGAACCGAGCTCCTCCATCTCCACCACCTCAACAACAAGCACATGTACCACATCAACAGCCTCTGGGGGAGATCAGAGTGATATCTGGAGGATTTGCAGGAGGTGGGGAGTCCATCTCAACAAGAAAGGCTCACCTGTGTAGAATCAGAGCTGGAGAAGCTTTGGAGGTGCATACTGTGTCCAAGATTCCATGGCTAGATACATCTATCACTTTCTCAAATTCAGACTTGGTAGTTTGCCAGCATCCCCACGATGATCCCTTGGTGGTAAGAGTCGTGGTAGCCAACAAAAATGTTCATCAAGTTCTGATTGACAAAGGCAGCTCGACAAACATCATTTTTGCGTATACGTTCGATAAAATGGACATAGGAAGGGACAAACTTGAGTCACTAAGTGCTCACTTGTTGGGATTCTCAAGAGAAAGAGTGCTACCCCTAGGATCAATCTAGCTTGTGCTCACTTTAGGTGGCCCGCCTTGCTTGGCCACCACAATTGTAAGATTTCAAGTGGTTGATGCACCTTCAGCATATAATACCTCCAGCATATCAACACCATGAGGGCCATACCTTCTGTCGACCACCTCGTCCTAAAGTTCCCTATAGAGAATGGAATCGGAGTGGTCCGAGGAGACCAGCGTGTAGCACTAGAGTGCTGCATGACTTCTGTGAAAAAGAAGGAAGTTGAAAACATCCAGTTAAATGAGCTCGATATGATTGATGAGCTTGGTACCAGACCAATGCCATCAAAGGTGCTGGAGCTCATACAACTCGACGAGGAGCTAGAACACCTTGTTTATATGAGATCAAAGTCAAGTAGAGAAATTAAAGACCTCTTGATTCAGTTCCTAAGGAGAAATATGGAAGTCTTTGCTTGGAAGCAAGAAAACATGAAATGAATTGACCCCTCAATCATCACTCACAAGCTCAGTTTAAACCTTGCAAGCAAACCCATCAAACAAAAAAGGACTTTCGCCCCAGAATGCCAGAAGGCTATAAATGAGGAGGTCAGCAAACTCCTTTGTGCCAGAGCCATTAGAGAAGTTGACTATCCAGCCTGGTTAGCCCATGTGGTCCTTTGTTAAGAAGACCAACGGCAAATGGCGTCTCTAAATCGACTTCACTGACTTCAACTGTGCATGCCCTAAAGACAGCTTTCCTTCACCATGGATAGATTTGATTGTGGATGCCACTGCTGGACACGAGCTCCTCAGCTTTATGGACGTTTTCTCTAGATACAATCAGATTAGAATGGATTACAACGACCAAGAAAAGACCTCATTTGTGACGGAGCAAGGGACATAGTACTACCAGGTTATGTTTTTTAGATTGAAGAATGCTGGAGCCACTTACCAGTGCTTGGGGAATCGGATGTTTCAAAAACAGATTGGGATGACTATGGAGGTTTATATTGATGATATGTTGGTAAAATCGTTGAAGGCGGAGCTCCATATTGAGCATGTAACAGAATCATTCCAGGTCCTTAAAGAATATGACATGAAGCTCAACCCTCCTAAGTGTGCCTTTGGGGTATCTGCGAAAAAATTCTTGGATTTCATAGTCAACAGCAAGGGAATTGAAGATAATCCGGAGAAAGTAAAAACAGTAATGTACATGCAGCCTCCATCCAATACAAGGGAGATTCAACGCCTAACAAGCAAGATAGAAGCTCTAAGTCATTTTGTATCCAAATCAAGTGATAAATGTCAACACTTCTTTCAAGTCTTAAAGAAGAACTTTCAATGGGATACCCGATGTGAAGAAGCATTCAAAGCCCTGAAGGATTATTTGAGCATTCCTTTTGTTCTAGTAAGCCCTTTGGAAGGAGAAGTACTTACACTCTACTTAGCTGTCTCAGATTTCTTGACCAATGCAGCACTGGTAAGAGAGTGGGACAGAGCTCAACAACCAATCTACTACCGTAGTAGAGCTCTGAAGGGATAGATGAGAGATATCCGAAGTTGGAGAAGCTTGTATTAGCTTTAGTCACGACTGCAAGAAGACTTAGGCCGTATTTTCAAGCTCATACTATTGAGGTTCTAACAGATCAGCCGATGAAGCAGGTGCTATATAAACCAGAGTCTTTAGGAAGGTTGGTTAAATGGGCCATCGAGCTCAGTGAGTTCGATATCATGTATAAACTAAGAACAACAATCAAAGGACAGATATTGACATATTTCATTATAGAATTCACAACTAAAAGGCAACACAGTTGATATCTCACCTCCCTACATGGAAACTTTCAGTGAATGGAGCCGCCAACGCTCAAGGCACCGGTACTGGCTTAATCCTGACCTCTCCCAATGAAGTAGATGTTGAATACACCCTTAGGTTTGAGTTTAAGGCCTCAAAATATGAGACGGAATATAAGGTTGTTATTGTAGGACTCAACCTAGCATGTTCGATGGAAGCAGAGCAGCTTGAGATCTGTAGTGATTCTTAGCTCGTGGTAAACCAGATAGAAGGGTCTTATGAGGCCAAGGGTGAGAAAATGGTCATTTATCTTAAAATGATGCATGAGTTAATGAAGAAGATTATGCAAGTCAAGATCATACATGTCCCTAGATCAGAGAATTCGCGAGCGAACGCACTGGCAAGGCTAGCAACTGCCTCGCAGAAAAACTTGGATAGATTGATACCAGTGGAACACTTAGTAGAGCCATCAGTAAGAGTCGAGGAAGAAGAAATGCTCTCATTTCTGCCTTCACCGAGTTGGATGGACTCCATTAGAGAATACCTTCAGAGTGAAACCTTGCCAACAGACCCCAAGGAGGTCGCAAAGCTGAGGGTGAGGTTAGCAAGATTCTTTATCTTGTAGGGGAACTTGTATAAACGAGGTTTTTCGACACCTCTCCTCAAATGCGTGGGAGACGAGGACGCTAACTACATACTGTGGGAAATCCATGTGGGGGTCTGCGGCAACCACATTGGAGCTCGGGCTTTGACAAAAAAAATTTTGAGGCAGGGATATTATTGGCCCACGATGCTAAAAAATGCCACAGAATTGGTCAAGAAGTGTAAAGTCTGCCAGCTACACACCAATATTCCTCACTGTCCCTTAGAGTTTTTAACGTCAGTAGTGAGCCCTTGGTCATTTCAACAGTGGGAATTGGACATTCTTGGACTCCTTCATGTAAGCGTAGGACAATGCAAGTTCACCATCATTGGAGTTGATTACTTTACCAAATGGACGGAGATTGAACCTTTGGCAATAATCACGGAATAGAAGGTCTAGAACTTCACATGGAGATCAATTATTTACAGATTTGAGATCTCTAGAGTAATCGTCTCTAACAATGGGAAGCAATTCGATAACTCGAAGTTCAAGAAGTTCTGCACCGAGCTAGGGATAAAGAATTACTTTTCAGCTCCAGCCTATCCTCAATTCAACGGGCAAGTGGAGGTCACCGTCCGAACTATAAAGATGGCTCTAAAAACCAAGCTAGAAGTTTTGAAAGGAAAATAGGTAGAACACGTCCTAGAAGTGTTATGGGCTTACAAAACGACGACCAAATCAGCAACTCAAGAAATGCCATTTGCCTTGACCTTCAGAACCGAAGCAGTGGCGCCTGTAGAAGTTGGAATTCCATCCCTTAGGACCGAATTCACAGAATTTGAGCACTATGATGAGTCACTTTTGCTGAATTTGGATTTTTTTGGATGAAAAGAGAGATAGAGCCCTGCATTGCATCAAGAGTTACCAAAGAAAGACAACAAAGTACTACGACAAAAGGGTTAGGCACATGGGTTTCAAAGTTGGTGATCTAGTGCTTAGAAAGCTCATGCTTGCAAGAAAGGACCTTTCACACTAAAAATTGGGTCCTAACTAGGAAGGCCCTTATATCATCTCCAAGGTGATTAGACTTGGGAACTACGAGTTGCAAACAGAAGAAGGACAAATCGTACCTCATTTTTGGAATGCAGAACATCTTAATTTTTTTTTAGTGAGTTTCCTTTGTATGAATGCTGCTCTTAATAAAGTAACATGTTTTACTTTTTCCAGCATAATTCCACTAAGTAGCTATCAAGCTAACGATGAGCTTCTGAATTCATAAAAATTACAATGAGCTCCTTAGCTCATAAAATAAATATGATCTCCTCAGCTCATAAAATAAAGATGAGTTCATCAGCTCATAAAAACAAGATGAGCTCCTTAGCTCGTAAAATTATGATAAGCTCCTCTGCTAATAAAGCAAAAGATGAGCTCCCCAGCTCATAAAATTATGATGAGTTCCTTAGCTCATAAAAATTAAGATGAGTCTTTTGGCTCATAAGAATGTGGCAAGGTCCACTAAACCAAGAGCAAGATTATAAGCGTAGCGAAATCAAGGGAAAGGAGAACAAGGAAAACTCTCAATTCTCTCCAAGCTGCCTCTTTAGCTCGGCTAATTCTTCCCTTAGGTGGGTGTTCTTTCCTTTAGCTCAACTTTCTCCTTCTTCGTCTCCGAAAGCAACTTTTGCCCGGCGGTAAAGAACAAAACTGTTCCCAATGAAGACCCAGATAAAGAAGAAGAAGAGCTACTTACAGAACCACTCCTCTTACGCTTTCGGGAGGTTGTTTCAGTACCCTCATCTTCACTTGATTCGGGAGGATAGGAGACAAGAGAGTCTAGGATAAAAGCAAAATCTATAGACGCTATAACAACACTGAAGAAGAAAAGGTTCTCGGAAGTCACCAATTTAGAGAAGGACATTGTTTCAACATGAATCATCTACTCAATGTTTATCGTTTCTATTAGATCTGGCTCAAGCTAATCTACATGTGTAGATTATCAAGAAAAAAAATGATAATCAAGAAAAAAAATGACAAAAGATAATCTACATGTGTAGAGGACTAGGAAAATACTTAAGAAAAGAATGACAAAATATATTATGCATGGGTAGAACACCAGGAAGATAGCTAGAGGCACTTTATAACTAAAGATCTTGATAGAAGGTTACACTGTCTCAAATAGAAATCTAGCATAGAGTTGGCAATGAGAACTATCGGAGAATACTCCAGGGGAATAGCGATTTCCCCCTTCACAAGGTGGATAGAGAATGAGAAAATCCTGAGCAAATTTGTGATGCCAAACTTCACTAAAACAACATTTGGAGGAGCTCGTTTGGGCAGGCCAACTATCTTAGCCACCAAGTTTGAAGCTGATGGCAAGGAGGAAGCAGCATTGGGCCAAGAGCAGTGGTTGCCCTACAAAGGGTTTGTATTTTCACGAGTGCTCCAAAACACAAGAGAATAGTATCATGTAGTAACTTGAACTAAAGTCCAAGGTCATTTCCTCAAGGAAAGATTTAGAATCCAAGGTAATGGAAAATAAAAGAGAAAAAATCTTTGAAGTTTGAGAGTTGGAAATTAACTACTAATGAAAATGAAATTCAAAAATTGGAAAGAGTATATAATCTTCAAAATTTGTCCCACTTATGAACAACAATTTCTATCCTAAATCTATAATTTATATGTTTTCGTATTCAAACTAGTAAAGACATATGATTTTTAACTAAAATCTTTGGAAAGAATCAAAAGTAGTAATTAGAAGATAGTTTATGATGAAAGAATCAATATCCTAAAGGTTGTAGAAAACACTACTATCTATACCAAAACTAATTGTATGTAGATAATTGGGAAGTATGCAAACCAAATAGGTTTTTGAAAGCATAACTTATTCAAACAATCACATAAAAGCTAAAACCCTAATTTAGGGCATAAACCCTAATTCATAGGTTGTGGATCCTTCTTCAGATTATCTAGAGAAAGACTAATCACCCATGATAATGTAAACAACACAAAATATTAAATAAGACATAATTAAATTCAGAACGGTAAAGAAATGAAAATGGCAATGGAATGATAGTACATTGCAGAGATATGAAGTTCTAAAGCTACTAAATGCAAGAAATCATCCGCTAAAAGTAAATGCATTCCAACCCATTTTATAGCTAAGAAAATGAAGAACATTGTTACATTAATGGTGAAAGCTTAAAGAGAGTAATAACTATCATTGAACTTGAAGGAGAATAACATTAATGACCTTAAAATGAAGTTCCAAGAATCCTTACAGAAAACTACAAGACAATGTAATGAAGGAAATGCAAAAATTTGAACTTTCTCTCACTAGGCATTATTCATCTTCTTCCTTACTCCTCTCTCTATATCCTATCTCCCCCTTTGCTGAATGCCCATTTTTTCCTCCCCATTCCCCTTAAACGTGCCTCATAGATGCCCCCAGCTAGCTTGATGTGATTTCCAACATAGGCCCCTTAAATTCAGGTGGGCTAGTGCAGGTTGTGCAGGCTTTGTCCTCATACTCAGCAGCCTCTCTCTCCTCTTTCCTCATTTATTATCTACCTTCCAAAAGTCCAAGAGGAAGTACATGAAGGGATGTTCTTTGGGCTGAATGTGTCAGAGAAGCATGGAAGATCCGTTGGTGGGGCCCTCAAGACAGCAAAGCAGTTGATGTAGAATCTGGGTCTATCAGGCAAAGCGTACCGGTACTTCGAACTCCAATAGGGTAAGCGTACCGATTCGTGTATCCGTACGGCTTAATCTAGTAGCCTCAGCTTACTGGTACGATTTGGTTGTTTTTTTCTATTTTCTGATTTTCTCTTCTCATTAGCTATCCCCTTGATCTCTTTTCATCCCCATTCAACTCAAGTGACATGGGAGAGCCTTCAAAAGCTATATTCTACCCTTTTCAACTGCAAACATGAAATATTAACAGTAAGACTTCGATTGACATAACTCGTAATATTTAATCGCTAAAAACACTCAAGGAAAGATGATTAGCACAAACAAATCATACAAAATTTTGTTCTAGTCAGTGGTAAAAGAGAACCCAAGAGGGGTTGGAGAACTGAACCCTCACAGAAGCAACGAAAAAAACAAGATCGTGCTAAGCATACTCAATCTATCCAACAAAAGAAGGTTGTTTGGAAGCCACAATCTCAAGAAAAGAGGGAAATAAGTAAGGAAAAAGGTAAATGCTAATGGTGATAAGATGGAGGCAAAACAGTTGGTGACTATTCAAACCTATGAGTTTCCACCTGGGATGTCTTCAAAGGGTTTTCCCATGATCAAGCGGTAGTGAAAGTAATAGTGATTAATGAAAAGGGAATGGAGTTAGATGTTCATATGCCTTATGAATCAAGAAACTGGTTACAACAAGGTTCATCATCAAAAAAGTGTTTGAATGAAGAGGAGATTATTACCAAGATCCTAATTATCTGGTTGAGGAGAATAAGCATTTCAAGATAACCAATATTTCTGGCAATCCAGTGGGGGCCTTGTGGTGTAAATTTCAAGGATTTGGTACTTCATCCTAAGTCAAAAGTGGTCATGTTTCTATTAATTATCATTCCTTCACCGAAAAAACTGGTTAGAATTTAGAATTTTTATCAGAATTTTATGACGTGGAGTTGTTTTGTCTGACACCCCAAAATCCATGGGTCTTTTCTCAATCCGTTGATCACCTATCAACCCACAGAAATGTCCATGAGTACCACATAATCCGATACCACATCGTTACACCCCATTCACCGAGATCATAACCAAACAGACTTTGGGTAGAGTCTCCTTTGTACGGGAGCCTTACCCAAACCATAACATATGCATATAATAATCATAGGAACATTCCAAAGTCAACCCCAATGTTTAGGACTTATTATTCTCCATTTACATCATCCAAGAAGGGATGCTTAGGAAGTGAAGGTCCCTCAATGTTACATTTTAAAATTTCAAGTTTTCGAAAGAAATACCGGTACCTCGTATAAGTGATGCTAGTACCTAAGCCTTCTATTTTCCAAGTACCGATATCTAGGCCCACTATTTACTAGGTACCGGTACCTGTTAGCCTAGATACTGGTACCTAAGTCCACTGTCCATTGAGGTACCGGTACTTGAAAGTCTAGTTACTAGTACCTGAGCCCATTGGAATTCAGATACTGGTGCGTACTGGTACCTATTCGCTTAGGTACTAATACCTAGGCCCAGATTTCCCACAATCTTTTCAAATTTTCAATTCATCTCATCCAAACTCACACCATACTCAACACATTCATTCATTTACATGAAAACATTGTCCAATAGAGTCCCATTACATACTCTACTACCAATATACAAGCTCAAAAACAACTTTACATGATTAATTTACAAAATGCAATTCACAAGCCACATTATGGCTCTATCATAAACAAGGGCCCAAATGAGGGTCGTCCACTAGCATTTGCCCAACACTTAAAATATGTTCTCATAAAGGGTGAGTCGAGCTCAATAAGGTATCTCCTAAGGATGCTACTCCTCAACCCACCAAGAATGATGTTTGATCAAAACCATGCACAAATACTCACACTCATGTCAAATGCCCAAGAATGCAATGCTACCCATTCATATGCAAATGTAATGTGCAATTTCAATTTATAATATCATATTCACCATATCATGAGCATATTATGACATATTCAATTTCCACAAACATTCCCAAATTCTCAAATGTCAATTATGTCATGAAGCATATAATAACATTTTTCAACACCACTGTAACACCCCGCATTCTCTTTAATATAGGTATATAACTATATAGAAATTACTTGTGGTAAAAGTGTGGATATGTGTAGTGATGTGTATTTTAATTTGATAGGTTGGAAAAGAAGGAATTTCGAATGTCAGTGAGAATCATAGTTAAGGCTAGTTTTGCTAGTGAATGGATGACATAAATTATAAAAGAACCTCTAGCAACTATGTTTGGGGTACCAAGGTATGTTGTGAAAGTTTGGGTTGGTTTTGGAAGGGTTTAGGATGGATTGGAAATGAAAAATGGAGGAAAAAGGCAACCTGGGCAAAACCCTACCGGCAGAGTATTGTACCGGTACAGTCTACCGGTACACTTTGGTCCAGAGAGTTATATCTACCGGTACAGCCTACCGGTAGAGTATTGTACCGGTAGAGCCGAAAGAATTCGAAAACTTAAATGTCGCGATGTTGGTCCGATTTTAGCCTTATAAATATCCAAGGTCGTCTATTTTGGCTCTATTTCGGCCACTCCAACATTAGAAACCCTAAGAGAGAAAAAAAAGAAGAGAAAAGAAGAAGAAAGGAAGAGAAAAACAAGAGTCTAAAGGGGTTATCCAAGATCAAAAACCTAGATTCCAAGAACACAAGGTAGGGGTTTTCTTCCTATTCTCTTACATTGAGGCTAGGTTTATTTATATGTACTCTTTTGCTTCTAACTCTTATATATATGCTAAATAATGTTGATTCTTGTTCTTATATCGAAAGTATCCATGCTTTAACCAAGATTAGGGTTTAATCACTCTTGAATCTCACTTTCTTGCTCTAAACCTTAGTTCCTCAAGAGAAATTGATTTATCTCCATGTTCTATTGTATCCCTTTGCATTAATTTAAGTTTTGATAGCTCTTAGTGCTTCATTTCAAGACCTTGTATCTATAGTTCGTGATTGTATGATTTGTTCGTTCCTTGTTCTTAAATTCAAGACATTGTGTTCATCTGCTTTGATCATGGGAATTATAATTCATTGTTCTTGATTCCAACACTTAATCTTCATTTATTATTAATTTCAATAGTCGATGGTTCCTTGTCCTTGAGTGCCAAAACTTGTTACTCTTTAGTCATTGATTACAAGATTTGTTATTCCATTGTTGGCACATTCTAACCTTGATATTCATTTGTTCTTGAGATCAAAAATTTGATATTTGTTTGTAGTGATTTCAAGACTTGATTGGCCGGCCCTCTACTTTGACTCCAAAGTTTGACACTCGTTTGTTATGAATCGTAATATTTGTATATTCCTTTGTTCTTGATTTCAAACCTTGTTTTTCTTAATTTCAAGCCTTGAGATCCATTCGTTCATGCTTTCAAACTCTATATCCAATGGCCCTTGATATCCTAACCCAACATTCACATGTCCTCACTTCAAAACTCTATTTCTTCATGAAGTGTGGATTTTCCCTTGGATATTCTTTTTTCTTGTTTTAAAAAAAGAAATTTAGTGTTTTGTGTTGAGTAATAAAATGATATTTCGATGATCTCATGTGTTTTTCTTAAATTGTTCTATTGGAATGTTACATGTGAATTTGGTCATTTATGAAATTGTCGTTATTTGAGAAAGTTGTTGGTATTGAGAACAAAACCTTGAGGCAGAGGTTGCTTGTATGCATGCTGCCAAAGAGGACCATATTATAGGCAGAGGTTGCTTGTATGCATGCTGCCAAAGAGAACTACTGAGAAACAAATCCTTGAGGGTGAGAGGTTTCTTGTATGAATGCTCACGCCAAAGAGGACAATACTATACCATATGAGATACAAATACTGTGCGAGTCATTGTTCATTCTACCAGATATGGTTTCCACAAGAATATTGGGGTAGTATGGGATGCCACAAGAACTTGTGGAAATGGTGTATGGTGGAAGGAATTATGTTTTGGAAATTTGTTGTCAACTCGACTTGGTTTCACTTCTTTATTTATCAATTTCAATTACCGTTGCTATTTAAACTTGAGATCTGTATAAATGTCCCGGTTTTATTTCAAAAGCTATATATGATATTTTTTTTGAAATGAGACCGACCCGTTTTGACATGTTTTCTAAACCTTGTTTGAGTTTGGGAGAATTTTTCTACAGAGCTTAGTGCTCACCCCCTACAGTTAAACCTTTTTCAGATGCTGAGCCAGAGAATGTACTTGGTGCTAACGAGTCGTACCCTGGGGAGGCTTCAATAGAGGGATACTTGGATCCCGAGTGGGACATCTAGAGATGTCGTTTATTTTTTTTTGTGTTCTAGACTAGAATATTATTTTGGAAACACTGTATAGTCTAGATTTCTTTTGTAATTTTCGCTGCGCTATAATATTAAATTTTTATTGGGAATGTAAAGGCCAAAGATGGCATATTCTTTTGGGTTATTGATGTAAATGTTATGGATTACTGTTAGGAAGTCTTTTTATTTTATTTTATTATTATTGATGGTTTATCTTAGTGCTCTCATGGTATGAATGGTGATTGAATGTAATGCCGTCAAGAGTGTATTTTTGGGTGTTACAACCACTAAGTATGTTATAGCATTTTTCACTCAAATAACACAATTAATAATCCATAGGCATTTTATCGAACACAGTCAAGGCACAAATATAAATACATAACATGCCCAAACAGTGCATTCTTCATGAAATTCAAAGCCAAATAATTTCATCATACAAGAATTGGTTCAAACATGGTCTTATATCTATTTTTTATATTCTAACAACTATAGGTATGTGTTATATATGAGACTTCATCTCTAACACCCTACTCATTTCATATCTCAACCCTAGGTTGGAAATAAACCTAGTTAGGAATGGAACCCTACCTCTTGTAGCGTATATTCACATTGAAGACATCACAACGATCTCAAATCAAGCTTTCAAAACTCGCCCTAAAATCCCTTCCTTGAGTTCTTGGCAAAACTCAAAATTTTTGGTAAGTACACATAGCTCTCGTTGCGTAGAATAACTTTAGTTATTGGTCCGAAGCAATCCTACAATTGAATCTTGGCGGATCCAAGAGAGAAGGTGGGAGCACCATTTGGTTTTTTTTCTCTCTCTCTCTAGCTTTGTGGAAAATGCAGCGCACAATCGGGGAAAGTATGATCTTTCCTTTTTTTTACACCATCTAATTACATGGCTTAAAATACGATACACATCCCAATGTTTCTGATCCGATTTTATTTAGAATCAATTAAATCTCATCCGGTTTTAGGTTTAATACATTTTTATTGAACTAAATTTAAATTATTTCTCGGGTTTCACAATTAATTCCCGACCACGTTTATTTTAGTCGCGCAATGCCTGATCGCTTCATAAAACGCAAAAATTCTAACTGTATCAAAATTCGACAAAAATTGACTAAGTAACTAAATTCTGACTGTATCAAAATTCGACAAAAATTGACTAAGTAACTAACTTTCACAAGACAAATTCAACAGATAGGTTCATTTCGTCATCCGAGTTTTAGAAAATTTTGGATTTTCAATCGGTATCGTAACGCATATTCCATAGTGACATGCTCCAACTCCCACTTAGCCACCTCTAAAGGCTGGAACAACTCTATTGGTCTCTGGTGCTCAGCCTTGACCTACTTACACGTAAGACATCTACTAACAAAGTCTTCAACGTGTCTCTTCATCCTACTCCAGTAATATTGGTGGTGAAGATCATAGTACATCTTTGTGCCACCAAGATGCAAGACAAAATGGGAGTAATGAAACTCCCTGAGGATCTCTTCTCTCAAATACGTAGACTGGGGTACCACAACACTTTCCCTAAATCGAAGACTACCATCAATGTGAATAACCCAGCTCTCGTCACTTGTACCCGACTATACCCGGTCCTTAATAGACAATATCTCTATGTCTTGTCCCTAGGACTCTATCACAGTTCTTAGTAAGAAAGGGGTAGCTGCCATACTTCCCAAAATGCTTTGAGCTTGATCACTGTAGTGTAGCTCGAACTGTACCACATTTTCGAGCATTTGCCAATCTTGGGAAGTTTTACTAGCCAAGACTCCCCAAAACTTTCGACTGAGTGCATCAGCCACCAGATTTACCTTACTAGGATGGTAATGCAAGGTAAATTCATAGTCCTCCAGGTATTCCATCCACCTACGCTTCCTTATATTGAGGTTCTACTACGTGAAGATGTACTTTAGACTCTCGTGGTCTGAAAACACCTCAAACTACTCTCCTTACAGATAGTGGTGTCATGCTTTCACGGCAAAGACAATGGTTGCCACTCCATGTTGTGTGCGAGGTAGCTTTGCTCATAGCTCTTTAGCTGCCGCGAACCATAAGCTACCACCCTCCCGAACTACATCAATACACATCCTAGTCCATCCTTTGAGGCATCATAATAGAATGTGTACCTCTACTCCCTCTCTAGAACTATAAGGATAAGAGCTGAAATAAGCCTCATCATCAAGTCCTGGAATGCTCTCTCACATAAGTCATCCAACTGGAATTTGAGCTCTTCCCTGGTCAACCTAGTCATAGGTGCAGCTAGATGTGAGAAGTCCTCAATGAACCTTCAATAATACCCCACCAAACCCAAGAAACTACGTATCTCAAAGACTGACTTAGGCCTCTCCCAACTCAACACTACTTCAACCTTCTTTGGGCCAGCTGACACACCCATAATAGACACAACATGGCCCAAAAAATTTATCTCCATTAGTCAAAATTCACACTTGTTGAACTTGACGTACACCTGATGGTCCCTCAAGGTCTAGAAAGCGATCCTCAAGTGACCCTCATGCTCTTTCTCATATTTAGAGTAGATCAGAATGTCGTCAAAAAAAACTACGACAAACTAATCTAAATAGGGTTGGAACACCCTATGTATAAGGTCCATGAATGCCGCTGGGGCATTCGTCAAACCGAAGGGCATAACGGTAAACTCAAAATGCCCGTATTGTATCCTAAACATCATCTTAGGGATATTAGCCTCCCTAATCCTCAACCGATGGTATCCCGTGCGTAGATCTATTTTAGAGTAGATATATCCTCCTTTCAGTTGGCTAAATAAGTCATCTATGCGCGACAATGGGTACTTGTTCTTGATGGTGACTAGATTCAGTTGCCGGTAGTTGATACATAGTCTAAGGATCTTGTCCTTCTTCTTGGAAAATAATATCGGAGGACCACAAGGTGAGGTTCTTGGTCTAATGAAACCCTTGTCCAACAATTCTTGCAACTATACCTTGAGTTCTTGCAACTCCGCATGTGTCATCCTATGTGACATTATAGAAATAGGGGATACACTGGGTTGTAACTCAATGGTAAATTATACATCCCAATATGGAGGTAATCTTGATAACTTGTTTAGAAAAACATCTGCATACTCACAAACTACCCGAGGTAGACTCAACTCCTGTCTTGCATTGTCCTCAAGTGTCAAGGCAACCCATCAATTGTCCATGCCAACGAGAGTCATATAAGACTTGGGGTATAGTATTGTGTTTTTCTCCCTAAAACTTGAAACAAACACCCTCTGGTGTATAAGCAGTGACCATCTTCTGATCACAATCGATGACGACTCTGTGTGGTGTCAACCAATCCATTCCAAGGATGACATCAAACTTCGACATGTCCATGACTCTAAGGTCCACATTGAGTAGAATTCTTGAGATATCTAACTCACACCCCTGACATATTTGATCAATGCAAACCCTAGCCCCCAGGGGAGAACTCAAATGTAATGGCTCCTCTAAGGTCTCAACCTTTACACATGATACAGTTATGAATAAATGAGACACACCCATATCAAATAACACCCTTGCCCATAAATGAGAGAATATAAATGTACCTTGTATCACCAATTAATCCACCAGCTTAGTCTGAGGTGTGGTGGCATAGACTCGCCCTTGAGTCCCTGAAGTCTCTACTTGTAAGCTTTGTCCTCGACCCCGGCCCCAGCCAAAACCCTAGCCCTTCTGTCCTGATTACTTAGTCCCCGCACGTGAAGTAGTAGGGCCTGTGTAGAACCCTGGAACTAGAACCAACTTCCTTGGCCCATTGTGGGATAAGAGGAATGAAAAATGTCTATGGATGCCCCACCGATGACTAGAACTGAGATGTCCCGTAACTCTGAGATCTTTGCCTCTAAAGACAATCTCGTCTCAAATAACCCAGTTGGTGGCATATAAAACAAGTCCTCTAGCCAACCGGATAGCGAGCCCTGAAATTTCTCCCACCTTGGAAGGATTAATCTTCGCCTTGGCTTTGATAGTCTCGGCCCTACCCTTGATACCATTGTGTGGTGGATATCCTTTACTTCTTCTCCAAACTAGTAGAAGAGGATTGAATCTCTTTCTTCTTGTCCTTACCACCCACCTCCTGAATGTTTTTACCCTATCAATCACCCATCAACACACGGAATACCCCTGAATACCGTGTAATTCGATACCACGTTGTTATACCCCATTTACTAAGATTCATAACTTAACAAAATTCATACATAGTCTCCTTTGTATGGAGAGCTCTAGTCAAAACATAACATGTGCAATCATACAACATTAACTACACTGGGTCCATTTATCCATATTCACATAACAACATGCAATTTTACATTAAAAATAGTTCATATGAATTCGATTACAATCATTTACATAAATTACATGCCAAAAAACTAATTGACATCTTAGTTTTACAAAAGCATAGTTTAAAAGTCACATTTCGGCTTTTCTTCATCCATGAGGGCCCGGTGTAGTCCACATAAAGGGTGAGTCACAGTCAAGAGGATATCTCCTAAAGAGACTACTCCCACACCTAGAAACATATAAAATGCTTACATGCAATTCACAAGTAACAATCACTCCATTCAAGAATATGCAATTCAATAATGGAATCATCAATGTCATGCCATGAAATGAGACGAGACTCATACATGCAACTCAACCCAAGCCTTTACCAATTCCCTCAACACATACAATACCATGCATATGAATCTAGACATTCAAAGCCCCAGCCATTGATGTTACACATCCAATGACCTTTTTAAATCTCGGTTCTTTCATGGAATGAGTATTTATGGACTCACACTAATGGACACCCAACCGACACAACATTAATGGACTTCCACCAACGGCTTCGCGATGCCGACACACTTTATGAACTCAATACCAACGGAGTGCATATCCAAATCACCAGATGTTGCACTCGAGGGACAGTCTAGCATTTCTTGCTAACCTCGACCCAATTTTCAATGTAAACTGTGCGACTCAGTTGAATCTCAGTCCAACTATCCCAAGCCCACAAATCATTCACCAAGAATGGTGTTCGATCAAATCATGCACACACACCCACACCCACACTCATGTCAAACGCTAACGAATGTGATGCTTCCTGTGCAATATGTGAATGTAATGAACAATTACGATACTAATTTCATGTTCAATATGTATGAGTGTCATATGAACCCTTTTGGAACAGAAAATGCACGAGCTCCAGCGAGAGCTGGGAAACATGAAGAGGCAGTCAAAGGAAAGGGCCCCGACGTTATGGACGCCTTGGTCCAACAAATCGAGTCACCATTCACCCTCGAGGTCCTCCATTTCCCTCTCCCCCAAAAGTTCTGGGTACCGTCAATAGAGGCGTTCGACAGAACTAAAGACCCGGTCGACCACCTGAACTCCTACAAGAACCAAATGAAGCTTCAAGGCTACCCTGACCCAATACGCTGCCGAGCTTTCGCCATCACCCTTAAAGGGTCGGCGATAGCTTGATTCAACCGGTTACAACCTGCATCGATCTCGTCCTTCAGTGAGCTGTCCATCCAGTTTGTGTCACATTTCATTGGTGCTAGGACGTACCGGAAGCCGTCCTATCACCTGCTAAGCGTCAAGCAAGGAACCAACGAATCCCTTCGGAGCTACGTGCAGCGCTTCAACCAAGAATGCTTAAAAGTAGAAAGTGTGGATGACAAGTTTGCACTGACCACTTTCATGTCGGGGCTCGGTTTGCAATCTAAGGATCTCCTATTTTTGATAGCTAAGAACCCACAAGCCACCATGGCGGAGGTCCTGGCTAAAGCCGAAAAATATATCAATGGAGAGGAGGCCCTCCGCCTGAAGAGGAGTTCGGCGCCGGTCGAAGGAGACAGGAAAATAAGGGACCGAAGTCCCAGGAAAGAAGGAAGGCTCGATCGATCCCCAAAATGGGAGCGTTCGCCTAGAAGGAGGAGAGAGCCCTCCCCGAAGAAAAGAGGCAACGTCCGAGACCGCCTAGGGCCACCCGTACAGGACTTACAGCCGAGGTTCGCACCGGCACGGCTTCCCCCCCTCGTTACCTCTATTGCTCAAGTACTCCATGAAGTCCAGAACGAGATATTCGTTAGATGGCCGCCTCGGATGAAGTCCGACCCTAGCAGACTGGACCCTGCGAAGTACTACGAATTCCACAAAGATACATGTCATGAAACTAACGATTGCATCCAACTCAAAAAAGAAATAGAATATCTGATCCAGAGAGGCCACCTGCGGCAATACGTGGCGAGAGGTGGAAGGGCCCAAGATAACTAAGGACGAGAAGCCCGAGTTGTCGTAGCGGCGCCTCAACAGCACCAGCAAGCCATCGTCAAAATTCGAGTAATCTCCGGAGGCTTCGTCGGGGGCGAAGAAACCAGCTCGGCACGGAAGGCGCACGCTAGAAGGGCACGATCTGGAGACATTCCTGACGTCCAGGTCATAGTAAAGATCCCACGTCGGGAAGACGAAATCACCTTTTTTGACACAGATCTCAAAGGGTGCCATCACCCACACAACGACCCCTTGGTCATAAAGGCGATTGTTGCAAACAAAACCATACATCGGGTACTCGTCGATAGCGGGAGCTTGACAGACATAATATTCCTGTCGGCATTCGAGAAGCTCGGAATAGATAAGTCCACACTCGAACCCGTGAGGTCGCACCTCATAGGATTTTCGGGTGAGAAAGTCCTACCAATCGAGTCCGTCCCACTCGTCCTTACAGTGGGAGATCGACAGGCTACAACCACAACTCGTTTCTTAGTTGTGGATGCTCCCTCGACCTACAATGTCTTGCTGGGAAGGCCGTCCCTCAACTCAATCAAGGCGGTACCTTCTGCATATCATCTGGTGGTGAAGTTTTCCACCGAAAACGGAGTGGAATCTGTCTGGCGAGACCAGCGCCTAGTGAGGGAGTGTTACATGGCCTCGATGAGGCAAAGAGAGGTCGAGTCAATCCAGCTAGAGGACCTGGACATGAGAGACGAGCTGGAGATAAGGCCCACTTCGACGGAACAGTTGGAACCCGTGTGGCTAGACGAGAACCCATATCACATCATCTTCGTGGGCTTTATGCGCCCCCCCCCCGGATCAAGGAAAGACTCGTCAGGTTCCTAAAGGATAATGTGGGTGCGTTCGCATGGAGGCAGGAGCATATGGAAGGGATAGACACCGCAATGATCATGCATCGCCTCAGTGTCGACCCGAAGAGTAAGCCTATAAGGCATAAGAGAAGTTTCACCCTAAAACGGCAGAAGGCGATCAATGAAGAAGTAGCAAAGCTACTGCGAGCGAAAGTCATCAGGGAAATTGATTACCCGACCTGGCTGGCCAATGTCGTGCTCGTGAAAAAAATAAATAAAAAATGACGACTCTGCATCGATTTTACCAATCTGAATAGGGCATGCCCTAAGGATAGCTTTTCGCTACTCCGGATCGACTTAATTGTCGACGCCACAGCCGGGCACGAGTTGCTCAGCTTCATGGACGCTTTCTCGGGGTACAACCAGATTAAAATGGACCCAAGCGATCAGGAAAAGACTTTATTCGTCACAGAACAGGGCACCTTCTACTACCAAGTCTTGACGTTCGGGCTGAAAAATGCCGGAGCTACTTACCCGAGACTGGTCAATCGAATGTTTCGAGAAAAACTGGGCTCTACTATGGAAGTTTACATCGACGATATGCTCGTGAAATCGCTCAAAGAAGAAGCGCATATCCAACATTTCGCGGAGGCGTTCGAGATCATGCGTCAGTACCGGATGAAGCTGAACCCTGCAAAATGCGCCTTCGGGGTATCTGCGGGGAAGTTCTTGGGTTTCATAGTCAATAGCCGAGGCATTGAGGCAAATCCATAAAAAGTAACGGCCATCCTCGAGATGAAAGCCCCCACCAGCACACGTGAAATACGACTGACCAGGAGAATAGCGGCGCTCAACAGATTCGTATCACGTTCCAGTGACAAGTGCCGACCCTTTTTCAGGACTCTGAAGACGGCTTTCCAATGGGAAGAGAGGTGCGAAGAAGCTTTCCAAACCCTTAAAGACCATTTGGCCTCAACGCCGGTGTTGGCGAGCCCCCGAGAAGGAGAAGTTCTCACCCTCTACTTGGCCGTGTCCGATTTCGCAGTCAGCGCAGCACTAGTAAGAGACCAAGACCGGGCACAACAGCCAGTTTATTTCTACAGCAAGGCCCTCCGCGAAGCCGAGGAAAGATATCCCAAAATAAAGAAGCTCGTCTTGGCCCTCCTGGTGGCGGCTCAAAGACTGAGACCATACTTCCAGGCCCACACAATCGAAATTCCAACAGATCAGCCAATGAGGCAAGTCTTGCATAAGCCCGAAGCCTCTGGAAGGCTGGTGAAGTGGGCAATGGAACTTAGTGAGTTCGATATCAAGTTCAAACCCAGAGCCGCTATAAAGGGGCAGGTCCTAGCAGATTTTTTCGCAGAGTTCACCTCGTAGTCAGAAGAAAGTAGAGAAGACCAGGACCACATTCCCGACGTTCCGACCTGGAGGCTGTATGTAGACGGAGCGTCAAACGCCCAGGGAAGCAGGGCCGGCCTCATCCTTACTTCGCCCGAAGGGTATGACCTAGAGTACTCCTTAAGATTTGATTTTCAAGCATCTAACAACGAGGCAGAATACGAAGCACTTAAAGCAGGACTAAACCTGACCCTATCGATGGAGGCACAACAAATAGTGATCCACAGCGACTCGCAGCTAATAGTCAAGCAAGTCGAGGAAGAATACGCCGCCAAAGATGAGAAGATGGCCCTATACATGATGAAAGTGCGCGGCCTGCTGAGGAGATTCATATCGTCCGAGCTGGTTCAGATACCCCGGGACGCTAATGCCAGGGCCGATGCTCTGGCCAAATTGGCTACCACCGCCGGACTTGAGTCTCCGGGGCGCGTACTCGTCGAGGTCCTTGCTGAACCCAGCGTGCGGGTCGAAGAGGAACGGGGAGACGAAGAACAAGCCATGGCCATCGAGGAGAATACCTCATGGATGGACCCTATCATATCCTACCTGCAAGACGGAGTGTTGCCAAGCGACCCGAAAGAAGCGTCGAAACTAAAAGTCAGAGCGGCTAGATTCACGATAGCCCAAGGTAACCTGTATAAGCGAGGTTTTTCTTTTCCTTTACTGAAATGTGTGACAGGGAAGGAGGCGGATTACATCTTGAGAGAGATCCATGAAGGCATGTGCGGAAACCACATTGGCGCAAAAACCCTAGCAAGCAAGGCATTACGACAAGGCTATTTTTGGCCAACCATGTCCAAAGATGCCAAAGAAATGGTGAAGAAGTGCCAAGCGTGCCAGATGCATGATAACCTGTCGCACTGCCCGCTGGAGTTCCTAACTCCAGTGGTCAGCCCCTGGCCTTTTCAACAATGGGGTTTGGACATCCTGGGACCCCTCCCCGTATGGATAGGACAATGCAAATTCGTTATAGTCGCGGTCGACTATTTCACAAAGTGGGCCGAAACTGAACCCCTGGCTAGGATCACAACGCATAAGATAAAGAACTTCATCTGAAAATCCATTATTTGCCAATTTGGTATCCCCAGGGCTCTAGTTTCAGATAATGGGAAGCAGTTTGATAACCCGACTTTCACCGGCTTCTGCGCCAAGCTAGGGATTAAGAACTACTTCTCGGCTCCAGCTCATCCCCAATCCAACGGGCAGGCCAAAGTGAAAATACGAACAATCAAGCTAGCCCTCAAGACCATGTTGGAGGCATCCAAAACCCAATGGGTGGATCAACTACCGGTAGTGCTATTGGCATACTGGACGACAGTGCACACCGCCACCGGCGTGACCCCATTCAGCCTAGCATACGGGACTGAGGTGGTGGCCCCGGTCGAAGTAGGCATGCCCTCAGTCAGGGCCGACCTGTTCAATCCCGAGCAAAATAAAAGATCCCTGTTGATCAACCTCGATCTCCTCGATAAGAAAAGAGACGAGGCGCTGCAGCGAATTTTTTCTTTCCAAAGGAACACAGTTAGATTTTATAACACGCGGGTTCGGAAGAGAAGTTTCCAACAAGGTGACTTGGTATTAAAAAAGCTACACCCAGCTAGAAAAGACCCGACCCATGGTAAGCTCGGGCCTAACTGGGAAGGGCCTTACGTCATAAAAAGGGTAGTTCGACTGGGAAACTATAAGTTGCAAACTGAGGAGGGGAAAAACCTGCCACACTCGTGGAACGTGGATCACCTGAAGCGTTACAATCAGTAGCGCCCTGCGAAGCTATTGTAATCACAAACAATGCAATTGTAAAAACTTGCTATAAAAAATCAATGAAAACTTTTGAAGTCCTTACAAAGAGAGTAGCCGTCGAAATCCAGGCTTTTCAGCCTAAGAGAGCCCATAGGCTCGGAATCCAGGCTTTTCAACCTAAGAGAGCCCGTAGACTTAGAATCCAGGCTTTTCAGCCTAAGAGAGCTCGAAGGCTCGGAATTCAGGCTTTTCAGCCTAAGAGAGCCCGTAGGTTTGGAATCTAGGTTTTTAAGCCTAAGAGAGCCCATAGGCTCGGAATTCAGGCTTTTCAGACTAAGAGAGCTCGTAGGCTCGGAATCCAGGCTTTTCAGCCTAAGAGAGCCCGTAGGCTCGGAATCCAGGCTTTTTAGCCTAAGAGAGCCCATAGGCTCGGAATCCAGGCTTTTTAGCCTAAAAGAGCCCGAAGGCTAGAAATCCAGGCTTTTTAGCCTAAGAGCCCGTAGGCTCGGAATCCAGGTTTTTCAACCTAAGAGAGCCCGTAGGCTCGGTATCAGTGAAATTCCACCGCCTAAGTACTAAAAGAGCTCATTAGCCCAGGGTCGACAAGGCTCTCCGACCCAAATGTTCGGGGTCGTTAAAAGCCTCTTTTGGCTTAAATATTCATAAGTCCGAAATGGCCCGACTCTCCAACCCGCCTACAAAAAAACCAGGATCAGATGTCATCCTTCGGCAGAGACGTCCTCTCACTGGAAAACCTTACTCGTCAGCCCAAATCTTTTTTTACAAAGAGCTCTTAAGCCTCGGCATACTCAGCCCCAACCAACTGTCAGCATAGACAAGCTCTCGCTTGGGGCTGGGGGGGGAGGAGATAACTAGGATCTTTAAAAAAGAAGGAAGGATAGCAAGATCCGTAGAAAAATAAAAGTATTTTCCATTCAAGAAAAGACAAGATTACTTCCCGCTCCCAAGCGGTTACAAAAAAAAAGGGAAAAAGAAAAAAGAAACTCTCCTATGACTTTAAGAGTCACAAAAGCATAAAAACGTCCGACATGGACATGAAAGCTACATCCATCATAACCAGGACATAGAAGTTGCAGACAAGCCCTCCACCCTTACAAAGCAACATCCTTCTGCTCACGATCTTCCTCCAACTTGGCAACCGCCTCCTTCAGTCGGGCGTTCTCCTCAATCAGAACGTCCCTTCTCCTCTCCACCTCTGACAATCTCTTCTCCAAAGATTCAACCTCAACACTCTGATCAGGAGAAAGGGAAGCCACCATTTATGCTCAAGAAGGTCCACCGCCCAAAATATAGCGGATAAGGTTTTGGGGAGTGACGAGAGTAGAGTAAGGAATAGGAGAAGCCTTTTCAATCACACCGACGTGGAATGCCTCCAGCGGAGTGAGCGCAGGGATACCTACACAGGAAAAATCAACTCAAGGTAAGGCCGAAAACAGAACTTATAACAAAATAAAGAGAAGAAGATGGGGATGTTCACCTCCTTCACGAAAGCTTGTCGAAGACTGAGGGACCCAGAAGTGCTCGCCTTCACCAACTGAGGGTACCCATGAGTCCCCAGAAGCGAAGAAGAAACGTTGGGTCCACCCCTCAGGAGAGTTAGGGATGTCGGCAACCAAAGTTGGATGAAAATACCACTTGAAGCTCAAAGAACTGAAGAAGGGAGGCCAGTCGAAAGAAAGATCCATAAAATAGAAGAACTCGAAAACAGTAGGAATGGCCTCAAAGCCTTGCATCCGCCAGAAGATGAAGAAGCTAATTAAAGCAGCCCACCCCAAAGGGGAGAGGCAAGAAGGACACATGCCATGGTGGGAAAGCAGGCGAATGATGTCTCGGTGAAGGGGGAGTCGAAGACCACACTCAAAGGCACCCTAAAAAAAGGCGACCTCACCGGGGGTTAACATACTACAAGGCTCATCGGGGGTGGGAGCCCTAATATCCAGACCCTCAGGGAAATCATATCGGGCCTTCAAACCTTCGACGTATGTGGGGGTAAATGAAGAAGGAATGAGGAGCATAGAGCGCCAGTTGTCACTTAGGGATTGGCAGGCACAATGCTTAAAGAGAGGAGAGGAGTCCATCGCCGAAGAACTTGGAGGCACAGGCAAGGTTCGAACGAAGAAGAAGTGATAATGGTGCTAAGACCCAAGGCGTATGCAAATAAATAGCGCAATCTGGCGGTTGCTGGAATACTGCAGGTGAGGGGCTGCATTAAATACAGGCGCAGGATTCGAGATGACGGCTAAACCACCCCAGGCCTCATTTAATGCAACCAGCCTTAAAAAAAATGAATGATGAGAAACCGCCAACAGCCGCACCCACATAACCTTAGCGGAAGCCCAAAGGACACCTCTTCTCAAAACAAGCCAAGGCCCCCCTTCTCCGAAATAAGGGGGTAAAGGAATACAAGACCATCTAAAGCGCGTTATCACACCAGAAAAGGGAAACTTCATTACAAGAAGAAGGACAAATAAAGGCTCATAAGAAGGAGAATATTCATTATTGAAAGAAGTAGTTACAATGTTTACAAAAAACAGCAGAACAAAAGGCCAAGGAAGCCTAACTTCAGGCCTGGTCAAAAGAAGCACCGCCACTTAGAGAAGCATCGCTTGGAGAAGCCCCACTTGGAGAACCACCACCACTCGGAGGAATGTCGAACCTCGGCCAAAAATGCTCAAAATTCGGGTCAGGGTAGGTTTCAATCGCCTGATCGGCAAAGTTAAAGAACCCGTCTACAAAGGCCCGAGCAGCCTCCAGCCCGGCCTTCTCGATCGACTTCCGGAGGTCCTCGACTAATTGGCGCTCAGCGGCTAATGAGTTTGTCAGGTCAGTAATGGCAGCTTGCGATTCTTTCAACTGGTCTGCCAGCAAAGACTGTGCAAGAGAGACACTAAGTAGCTCCTCGGATTGGGCAAAATTGTCTTCCTTCGCGTGAGCCAACACCCCTCTCAAAGACACCTCGGCAAAAGTACTGGCGACTAATTGTTTGAAGATCTGAGCCCGTTGCTCAAGAACTTGCTCCAACTCCCTCTCGGTCTCCAAGCCCCAACTCAAGAGCTCGAAATTACGTTGGCGAGCCTCAAGAAGCTCGGGTGACCTCCTTTGGGCATTCTCTCTCAAGATGTGGATCTCTCTCCCAAGAGCGCAGACGTGCGCGACGAACTGTAAACAGAAAAGATCAGACGTGCAGGAGAAGCGAGGCCAAATAATAATGGTAACCCATATATACCTCAAGGAGCGTATGAAGTGCATCGCGAGTCCGGGCTTGGAAAGGAAGCTCGACAGAACTTCGCAGGTCAGCACGAGGAATCAACCCCATCAAAGCACGGCTACTCAGGCCCACGTCCCTAAGCAGGCTACCCTCTAAGTCATGAACGGGAGCAAGGGAAGCTCAAACCGAGCTGGAACCGACCGCACCAGCGGGCAAAGAGCCACGGCGAACGTCCCCCCCATGGGGTCAGCCACAATGATGCCTGTCGTGGCAGCTCCAACACCAAGCGTAGGCCAGAAAGTAGATGCCCCCGCCTCAGGCGCAAGCGGGTGAGCGGATGTTTCAACTCCTGACGAAGGCGGAGGAGGAATTACCCCGGCTCCGGGAATAGACGGAGGAACGGGAGCTTCAGCAGGGTTTGCACCAGGGGCGTGACCGGAACTACCCTCTCCGGACTTGGCCCTCTTTGCCAGGGGTTCCGAGCTCCTGACCCGCCTCCTCTCGACCACGCGCTCCATGATCCTGTCCCGCTGAGTGACCAAGTATGAAGGAACTGTAGAGAGAAGTCAAAAATAAGATAGGTCAACGAATGCTAAGAATAGAAAAGTGAGAACAGGGCGCCGGAAACTTACGGCCACCCGAAGCCGGAGACAGCCCGGGATGAACTGAATCACGGAAAGAAAAAAGGAGAAGGGAGAAGGGCCTAGTTAACGTGAACCCACTCCCCAGCGGTCAAAGGCGGGAACTCACCTACGTTGCCCCCACTCCGTAGAAACCCTCGTGGAGACTAGAAATTGAGCCCCGAATTCCCAACCGACTCCAGAAACAAAGAAGTGCCTACTCCTCCACCCCTCAGGATCCGGCGAAAGGTCCCGAATAGGAATTTCCCGCCTCTTCGTGGGACGAATTGGTAGAACTCATACACCTCCTCGGGGTAAAAAAACTAGAGAAATTCTGGCACAGTGGCCCTAGATTGAGGGAACAATCTCCCCCACGCCGCAATAAAAGTCAGAAGGACCGCCCAGGCAGACGGTAGGAGCATGGCTGGGCAAAAGTCGAAGAAGTGCAGCACTTCACAAACGAACGGGGGAAGGGGAAGCCGAAGCCCTAGCAGGAAAGGGACCTCGAAAAGGCAAATTTCATCTCGAACCGAACAGTGGAACGGACGCAAGCCGGCATGGTGAATGACCACCCTAGGGGGAAAGTCGAAGCGCACCGCGATAGCATGGACTTCTTCTTCCCCAATAACACTAACCTCCTTTTCGGGAAAAAGCCTCGCCATGATCCCGCGTGGAGAGGAAGGATTTGCAGCCATGGCAGCAACAAAAAGTATGAGAAAGAAGAAAGAAGCATTTTTTCCTAAGGCAACGAAGTAGGAGAGAATTACAATTGCAGGAAAAAGCGGAAAACTCTGACTCCCAGGGAAAGCCAGTCGTCAACAAGAGGTGGGGCCAACATATAAGCCTGTCTAGAACGCCCCCGACATTTGCGACAGGCGCATTAAATACACGTCCTTCGCATTTAAGAGGAAGGACACGTGGCAGCATGGGGGAATTGCAGACACCGTGATCAAGGAGCCACTGATTCTGTCTACGGCGCACGATCTCAAGAAGGTACAGTCATCATACCTGTGGTACACGAAAAGAAGCGAGAAAAGACCAAGATAGCCCCGGAAGATACCAGTACAGTTATACAGTGACTAGAAAGCTCAGCGGCATGGCACGATTACCAAAAACTGATCCTACCAAAAAAATATAGGGGGGATGGTTAGGCGATTCGGCTAAATACCGCAACCAAGTTCAAAACAACAACCATAATAGATCCAGGAATACGAATACATTGTCTACAAGGAGACATCAACAACAAAATGTAACAGAGCCACTTCAAACGGTGGGACCTACATCGGCGGGCTGCCCCACGGTCTTATCAGCACATGGCTCTTCCTCGGGCATAGTAGCCCCCTTCTCGGAACCAGCTATCTCAGCGGATTTCAAACCTTCAAGGCGGGGGGCAAAAGAGTCAAAATCGACATCCGGGTAAGCCTCCTCGGCCTGATCCCGGAAGTTCACAAACCCATTCACGAAAGCCACAGCACCCTCCCTCAGGAGATCTGAAACCCTTGTCTTCAGAGAAGATAGCTCGGCGTCCTTGGCATCTAGGTCGGCCCCCTTTGCCTTCAACTCAGCATCTCTAGCCGCCAGATCGACATCCTTCTTCCTCAGCTCATCTTCCTTCGCAACCAGCTCGGTCTTCTTCAGATTTGAGAGATCCTGGAAACGGGCGTCCAGCTCGTCGAAAAGCCTCTTCATCTCAGCCACCTCGGACAACAATAGCTGCACTTTGTCCTCGGCCGCCTCTTTAGCTACGATCACTGTGTCTAGAGGCTCTCTAACCTTTGCAAGCTCTAGCTCATAATGGAGACCCATCATCTTCACACAGGTGAAGGACTGAAAAGTAAAAAGGCCCAGTTAGTACAGGAAATAACAGAAATAGCACGAGGAGGTGAAGGGATCAGCAAAATCTCAAGGTACCTCCGCCATGGTCTGAAGAGTGTGCTCGATCTTCCTTTGGAACGGCACCCGCATGGCTTCTCAGGAATCCGGTATGGGAATCAAGTCATACATGGCGGCAGCAGCCGCCGCAGGATCACGAAGGAAGCCACCCCCTCGCAGTTTGAGTGAGGGGGCGCTTCCCCTCCCTAACGCCCCTTGAAGAGACAGGTCAGGGAGGAACATCCGAAATTAGCACAGCCCCAAGCAACCCTGCTGAGGACGCCCCGGGAGGAACCTCGCTCTCAGTAGGATGAACGGGCAAAGGAGAGGAGGGAGCAGACTGAATCGTTGAGGGATCCTCTCGACTCCCTCCCAAAGTGGCAGCCTTCGGACCAGGTGGAGATGACGCCTTCGAAGGAGGTCGCACCCCCTTCACCAGTTTTCTCTTCTTCCTCGATCCCTCAGAGTCAGAGAAAACCGACATTATCAGGCCGGGGTCCATAGATTCAGGCCTGGGAACAGGCAGAGATACTTCCTCGTCGGAAAGAGCGATAGACGGGCCTAACCCGTACCTAGCAAAATTCTCTTCAGTCACTAGGTCGGTGAAAGATTGATCCCCTAAGGCCTTGGCTTTGGCTACTCGTGCAACCTCCTCAGCGTTCAGGACAGGACAAAAATATGCAAGGCAAGTCAAAAATTAGTAAGAGCTCGAAGATTAAAGGCACAACAAAAGCCACCTGCTAAATTGGTCTTACTGATATTTCTCAAAACCCTTCAAGATCTGGGAACTCGGGGGACATCACCGTGATCACCGGATAACTCCCAAGAATCCCCCCTTACAAAGAAGAGTTTGGGTTTTCACCCCTTATTGGAAGAAGGAAGCCCACAAATTAATGTCTTTGCCTTCACCCTCTTGGCGAAATAACAGAAACCCAAGGATGGAGAAGACTTAAGTTGGAACAAGGAGGCGAATTCAGGTATAAACGGAGGGGAATCGTTCCCACTCTCAAACCAGTGAATGAGAAAACCGACCAGGAGACCCCAGCCGTTAGGAGAAAGCTTGGCTGGGTAGACGTTATAGAAGGCAAGAACGTCTAGGATAAAAGGGTGAATAGGAAAATGGAGACCGGCCTGAAACGCGGACTCGAAGAAACATGTCAAACCACGGATGGAGGAGTTACACCTCTCGTGCCCCTCGGGAGGATGTAAAGATATAGACTCAGGAAATTGGTACTGCCTCCTCAAATCCTCCAAGTCCTCCTCGTCGAGGTAGCTAGGAGTATCCTCGGAGCAGCAGAACAGATCGGAAGGGCCGCGTCGGATTCTCTTTCTAGGGACAGTAGGTGGAACCGGCCTGGGCCCCTTTTTTCTCGACTGGACTCGAAAACTGGGGGCAAGGCGGAAAGAGGATTAGCATCTAAAGGAGGTATCGAGGACGAAGTCCCGAGGACGGACCCAGAAGCCTCGTCCCCTAAAGAGGAAGAACGACCGCTACTAGAAGCCGCCGAGGCCTCTTCGGCACCCTCGTCGATAGATTCCGATTCGGAGGAAACTACAAACTTCCCCATTGAGAGCTTAGACTGCAGGCTAAAAGGGAGCAAAGGCAAGTGTGATATACAGTCCGCTACAAACAGAGGGTCCTGACACCAGAAGTTAAAGGAACTAATTCGCTGCACAGAGGAACGATCTATAAAACGAAAAAGGGAGGAAAGGGCACCGGGATGATTCTCGAAGAAACTAAACCTCCAGATCAGGAAACGAAGCCCGAAACCCCACCAAGGAGGATCAAAGGGATCCAGGTCGAGTCAACCAAGGAAAGGAAGAGAAGACGTACCTAGTGAAGGGCTATAGATAGAAGAACACCAAAAGTCAGAAATGCTCTACGTCGCCAATAAACCTGGAACAAGGCGCCACGACAATCGAAGGGAAGGAGACGCGAAGAAACTCTTGGGAAACACGAAATTCGGATAGGCAAAGAGGTCGTCCTCTTATACACAGCATCTGAGTCCATGACAAGACAGATCACTGAGGTTCAACCGCTGGCAACACAAGTACAATTCGCAGCCCAGACCGGGCCTAGAATCGATTCGAAAAAGACACTTCATAACCCTAGGCCAGAGATGGCATCATCATCCTGACCAGGGGCTGGGGGGCAACTGATCGGGATAGGATTCTCGATTATGGGTCGCCCTCAGAATAGAAGCCCTGCGGGCCTAGAACGCCCTATTTTCTTAATATCAGGCCCAACAGGAACAATCCCATCCAACGTATAAGGGAAGCCCAGGCGAGCTTAGTGGTCCTACCCAAGCCGAACCCTAACACTAAAATGCACCCCGCCAGGCCACGCGTCCAAAATGACACGGGGACCACCTCTGTAATCAAGGACAGACAAACCCGCCTGTTGGGAGTGGTGGTGCGAATTGTCATAGGAACAATAATCCCAGTGGCGCCGGCTAGCAGGATCCTATGGCAGAGAGAGGATAAAAGGTCCCCACCAAGTCGAGAAACAGGAGGAGGAGTCGCTGGAAAATCCTAGAGCGGGGGGACTAGTATAAAAAGAACAGTATCACTCCACAAGGGATGGAGACCTTTGACAAAGAACTTCGGCGGTAGATGGAAGAATAATCGTATAGTCCAGCTGACTTTAATCGTCTATCAGACCCTCTCCCCCATTTTTTCGATAACTCTCAGAATTTAAAAATATACCTTCAAGGAGCAAAAGACTCCGTTATAGTGGATGTAACCACAGTCCATCGGCTGGGACGAACCACTTATCTCTTGTGTCTTCTTTAAATTTTGGTTTGATCGCTCATCACAAGTATCTAACCGACCCATTAATCCCCTCGAGGATCGCCGAGCTTGGGCCGTCAAATCTGAGTCATCATCAGGTTCAAACATGGTCTTATATCTTTATTCTAACAACTCTAAGTATGTGTTATATATGAGACTCTATCTCTAACAACCTACCCATTTCATATCTCAACTCTAGGTTGAAAATAAAAATAAAAGGAAAGGAACTCTATCCTGAACTATTTGCTGGTAACACATGGCAGCTTCATGCGGTGAGGGACGGGCTGATGGATCAATTGGTGGATGAGACATTGGATATGGAGGTCGATTTTTCAGGTAGAGAGGATGTTCTTATTTGGATTTTAAGAAGCTTAAGTATATTCTCTCTCCGTTCGGCTTGGGATGCAATTAGGATGAGGAGTGATATTGATGAAGTGGCAGCAAATATATGAAAACTGGAGGCTTCGCCTAAAGCAAAACTTCATGGGTGGAAGATTCTAAGACAGGTCATTCCAAGTGATGACAAATTGAAAGGGATTGGTGTGGCTGTCTCCAAGCAGTGTGTTTTGTGTAAACATGCTGAAGAAACTTTTCAAAATTTATTTGTGTAGTGTAAATATGCTTAATGGATAAGGAGGAAAGCTTCTGCAGCTATGGGTTTTTCCTTGGTGCACAAAGAAGGCCCTTTGGTAAGATTTATACGAATTGTTCGTGCTCACAGAAGGAAGGTGCTCGCCCATACTTTAATGAAAAAAAATTCTTTATTTTTTTATTGTGAAGTATGGAAAGAGAGGTGCAGAAGGATGTTTGAGGGTAAGAGGCTGTTTCCAGGTAGTATTCTTTCAAAAATTTACTTCATTACAGATGCAAGTTCAGGCTAGAAGATCGGTTGTTAGGGGGAACAGGTGCAGCTAGTGTTGGGGAATCTGAATATTCTAGTCCCTTCTCCAACTGTGATTCACAACACATGGGTAAGATGGAGTCCTCTTCTAATTGGTTGGCTAAAAATAAATGCTAATGGGAATCTAGGTCCTTCGGGCGGTGGAGTGATAATGAGGAATCATGAAGGTCAAGTTTTAGCCTCTAATTTCTATGGGTGTCGCACTAAGCTGTTGCTTTTTTTTTATATTTTTTTTATTTTATGAGGATCAACAGTGGTTCCCCACCTCTCCCCTTCTTACCACACGAACTGCGCTTCGTTGTCGGTGTCGCACTAAGCTTGAAGCAGAGTGTTGGCATTACTGGATGCTTTGGAGATAATTCTGTAGCTGGGTATTCTTCTTTTTTTCTTTTTTTTGATCGACATGGTAATTTCCGGGTATTCAAGATTATGATTTTATTATTGAATTCGATTCTAAAGTCCTAGTTGACATGGTCAATCAAGGGATATCTCTTAATTGGAAGTAATGGTAGAGGTGGCTGATAATTAGAGAAGTTCTTCAAGGCATTAACTTTGTTATGGGTCATGTTTATGGAAAAAAAATATGATGGCAGATTTTTTGGCTAATAAGGGAGTTACAGGAGGGTCTTGGAAGACGCTTGTATTTTCGGAAACTCCAACCCAAAGAAGGTGGCTTATTTTCCAAGACTCTCCAGTTTGGAAATCGACGAAAAGGCAGAGGAGAAAAGGGGTAGCTGTTAGAGATCCAAGCTGCTATGAATCTTCTTAAGGCGGTGAGCAAAGACTCATAAGGATTCTGCCTCTACAATTTAGAAAGTTAATTTTCTTATTTTATATTGAAGTTACATGCATTATTTGTGGTTTATTAATTTTTTTAAAAACTGTAACTTTAGTGTTTTTGACGTAAGGTTTATGTCTCCTTTAAGGATATAATTCTTTTCATGATAAATAAGATATCGCCTTATATTATCGGGATTTTAATTAAGAAAAAAATAGTTACTCAATAAAGATAAAATTGATAATATTTGTTCCAACCTAAGACTACTTATTATTAATCCAACTTGAAGAAAAAATGTTAGTGAGTGAAGGCTAATTGAGTTATTGCTTTATTCAATGTGCAGATATATATCTATTTAGTCAATGAAAAGATTAATGTTCTATTCTCTCTCTCTCTCTCTCTCTCTCGCTCTCTCTCATGGTATACTCTTTACAGTATACAACGAAGTCTAATTCCTCTTAACAGAAGTATGTACTCAAACAAATTTCTTATGCTATTCTCTTTACAGGGTACAACGAAGTCTAATTCCTCTTAGCAGAACTATGTACTCAAACAAATTTCTTATGGATTTAACACAAAGGGGAGAGAGAGAGAGAGAGAGAGCCCTTCATGAAATTCCAAACAGAGGCTGAATTGAAATATGATGTCAATCACCAACGAGCCTTTGGTCAAATGACATTTTTTACCTTGTGAAGACTTTGCCTTCTTGAGGTCAAGGGTTCAAGTTCCCCTACCCTCCAAAAAAAAAAAAAAAGAAATATGATATCAATCTCAAGATCACCAAAGAATTATAAAATGCAGCTTCAATGTAGATTTTTTTCACCCATTTTACTGTGAGAAGCATTCCTGTACAAAGAATACATTTAACGCCAATGTAACCTTTGGCTAGTTAACCTATCCTGAATCTTGTGTAGGTAGCATGTTATCCGTACTTAGTCTTGGGTGTACAATGTTCTATTGTAAGTCCCATCAATTTGAATTGCCATACAGAATACTACTAATGAAACACATGAGGAGATGTATAAAACTCGCCCTCACTAAACATTGGTCTCAAATCTTCTTGACACATGAACTCTAACGGAAAAGAAACAAGATATCCTCTCACCGACTTCAGTATCTCCATTGGATATGTTGATGTGATTTTTCCATTCCCATAGAGTTCAAGTTTCTCAGGAGCTACTCCTAAATCAATTGTAGTGTGCCCAAGTTTCTCTTTCCAATGGCTCACACTCTGTCTAAGTGCTGACCTGCATCATCAAAATGTCACAAGAATGTGTAGAGAGCATGTAGGACAGGAAGAAACAGCAAGAAGAAGGGGGTGTGATTTAGACACAACTCTACCTGGAGTGTATAAGGTCATTTGGGATGCAAGAGAACACATCTTGGTAGATCAAGCTATTTGTCTGTAAGATAGGCAAGTATTGTTGATCATTTTAGAGTTTTTAAACCTTTTTATTTATGTTGGAACTCTACAGATCAATGAAGGAAAAGCATTAAAAGAGTGAAGCAAAAATCAAGTGTCCTTCGTTCCATGCATTTTGGCATCACAATAATATCTCTTTTACTAATTCAGATGGTAAGGTTCACATTATGACTTGGTCTATGACTCGTTGTCTAGTAGATGAATTCTGTGAAAGTTAAAATAATAATAAGTGCACAAATAGTTGTTACAGTTTCTAGAGGATGACAGATATAAACTAGCACAGGGAAGGGACACTAATAGGCTATGAACCGAATTCAATTAAAACCTTGTATATTTAAACTCCACTTTCTATTTTTTTTTTTCCACATACTTCACTGTTTTCAAAGATGATGTAGATTCGTTTTAGCAAAAATCTCTAGTTTATTAAAAACTACAAACACAACACCAACTGAATGTAATGTTTCCAGAAGTCAATATCATTCTCACCGTTGAAGTCGCCAACCACAAGTCTTTGTAAGTAGCATCGGCTATAGGGTCTTTGATTTGATTAATCTGAAAAAATGGTAGCAAATAATGAATATCAAATGCTCTGATGCTAGTTTAGTAATGAAGAAATGGGATCAAAGTCAGGGAACTGGGGAGTGGAGCGAAAAGAGAGGGAACCTCCCACATTTCTATTCAGTAGCATACGTCTGGATGATTCCTTTTTGAAGTAAATGAAGTGCACTAGCATCGAATTTGGTGAAATCACTAACCTCTCTGGCAGGTAAACCAAGGTGCTCTGACCACAGGGAAAGGCGAAGAGTAAAAGAAAATTTTCCAGCCTTCCATGGCTGTCCATTCATTGAGGATTCAACAAATTCGTTATCTTCAATGAGTACCCCAATCTGAGGCAGCCAAAAAAAAGTATCAGAAACTGTTTCCATAAATGGAAGGAAAACAAACCAATGAAGAGATATAGATGGTCTTAAAACCTGATGGAATAAGAAAAGGTAAAACAAAGAAAAAAAGACAAAAAGAATAAATAACATCAAGCAGTCCACATCACAAAGGTAGTTTGGATGAACTACTTTAGTGTGTTCAGTTGGCAGGGATCCAGGGTGGGAATTAGCATCCTGATTTTGATTCTTGCAAACTATAGGTGTCCTCGTAGATTATCCCCCAAGAACTCTGTGAGTACCATACATCTATAATCCCCACAAATTACACATGGTTTGACTCCAAGAGCACTAGTGATTATTTGCTGGGGATCATAGCCTAACACTTGTCTCCACTACCATTTAAAATTCCGGAAAGTCACTACCATTTAAAATTGCATCTCTAATCTTTTAACTGTAGGCAGTGAAAGTTGGAAGCAAGGTAACTGAGCCAACAACATAATTATAACAAGAGTGCTTTAATGTTGGCAAACATTTCAAGTGGGCACATTCTAGTTTTGAATGGAATTAGAAGTTTGCCCTGGAGGCAAGATAAAGATTTTCACCTCAGTGTCTCTTGATCCAAGCAAACTCCTATCGTTTACATTGGATGACCCAACCAAGGAAATGCGGTCATCTATTATCATCACTTTGCTGTGGACATACACCTGCAGGGAATAATAATGCATGAAAAGATTAACAAGCAGAGTACTCTTCATTAACAACAAACTCCTAGTAGATGTACAGGGTTTCCCCAGGGGAAGCAAGTGTGCTAAGGGTCTGTGCATCAGTCCATTGATTAGTTTCCTCCCTTGAAATAAAATGAACAAAACAAGAAGCAGGAAACTAGTCGAAGAATGCCTCGTGGTCCAGTTACATCAGCCTATCCTAGTTACAGAAGGCTGCAGGATTATAAATAATGATGTTTGTTTCAGAATAACTTCCAAGATTGACTAGTTATGAAAAAGAATGCATAGCATTGGCTATGAGCTAGCTGTAGTGTATGGATATGAAGTAAAACTAATTGAAAAAGTCAAAATTATATTTCACTTAAAAAGATAAAAACGAAGCCAGTATTGTACCCCCAGAATGAGGCAGAGATCTCAGGCCTCATCAACATATGGTTGACCAAGACATCATGTGTGACATTACCTGACTTGTGACCACGGGTCCGCCGTCAAAAAGTCGACCATATGTCCTGAGACCGTAGAAAGATATGTAATCATATGTTTTAGGACCGAGCAATGCATTAAGACTGTACAGTATTGAGTTTTTTCCTCTGCAAATGGTTCGATACTGCCAATGCATTATGGCTCTCACAGTTGCCGCTCCACCATCATCTAGACCCCCCTGTAATTCAAACTTCAACACGGATGAAAAAAGAAATTCCAGATATAAAACCTATTGAATTGAGAGAATAAGCATACCTGAAAGCAGGGTAGGAGCGGCATTACAATAATAACCCTAAAGCACTTCTGTTCTTTGTGTGCACGAATGATACGCCTATATATAGCTTCAAGGACACGATTCTGTATGATATCATCTCCTGAAAGTCCCGATATGAAAAATTGATTCTGGAAGTAAGCAGCCAATAAGATATGAAATCGTTAGCAATGAGAGATGAAACCAGTTTTGAGAAATGAAAATGATTAGCAAAAAAGGGAATACAACAAGACTGTTATGAAGTGTATTTTCATGCTACAAAAATTGCCTATTGGGCATCTTAAAGTGTTTTAAGTACATTTTTGAAGTCACAATAAATATGTAGTCCTTATTCACCTTTCAAAGTAAGCTGCATCACTTCATCAACCCCAGTGACCCAGTCTCTACCTATGCTAATTGTTTAATTTAAACTGTAAGCTATATGAGAGGTAGAACCAAGGACCGAAATCTTGTTTCAGAGCATAGTTTCAGTCAGCTTGGAAACAAAGATATTTTCGGAAACATTTTGAAAAAATGATATAAACAAAGAAAAAAATTTGGAAGTTTGTTTCTGAAACATTCTAAAATACTGATCAAAATATATCAAAACACATCACAATGTACCAAATTACCGAAATACGTCGAAATATGGGAATTTCAATATTGAATCACCGATTCATGCCGGTTTCCATCGGGGCCCTAGGCGAAAGTTGTAGATGGGGCCTTTTAAATTTTAATATTACCATATAAACAGTAAAATAGGAATTTTATTAAAAAATTATTCTTCTATCTTTTTGAGATGTAAAATTGATTGCAAGTACGACTTCATTGGTTTTAATTTTAGATGTAAAAACTATTGTTGGACTTTTAGTTCCGGAAATAAATGTAATTTGTCAATGTCAGAAAATTGATCACATTTTACAAAATCTTCAAGATTTGATAATCCTTTCATATTTGTGAGGTAAAAAAACAATTCTTTTAAGTGTCAAAGAATAAGAAAAATAGTGAGGGAGAGACTAGTAGGAAGATGTTGTTGAGTTTTTTTTCTTGGATTTGAAGAAAAAATTATATGCAAGTACAAGTTAGAAAAAATATTTTCAATTTATATCCTTTGACTATACGGATCTTAAAAGAACAATGGAGAAATGATTAATTAAATTAATTACGAATTGGAATGCACATGACAAATGTAGAGAAATAATTCCCGATAAGTGTTGAGTTATTTATAGTGGTAAATAGGGCGTAAAAGGAAAATAAAATATTTAAGAGTAATTTTATTGAGACTTAAAACACTAAAATAATTTTTTGACCTAATGATATACACTTGATATGGTCCAATAATATAATTATAGTTGAAACCCTTGAACCTAATTGAGACTTATCATTTGATATATCATTAGGTAAAGAAATTGATCAAATTTTTAAATCCCAGGAGACTTCGGAGAAGACTAAGACCAAAAAGAATACTATTTTATTTATAAGTATCATAAAAAAATGGGGCCTCCTTCTCAAATGAGGCCCTAAGCCGCCGCCTAAGTAGCCTTACACTTGGGACGGCACTGCATGGAAACAAAACGCTTTGCACGTTTCGGATATTTTGAAACAAAATTTACTTTCTTTGGTCGAAGCCCATGGGATGTCAGAATCCCATAGGACTGTTCCTGGGCATGGAAAAGGTTTTCAAGCTTCGGCCACTTATTGGACCATGCATTCAGCATTGGCCTTCTTAAAAGACAATATCAGGAAAAAATTCATTTGCATTATAGTTCTTTTTTTCTTTTTTGAAGGTGTTATATATCTATTAATAAATAACTGAAAGTTCATTGTTGTAGTTATGTCACCTCGATGTAAACAAAGTGTTCTGCTTTCTCGATGAGAGAACAATAAGCTTTATGAATGCTGTCTTCAGTTTGACCTGTTCCAGCAGACCACTGGCTGACACTTCTGATAACCTACACATCAAACAGAAATTTAATGGAATCAAAATTTAAACATACATGGAAGCAGAGAAATTCAACAATAGCATTTATCATTATATAAAGAGGTATCATGGTGGATTGTTAACAGGATCACAAGAGAGAACCAACGACTGGTATATGATACTTTAGCCCTTTGTTTGGATCACAATTTCATTTCAAAACAGTAGAATTTCTGTTTCCATGAAAACTGAAACCATTAAGTCATTGAATATCCAAATTCTTATGTTTTGTGGGATTTCGGTATTTTTCAACCAATGTTTAGGGATGTCTCAGAAAGAAATTTTTAAATTTTTTTCTCCATTTTCAATCTACTTTCAAAAGGTTTTCGAAACATTTTCAAAACGATTATTTCTTACGAGACCGAAACAATATGCCGAAACAAAATTTTGATCTTTGTTCGTTTAAAATGCTATTAGGGGAAAGTCCATAATGTTGTTGGTTTGTGGTTATCGACCAAATTGAAGCTTTTGACCATTTGATGCAATATTTTAAATCCAAAAGTCCCAACACCTAATTTGAGGAGTAGTTTTACATTGCATTGTAAGAAAACATTTTGGCAGTGTCAAAAGTTTTACTTTATGAAGCTACAGGAACTAATTATGCAAGTAAGATGTAACTACAATAACAGATATCCATAAACCATGTCAAATATTTAAAAAAGTACATGTAGAATTTTAACTAGATCTTCACAGGTAAAGCTAACCTGACAACGGCAAGAGGTACGGGGACCAATTTGTGAAGTTTCATCAGGTGAAACAACTTGACAACCTCGGTCTTGTGTTTCCCACCAGTCATCAGAAATTTGGAAGCCAGACTCTGCTACTGCATCTATAATCATTGCATGTTGAGAATCAAAATCGTCCACGAAGCCTTTTATCTGCATATCTGGTATTAAAGGTTCAACTTTGGCTTCCTCAAAAAAGAATGAAGGGCCTGGACCAGATCTGCTTGGCTGATCTAGATGATATTGGCTCTGGTCCAGGCCATCTAGTCCACCAGCTTCCCGGGGCAAAAGCAATGGGATATCTTCTAAGGGTGATCTGGAGGAAAACGAATCCTGTGTACTGATGTCTTTCTGCTTTATTTCAGTGGTGTTACTTTCAATGTCCATCTTTCTGCTTCTTCCCATGTAGTGTGGGATAACCATGTGGTGTTGTGGCATAAGGAGCGGTATTGTTTGTTCATTTGGAGCTTTATTTCTCTGAATCAATGCTCAACGTTATTAGAAACTAAAATTTGACAAGAGTATAGTACAGTAATAGAAGCAAACATAAGATCCACCTTCGCATGGTTCCATCGCTGAACAAAATGTCTAGCAACATCTCGACAGGGTGGTCCCCAAAGAGCACAATGGACATCATGCCATGGCATTCGAGGATATTTTCCACGCTCCAGTTCATCTTTCATAGCATCTTCCCAAGAATTTGGTTCAGATTCTCTAATTAGACAAAATGGAAGGTGAAGAAATATCAAGAGTTTAATTTATAAGGACCAAGTTGTTTGGTAACGCTAATGAACAGAATAAGTTTCTGCTATTTTCTTTTGTATTTATTTTAGAATACATGTCACTGTTATTATCAATTATCAGCAATATAGTACCTCACAATGATATGGAAGAACTTGTCAATCGATTAGCTAAAAAGTTCATAGGAAATCATAATATTAGTAATAATAATAATATACTTGCTACCGAGGACATAAAGGTATAAACGTATAATCAATATTTTTTTTACTGCAAAAAGTCTTGGTAGGACCCTATTTTTCAACTTCTTCCATAGTCATATTATCAGTTCCGAATTGCTTACAGAAACCCAAACATGTTTCTGGTGAAAGGAGAAAAAAAAAAGGGAAAGGAAAAAACAGAACTTACCTTGGGTTGTAATAGTCCTTTCCAGGCCATACAAAAGGAGGGCAATCACCCACTTTGTGTTCAACTGTGTCATAGCGTCCAAAACATAAGTCTAGTCCCCCCATAAAGCAAATATGATGATCAACAATGACAAGTTTTTCATGATGTGACCTATATGAAGCCAAAAATGTTCAACCAGTTCTTGCACGAAAACAGAGTTTAAGTATAAATAAAATAAAACTCTGTTTCAATCCAATGATGAAAAAGCTGATTGTCCTGAGTTCATGAACTGCATACCACAAGTAAATGCCAGTTGAGAAATGGTCTGGGTAACGCAACACTCTTACATTCTCATGAATGTTAAGAAGCTTTTTCTTACTGTATAAACTGTTGATTTTTAAAGCAATAGAAACCTCCTTGTATAAAAGGATGTAAATCTGCATAATAGGTGAAGTTAAAAATAAGAACCGATGCTTTGTCAAATCCACAGGAGAGAGAAATGAAAACCAGAATGTGAAAGAAAAAATTTATCAGTGTTTTCACCTTGTTCTAAAGGTCTACTTTGGTCTACTTTGAACGAGAAATAAACTGAATGATATTCTAAGCATGGCTTAGTTATATATCAAATACAAAACGCTTCAGGATGCAGATGCTTGTTATCCCCAAAGAAAAGGTTGCAGATGTCAATTAATAATTGAAGGTGAGCATGAAAAAGTTTCATGCAATTGCAACTCACATGAAAAAAGAGACCGGTTTATAACATAGTCATCCAGTACCAAAATCTAGCAAATATTAAGCAGTATTAGCACTTGACGCTGATGCACCCTATGTAAATTTTCAGTCCAAAATCCAAATCCAAACATGTCCATTTAACAATCAAGAATAAGATTCTTCCAGAAGCATTGACTCTTAATACATGGAAGCAAACTGCCAGTCATTCCACAATCCAAATACCAGCATGTGCACATGACACTGAGAGTAAGACCTTTCACAGATTATAATTTATCAGATGTAAAGATTTGAGTTGGGCATAATGGTAAAACATATAAAACTAATCCCAACAAACTTAGTTTTCTTGACAGAATATTTCAACAAAAGCCGATAAGTTACTGGACCATTGTTTAGTAGGTTTGAAAGAAATGGATTATCAGACATGAGTTAAAAAGCCCTCTCTCACAAAGATAGATTTGATGGTGATGAAACAAATACAGTATTGACTACAAAGTATCTCTTGCATATGCACCTTGACCCCTTTTTTAGCCTTAGTTTCAAGTAAAGCATCAAGTCGAGCGGAGCCATGACTGTGAAACGGACGTCTCAAATACACTTCTGGGCAAAGCCACCATCCAGTAATGTAAATCTACATAGCAACATCTGGTTAGCTGAGTGTTGTGATGGTAATATGTTTGGTATTATAAACTAATTTCAGCATGTGACATGGCAGCTATAGAATTTCAACCTCAGATTTTGCGCTCTCTATTGATGATGCAATTGCTTCGAATGCCGCTTGTCCATCTATGAACCACTGAGCTTGACTACCATCTTCAATCAAACCCCTGGGAGGAGCAAAAGAACCAAAGCGATGAGGATTACACCAACCTTCTGGAGGCCTTAAACCGGCATCATTGATAGCAGAAACCCAGTCTCTGACTTTGGCGTAACTTGTAGTTCTCAACTTTATGCTCCAGTTTCCACAAGAAACCTTTCGTGATTCCATATGTCAAATACAAAAAATAAAATGGAAGGTGTTTATAATGCAAGTAGTTTCATAAATTTTCTAGACATTGCGAATAACAACCTCAAGAAAATTAGCTAAAGCACACTCAAGACATTTCACTCCATCACATAAAAATGTTTATTTTCTTCTGGACAAGTGCTCTCTCTCTCTCTCTCGTGCCACAAAAGTTTTGATTGCTGTAGAAAGCTTCCCAAACCCATAAGAACGGGCTCTTCCAAAACCAAATGAATGTTTCAAAATATTGTACTACATGAAGCACGGACACGGATACAACACAACACAGACACAAGAAATTTTTCAAAAAAGTAGAACACGGACATGTTGACGATCCGTTAAATAATATGTATTTATATATATAAATATATAATCATGTGATAAAAGAAAAATATTATCATAATATTCTTTTAATTCAGCTTTTTCCTAATTCTAAAAATTCGCATCATGATATTACTGTATAAAAAGTACAATATAAGATATATCGATATACATTCAAGTATTCAACTTTAACATCCATGATCCAACAATCAAAGACTACTACAACTTTCATTTTCAAAAGTATTCCACTTTGTAACACTAATTTTCATCAATTTCAAAGAGCCCCAATTTTGTAATCCCATTTTTTTTTACATTACTTTCATATTAAAAGGTTATTCCATTTATATATAAGTTTGTATTCGTATCTAAAATTATGTTACATTAATGTCATATGTTCAATGTAATGATTGTAACTTCATTTACATTATGACTTTGACTCATATCTCTTTAATATTACAAAAATAACTCTTAATTATAAAGTTATCTAAAATGTTCTCAAAAAATCAAAAAGAAATCTCAAAACATGTCCCCGGCTTGTCGGTCGACTGTCCCCAATATGTATAAGCGTGTCGATCGAGTGTCCTCAATGTGTCCAAAACGTATCCTAAAAAATTTTAATAATAAAAAAATTGGACTCATTTTAGCATGTCCGAAGCGTGTCCATGTCCAAGACTTATCTGACACCGACACTAGACAAAATAAAGTGTTCGTGCTTCTAAGATTGTACTAATAATATTCCTTTCATCCACCACCCCCGGAAGCATAAATAAAACTTGAGATAGTAAAAAAACATGCCTAATAGTGATTCTACATCCAGAAATAATTACTATCCTTGAGTTTCAACAATACAAAATGATAACTAACCTTAAATGCATAACGCAAAGGATTACGTTCTTTTATCTCATCTGCCAATGATACTAGGCTTTTCCCATCTCCATTTGAAGCTGGTAGCAGATCAAAAACAATTATATCTAAAAGTTTGACATCAAAAGGATCTTCCAGTAAGGCCAAGAAGCCAGGTTTCAGGACAGCCCAAACCTACATTCAAATGAAGTGTGATCACGTAATAACAATAACTGAAGTTAAAAGGTGACAAAGAGCTAACATAGACAGGTTGAAAAAGTTGGAAGGTACTCTTAATACTCTTACAAGTTGTATGAATATCACATATCAATGTAGTATATGTTTGTATCTGTTGGAGATATAGCAGCCTAGTTTATTAGTGTTCTCTTTTTACCCTTATTATGACTTTTATATTTTGCCTAGACTATAAGGATGTTTAGGTCACTTTGTAATATTATTTGGCTGTATACACGGGGCTTTACTCGTAGTTTGAGTAACCCTTTCACTCACATCTATCTCAAATGTATCTATATCTACACAGCTTTATGGTTGACAATAAGACTTGCTAATTCAATAAAGAAGGTGAGAAGGCCTTATGCTTCCATTCAATTACAAACTTTTTGCATCACAAGAAATGAGATATAGCTAAAGGCCTTATCTTCAAAGATGAAAAGGTAAAAACTTTCCACGTTTCAATGGAGGGTGAGAAATATGCATGATTACTCATCAGCATTCTTCAATATGCTAATTGTATGACATGTTTTACATACTATATAAAATTTTAGTAAGAGATAAAATAAAGTCTTACATTATCCAAGTAAAGATGGATAAGACGTGCACCCAAAAACATACAAAAGACCAGAAAAAAATAAAAAATAAAACATTACACATCACAGAGCCATCCTGATAGGCATGGACAGCCCCAAGACCCTGCCTAACATGTGGTAACACAAAAAGCAAAAATTTTCAAAAATCCTTCATCGCCAAAGCCCAAAAGGAAGCCAAGAAATAAATCCAATCTTACATCCGATCCAACAACCAACCAATTTCTTCTTCTCATAAAAAATCCTTGAATTTCTTTCCAATCAAATAACCCACAGAATGGCTAAGAAAGCACATCGCCAAAGAGTACCACCCCTCCCACCTCCACCCAACCAAACCCTTTAAAATCCAAACACAACATAAATGACTTAGTCCGTGGTGCCACAACAAATCCCTACCAACTCAAATAAGTTTATTCCATAGATACTCGTAGGACAATGTAAAAATAAATGTTCCACGCTTTTACAACTCCCATCCCATTACACATAACGCACCATTGTGAGCACAGGTTAGTACAAGGTCTCCTCCTTTGAAGTATATAATGAGTATAAATTTTTCCATGAGTAATCACCCATGCACAAACATGGATTTTCAAAGGCATCTATAACCTTCAAAATCATCAATGATGGGTAAATGAGAGGATGAGAAGGATTATCAGTCAAAGATTCGAAGAAATACTTAAATGAAAAGGAACCAAAAGGATCCCCAACCTTACATCTTTTCCCCAAAAATCAACTTCCAATGTAACCGAATCAATTATAGAAAGAAGCAACACCAACTCCAAAGTATCACAATTATTAAGATTTCTATGAAAACCAAAATTCAAAGAAATTGAGCTGAAAAAGGACTTAGCCAAGGATGCAACACTATAACTAAGGTACTTAGAGTGCAAAATTAAACAAGGAAACAAACTTGAAAGAGACAAGTCCCAACCCATCTATCCTCCCAAAACCGAACTCTTAACCAGTAACCCACAATGAGCTTGACCTTTTAAGAAAAGCAAGGAAGCCACCCAAAGTCCACCTTTTGCTTTTAACCAATATAATATCTCCCAACTCACCAAATCCATTTTACTCTTTCCCTTCCTACAAACCACTTATCATCCATTCAATTCTGCTAGCTGCCAACCCCTGACATCTTCAGAGGGGCAAAAATTAAATGGGAATCCTATCCAATAAAGACTTAACTAAAGTTAATTTTCCCACTTTAGAAATGAAAAACATCTTCCTTCCATCCAACATTTTCCCAATCTTCTAAATGACTGGATCCCAAAAAGACACATACAACAGATTACCTCCTAAAGGTAAACCTAAATACTTCAAAGGCCAACCCTCCCACAAAACACCTCAAAGTCAATGTCAACCTATTTAATTTATTAAAATTACCACCTATACACTAACGAAGACTACATACACCGATCATTTCCGCCATCTCTAACCAACAAACGCTTCCTAATCTTAGGCTTATTTGACTCATACACCCTAGTTAACCACCCATCCCTTTGAATAATTTGAACTGAACTTGTGAATTCACCTTCAAAGCATTCTTCCACATGTACAACCCTTTCATCTCAAATAATAATTATACGCCCCAAACAACCCATGGAAGATAAGAAAACTCAATTTTTATACCTCAAATCCCACACTCTATTAATAATTCTTCTTTCGATTGCTTCCAATTTAGTCTCTTGCAACAAAACGATATTTGGCCCATATCTCAAAAGAAACTGTTTAATCGAAGGCTCTTCCTACTAGAGCCCAACCCTCTAACATTCTAACTAATAATTTTTATAAAAAACTAAAGTATCTGCACTAATCAGGGATGACAAGCAAAAACTATGGAATAAATTTCAATGATGTGCATGTTGCATGCCCATCAATAGTGAATGCAAGAAATCTTACACTCGAAGAGCATTGTTATTGGATTATGCTATGAAAAAGAGGTGTATTTGTTGCTAGTTGTTAAGAGTATTCGGGTGGTATGTATAAATTATTCATAGTGTTAGGGTAGTATGTGTAATTCTTAGTATTATAAGTTAACTATAAATACAATGATATATGAGAACTAGGTCAAGCTTTTGACCTCTTTGTTCCTCTTCAATATACTATATTAATCCATTACATTTAACATGGTATCAGAGCAATTACAATCCTAAATATATTCTAAATAAATTAGCTCTTCATTGTTGTGGTGTTGGTACTGTTGCTGTGGTGGTGGTGGTAATGGCATTGTTGGTAAGAGCCACTATTGTCGTTGCTGTGGTGGCTGTGGGGTGATGTGGTGGTGTCGTTGCAGTGGTGGTGGTGGTATCGTGGCACTGGTGGTGGTGTCGCGTGTGGTGGTGATCTCCATTGTGGTGGTGGTGTGTCGCTAGCAGTGGAGGTGGTGGTGTTGTCGTCATTTTGTCGCTAGCAGTGGAAGTGGTCCTCCTTCTCGTCTTTGTTTGGTGTTCGTTGTGGTGGTGTTGTGTCGTGGTGGTGAGGCGCAGTCGTGGTGGTGAGGCGCAGTCGCGGTGGTGAGGCGCAGTCACAATTAGGATTACTGAAACCCTAATCAACGAAGAAGAAGACCAACGGGTTTAGATATCAGACCCGGATTCAACTGATTTTATTTTAAGTCCAGCCCACTGACCCGGTCTTGTAAGTCCAGCCCAAGACCCAGTCCAATTCAGCGGTCCAAAAGCTCGACCCGGTCCGGTTCAGCGATCCAGAAACTCGACCGGTCCAGTTCATCGGTCCAGCAGCCTCATCCGGCCCGGTTCAGCGATCCAAGAGCTCCAGCAGGCCCGATTCAGAGATCCAAGAGCCCCAGCTAGTTCGATTAGTGGTCCAGGGGCTCCATCCGGTCCGGTTCAGAACTCTAGCAACCTTCCATCCTCCGACTCAACATTCCAGCAGCTTCTTGGTTGCTATTTGTAGCACTATTATGGACCCTAAGCAAGATACCGAGTCTCTTACTCCATCTTTGCCACCTATCTCTACTCCTCCGACTATTATCAATGGTCATATGACTTCTATTAAACTCAATGGGACCAACTATACTTTATGGTCCCAATCCGCTCAAGTTTTTCTTCGAGACAAAGATTTTAAGAAGTATTTGGTGAACCCGAAACCCAAGGAAGATACTCTTGCGTATGACCAGTAGGAACAAGAGAATGCTCAGATTATTTATTTATTATTGAATAGCATTGAGCCTAGTATTAGTTCTACGTTGCTCTATCTTGACACTACCAAGGAGATATGGGATCACTTGACCACTGTGTTTTCTGGTACCGGTAATTTTACCCGGGCTTATGAGGTGTGCAATGAGTATTTTCGGCTAGAACAGAGTACTCTGAACGTTGAGGATTATTACTCTCAAGTTCGGGGAGTCTGTGAGGAAATGAAGACCCACCATCTACTGATGCAGCAGTTTGACAAAAACAACATGAGGACATGAATGTTGTTAGATTTTTAGTAGAACTGAAACCTGAATATGAGGCTATTCGTTCTCAGATTTTGGGTAATTCTAGTCTTCCCTTACTACTTGAGATTTTCTCTCACATACAGCGTGCTACTTTATCTAATTCAAGCATCAATCAGGGTGTCCCCACTGATCGCTCAGCTCTTGTGGTTCCTAGTAGTCATAGTGATGGTCATCGAGGTGGTCGTAGTGGTTGTAGTGGAGGTCGTACGGGTGGTTGTGGAGGCCGCAGTGGACCTTGTTCCTGTACTCATTGTGGCCGTGGAGGGCACTCTGTTGACTTTTGTTAGGATTTACATGAAAAATCTTCTAGTGTTGCGAATCAGACTTCATATCAGGATGATACCTCTATTGTTGCTTCCATATCTCAGTCAGTTCCACCAGACACTTGATCGATTACTATTACACAAGAGGAGTATGCTCAATTCCTGTCCCAGCAATAGGCTACCCCAACTCCCTCCACTGCTACTTTTGCCCAGTCAGGTATTGCTTCCACTTGTTTACTGTCCTCCACTCGCAGTCCCTGGATCATAGACTCTGGCACTTCTGACCACATGACTGGTGCGTCCGATATTTTTTCTACTTATCAGTCTGCTATTTTCACACATAATATTATTCTTGCTAATGGTACTTATTCTTAAGTTTCAGATCTTGGGACTACTCATTTGAGTCCTGATGTGTCCTTATCTTCCGTGTTATTTGTTCCTCAGTTTCCTTTTAGTTTACTTTTCATTAGTAAGATTACACGTTCTCTCAATTGTTTTGTAACCTTTTATCCCTCTTATTGTATCTTTCAGGATCTCAAGACGAAGAGGAAGATTGGTAGGGGCATGAGTTGGTGGTCTATATTACTTTGATTTTTATTCCCCTACTCGGGCCCTGTAGACCTCGTTGTCTCTTTTTGAATGGCATTGTCGTCTTGGACATCCTTCCTTCCAAAATCTGAAGCGTCAAGTTCCAAGTCTGAGTTTTGTGTCGTCTTTGTCTTGTGAAGTTTGTCAACTTAGTAAGCATCACCGTGTGTCATTTCAGTCTAGAGTCCACAGTCGTGTGTCTAGTCCTTTTGAGTTGATACACTCTAATGTATGGAGTCCAATCAAGAATATTTCATCTAATAAATATCTTTATTTTGCGTCCTTTGTCGATGACTATTCTCGTGTGACTTAGTTATTTTTTATGCGAGCTCGGTCTTGAATTATTCTCTATATTTGATACCTTCTGTAAGGAAATAAAAACTCAATATGGTTGTCGTATACGTATTTTACGTTTTGATAATGCTCGGAAATATGAATCTGATCATTTTTTAGCTTATTTTAGTAAAACTGACATTATACATTAGACTTCATGTGCTTACACATCTCAACAGAACGGTGTTGCTGAACGCAAAAACCGTCATTTGTTGGAAGTTACCCATTCCCTGTTATTTCAGATGAATATTCTCCGATATTTTTAGAGTGATGCTGTTCTTACTACTTGTCACCTTATTAATCGTATGTCATCCTCTGTGTTAAATGGGCAAAGTCCATATTTTGTTATATTTCCTGATAAGCCCTTATTTTTTCTCACTCCTAGGGTTTTTGGATGTGTTTGTTATGTTCACAATTTGGGTCTTAGATTTAATAAACTTGACCCTCGAGCTACCAAATGTGTATTTCTTGGTTATTCCCGTATACAGAAGGGGTATCGTTGCTACAGTCCTTCTCTGCGAAAATACTTTACTAGTTCCGGTGTCACGTTTGAGGAATCTGTTCCATATGTTCAGCACCTTCTCAGCCTTTGGATTTGGACTTTGGGTCATCTCTTGTACCACTATCTCTTCCATCATCTTCAGATATTCCGCTGCCCACTATGTTACCATCTACTTTACCTCTTCGTGTATACTCCCGCCGTCCTCGACCATCGACTGAGGTGCCTGTACCGCCTTTCTCGCCGTCTGCTGATCTTAGTCCATTAGGTAATTTAGACTCTCTACCTATTGCTCTTCGCAAAGGTACTCGTTCGTGTGTTACTAATCATCTCATTAATCATTTTGTTTCATATGATGCCTTGTCTCCTGCCTTCTCTTGTTTTACCTCTCAATTATCTACTACATCTATTCTTAAGCGTTTACAGGATGCATTATCTGACCCGGGTTAAAGGACAGCTATGGAAGATGAGATGGATGTCTTACATCATAATGGGACTTGGGATCTCGTTCCTTTACCTCCTGGTAAACGAACTATTGGTTGTCGCTGGGTGTATACTGTTAAATTTCATCCGGATGGTTCCGTGGAGCGTCTCAAAGCCCGGCTAGTTGCAAAGGGCTTTACTCAGACCTATGATGTTGATTATGAGGAGACTTTCTCTCCTGTTGCCAAAATTTTTTCTATTCGTATCTTAATTTCTTTGGCTGCTAATCTTGGTTGGCCTTTGTTTCAGTTAGACGTCAAGAATGTCTTCCTATATGGTGACTTGGTTGAAGAGGTATACATGGAGCAGCCACCTGGGTTTACTGCTCAGGGGGAGTATGGTAAGAGTGTATGTCAGCTAAAGAAATCTTTGTATGGTTTAAAGCAGTCACCGAGGGCCTGATTTGGTAAGTTTTCAGATGCAGTTTTAGAATTTGGTCTTCTTCGATATCAGACAGATCATTCTGTATTTCATAGACAGACAGATGCTAGATATGTTCTATTGGTGGTCTATGTAGATGATATTGTGATTACTGGAAATGATTCGGAGGGGATTGTCAAGTTAAAAATATTCTTGCTGGATCGATTTCATACTAAGAACTTGGAAAAACTCAGGTATTTCTTGGGTATTGAAGTGGCTCGATCTAAACAGGGTATTTGTTTATCCTAGAGGAAATATGTTCTTGACATGCTAGAGGAAGCAGGTTTGCTAGGTGACAGACCTATTGATGCCCCTATGGATCCGAATCAAAAACTGTTCATGGATGATGGTGCACTTTTTGATAATCCGGGTCGGTATCGCAAATTGGTTGGGAAGCTCAATTATTTCACTATTACTCGACTAGATATTTCCTATACAGTCAGTATAGTAAGTCAGTTCATGGGATGTCCTAGAGTACCACATTGGGAGGGAATTACTCGTATTTTGCAATATCTCAAACGTGCTCCTGGACTTGGACTGCTATATCGAGCTAATGGACATCTTAGAGTAGAAAGTTTCTCAGATGCTGATTGGGCTGGCTCTCCGTCTGATCGGAGATCAACCACTGGTTATTGTACTTTCTTAGGAGATAACATTATCTCATGGAAAAGTAAGAAACAATCGGTGGTAGCAAGATCTAGTGCTGAGGCTGAGTATAGGGCAATGGCGCATACGACGAGTGAGTTGACTTGGCTACTACATTTCCTCCAGGAAATTGGGTTTCTAGTTCAACTTCCTTTATAGTTGTTCTGTGACAACTAGGCAACTATCCATATCGCTGTCAATCCGGTGTTTCACGAGAGAATCAAACATATTGAGGTTGATTTTCATTTTATTCGGGACAAGATAGTAGCTGGGGAGATTACGACTCCATTTGTGAAATCTGAAGATCAGCTTGCAGATATATTTACCAAAGCGTTGAGCCGTACACATCTTACGGCGATTTATTCCAAGCTTGGATTATATGATATATATAGTTCAGCTTGAGAGAGAGTGTTAAGAGTATTCGAGTAGTATGTGTAAATTGTTCATAGTGTTAGGGTAGTATGTGTAATTCTTAGTATTGTAAGTTAACTATAAATATAATGATATATGAGAACTAGGTCAAGCTTTTGACCTCTTTGTTCCTCTTCAATATACTATGTTAATCCATTACATTTAACACTAGTCAAGTGTACCGACAAATAGCTCATACTTCGATTTACATAATCTAAATTAAAAAATGATGATTGTTACACTGAACATGGGTTTAGTAGTCAGAAACGAGCATGTGTTGTATCCATAAAATATTTAGAGCATCATCCCATCGAAAAAGACAAGTTGACATGTGACAAAAATAGAAATTCTGTCACATTTACTTGGAAGATAATAGATGAGAAAAAAAAATTTAATTATGATTCATAGAACTTAATTTAATGTGAAAACTTCCTCCTTTCATGGCAGAATTTGTTTCTCCAAAATACTCTCACACTTTTAAGCAAAAAACATGTTTCTCGATCAAATCTTATGCAGATGTCAAATTCTTTGCTGGTGCATCCTGGTTTTCTGCTCAAACCTGTGTGTTTTGGAAAAATTATCATCGAGTCAAAAATTTATTCAGTGCAAAAGACCTATAACCGAATTCTGTGCTTCTACGCATTTAGTTAGACCGAAATCATTTTTCTAGTAGTTCATCAGTTTTTGATGTTGTGTAGAGATCTCGCTGACAGAATGTCAAAATGACATCCTTTAAGGAAGTGATCAAGAGGACATTGCAAGTAGAAACACATCACAATTAGCGTATTGAAACTAAAAACATGAAAACTTCACTGAATTAAATGGGTTGTATGTCAAAATATCACAACATATGGAAGGTAGTTTGAAAATGAGAATGTTGAGGTAGGTAAAATGTGCTCAAGTTGATGGGCTAATTTTAAATCCAAGTCATCACTGAAGATGATGTGGTATATACTTTTCAGTTGGCAGCATTTCAATTTAGTAGAGTATCTACCATCAGTAATTATGCTTTGTGGAAGAAAAAAAAAGCCATGTGCATGCCTGTAGGTACAAATATCTCACATGCACATTTCCATGCATCTGATTTTTTATCCAAGCAAGATAACAAGCCTGAATTACATGAAGACGACTTACCTTTTGCCAATTATTATTACAACAGCCAGACCAACAACACATACAACATCTTGTGTCTGCATTATCCCTTGGAATTTTTGCCAGATGCTTCACCATTACATAATCCTCTTTCAACTTTGGACCATACTCTTGTGAAAACGATAACTTAGAGACCTCCAAAAACTTGCAAACCTAAAGGTCAAAACGAATTGAGCACTTGTCTTAATATTTAGAACATTAACATAACATCGGCACTACAAAAAAAAAAACAAAATAGGTTTCAGAAGTATCAAGCAATAAACTGAGAACAGAGGATGGTCAAACTTCACTTCATATGAAAAAACTAAAAATCAAGTGCAAGCATATTACAGATTTAGTACCTGGAAATAATCTAGCTTCTAATATACCTACTCTGGAGTGATCAGTAAAACTGAGACAATAGCAGAAAAGGGTTTATAACTCTGGAGTGCTTTTTTTCTTTGTGCGGAGGGGTTTATAACTCTCTTTTCATAGCAGAAAAGGGAAACTATGGTCATTTATATGTTGTCAAAGGAGCTTTTTAGGAACGTTAAGATTTTGTGAATATCCAAACTTAACTCAACCCAACCCACCAAAGCCTATATCCCAACTATTTGGAGTTGGCTACATGAACCATGTTTCTCCATACTATTCTATCAACGCCATATTTCCATTAAACCATTAGCTATCATATTTTTTTGTATCATCTTGTTTAGAGCTAATTTCAACCTATCCCTACCTCTCACATCATCATTGTTGTGTATTAAACCCCTATTCCACACTAGTACAGAAATAAGTCTCCCACGAATATGCCAAAACCACCTAAATCGATTCTCTATTAATGTGTCTCCTACTAGTGCTAGTCTACATTGTCACGAATATGCTCATTCTTAATCTTATACTTTCCGGTTTCACCACAAAATGTATCTTCACATACTCATTTTTGCAAGACTTAGTCTTTAAATGTGTCGTTTCTTAATTGGCTAACATTTTATACTATAATGTATTACTAGTCTAATGAGTGTCTTGTAAAAGTTACCTTTCAATCTAACATCAATCACGTAATACTTGAGATGTATTTCTCCACTTAGTACATCCTATTTTAATTATATGATAAACAGAATATCCAATCTCCACATCCGTATGGATAACTAACTCTAAATACAAAAAATGTTCACTATTTGATATTTTTTAACCTTTGATCTACCCTCCCAATTTGAATTACTCATATCATTACAATTATTTTATATATTATCCATTTCATATATATTTATCCCAAATTGTTTTTATGCTAAAAGTCCTCTGTAAACTTCTGGCTTTTTGTGAATTCCGATTACAATTTCATCAATCATTACTATATCATTAGCAAATAACATTCTCCATACAACCTCATTTTGAATGTGTCTAGTTAAGTCATCCATAATCAAGGTAAAAATATAGGACTAAATCGAACAATGATATAGGCCATTAGTGATTGGGAACTTACTACGTTCTCCTATAGTTGTTCTTACTAAAGTCACTACACTCTCGTATATTCTCACTCTTATTAGTATATGTATTTGTAGCTCCCTTCTTCTATAAAACCCACTATATTATATCTCTACAGACTTTATCTAACAGAAACCATATGAAGATCTTTCTTTTCCTCTATACCTTTCCATTAGTCTCTTAAATAAATACATAGCTTCTATTGTTGATCTTTCAGATATAAATCCAAGTTGACTCTCAAATACAAGTGTTTCACATTAAACGTTGGCCAACCATTCTCTCCTAAAGTTTCATTACATTACTCTTTTTAGTACCTTAATTTGTTTAACTTTGAACAGTACATAGAGGTGCTATAATAACCTTCCTCCACTCTTTCAATATTTTCTTAATTGTTGGTGTCAGAGACTCAAAGCATCCAAACCAAAACGAATTGGCAATAGCTGCAGTGGCCTCTCAACCGCAGTGGTCTCTTAGGTATATAAATGCATTGGGTGTATTTTAATTTTTTGATAGGGGATAGCTTTCTTTACACTCTCACGTTTGAACCGAACTCACACATGGGCTAACAAACCATAGACTAAAGTCGAATCAAACAAGATTGGTAAACACACAAGAGAATTCAACTGGGTGATAGACTAAGTCCACTAAGTATCGAAGGCCTAGCTCTGATACCATGTTAGAGCATCCAACCCAAAACAAATGGAAAAGTGACCCATTAGTGATCAATGCCTTTAGAGAAATGCTTATTTACTACTTAAGAGTTGTCCTATTAGGAGAGGACCTATAAACTTGACCATATAAGTTTACAGTCTATACTATGCAAACAACAAAATTAAATTTTTTTGATTGCATATAAAAGGATATGAAATATTGGAGAAAACCACAAAACCTTGAAGAAAGTTAAAAATATTTGAATGCGGCACACGGAACTAATGAGATTGATCAAAATTAGCTTTTAGTTGGGAAAAGTAAACATATTGGAAGAGTAGTCAGACAAATTTGTTGTTTGTTTTGCAAATTATTTAAAACTTTTAAAGTTATAGCTGACTTTTTGATAAAGTAATTACAGTCAGAAGTCAAGTAGTGTGGGTTTTAATTTATCCCCATAATTAAGTCCAAACTTAAGGTTTACAATTGAATTGTTACTCAACATTATTTATCATAACCAACTTTTTACTTCCAAAGATTAATGGTAGAGCCCAAACTTTCTCCTTGTTTTCAATTTCTTAACAACACTAATGGCCAATCAAAATTCTTTATTTTAGTGAACAGTTACTTTTAGTCCATGGCTTGAATGTATGGGTACGAAGGAACAGAGTAAGAAAATGTCAATATCTCTACCCAAACTCAGGCTAATAAGATCAAATGGGTACTGGAAATAAAGACTGATTACTGAATTTTTTGTTGCTAGTGATACTACTGATAAAATCTCAATGATGGCTCAGGAAGCTTACTCAACAATAAATTGGGTGTCCAATGTCTACAATATGTATTTACGAGTATCAACTTTCAATAGCATCTGTCAGTTTGATATTCCACATTATCAATGTTCATACTCCCAGTGCTAACAATGTAGAATACTTAGCATATTCTGATGTTTGGTCTCTGCATATTGGTGGCTAGATGAAAAAATTGCAAACTAATGTCCTAAAGTTCTTTTCTTCAACATAATTTTCCTGAATATCAAATCTTCTAAAAATATTGTTAGAATATATAGATATATATTCAGGAATGACATCCTTGTAGTAAGTATATCCCTTAAAGGGTATATAAATCTTTTCCCATTCTTTGCAAAACATATATATATGTGGAGTGAGGAAGACATAAGAGTATTATACTCACAGCCTCCACCTCTACTATTGTTCTTCTCTCCAAAACCCTACTTTTCTATTTTCACATGGTATCAGAATTAGCTCAAATCCACTCCTTCTCTCCCTTTCTCTAGTTTTCTTCCTTTCTTTTTCTCTTTTTTTTTTTTTTTTGTTGCAAAGATCAATCAACAACTCAATTCTGATTGGAGAGTGTTGAGTTTTGAGACCTACTGAGGAATTGTTGATGGCTAGGTCTTGAGTTTCCTAGCCCTAAATGTTGTTCGTCGCCAGCACTACGGATATCCGTCTGTTGTTGCTACACAATGGATAGAATTGAGACTTCAATGAGCCGTCTTCCATTTGTTTTTGGTTGGGTGTTACGTTTCTGGGTTTGTGATTAGTGTGTTTCGTTTGTGGTTCATTGATCCTTGTGGTTCATTGATCCTCTTTGCCAGCGGCAAAGTTCATTCAGTGAAGGCGTTGTGTTGCAGGTTGTATTGAAGAAAGGTGGTGTTTGTCCAATAGGCAAGTCAATCCTCTCTTAGTGTGGGTTATTTTCCCAAATTTGTTAATTGGGCTCAAATCAGTCAAGCTCAGTTAGTTTAATAATGGGATCCTTGGAAGTCGGTATCCTTATTAATTCTTATTTGACAGAAATGTCTCTTTCAAAAAAAAATTGGATAAAAATCATCTTTTTTCCAAAAAGTTTGAAGTACCCCTCAAAGCATCTGGAAACCAAAACGTCTATTTCCTTATCGAGGAAACCAAAAACAACAGTCTCCCACGATTCGTGAATCAACGCCAACAATCGAGACCAATACCCCTCAAAAAACGGACGCCAGTTACAACTATAAATGTATTTTCACATTGATTAGTTGCTTTGAATTTCGAAGAAACAATCCAATTATTTTAGCTATTCCATTTTTTTCCCAAAATCATTAACTTCGTCACTGTGAAAAATCTAACATCGTGGAGGAGATTGCATATTCATCTTAAAGAACTTTCAGTTTGAAGCTTCGATCACCGAAATAGTTCCTTCACCACCATTATCGGAATAGTCGATCACGCCATTGATTTCGCCCATTTCAATTTCTGAATCAAAACAGTATTTTTGATTCTATCATTTTCAGAATCATGATTTTCAAGATTTGATGTTGTTAAATTTTGTAATCTTTAAAGTTTAAATAACAAATTTAAGTAGCTTGTCACATTTTTTTAATATGTTATCACATTATTTTTTAGTAACATGTCACATTATTTTTTATGTTGTTAAATTATTTTTGAGTAACTTGTCATATTGTTTAATATGTTGTTACATTAAGTACCTTGCCGCATTTTTTAATATGTTGTTAGAGTGTTTTTGAGTGATTTGTCACATTGATTTTTATGTTGTTACATTTTTTTAAAAAAGAATTCGATTCCCAAAAAGAGAGAGAGAGAGAGAGAGAGAAGACGAAAAAGAGAAAACGAAACCAACACGTCCAATTGAGCAATTTTCGTTGGGATAGAATAGAAGACAAAACTCTAAATTCAATAACTTGTTTCAAACTTTGACTACCCGGTGTCAATAACTTGTGGCAGATGAAGACTCCCAAATTTGTTTCAAAGAACAACTCAAATAATAAATTTAAAGGCAACAAACCACAAAAAAAAAAATTGTTTTCTTGAAGAAAGTTGTAATGTTGAGGAAGACAAACTCTTTGTTCAAAAGGATAATGTCAAAATGAATGAAGATCAGTTTTTTAAAATTCAAATGGTTCAAAATATCACAATAACACTAAAAAATCGTTTCAAATATTTAGAGAATTGAAAAAAAGGAAACTGGCATATTAATTATGCATGAATCAAGGCAAGAATAATTAAGTAACATTAAAAAAAAAACTGAAAAATGTACTTCGTTGCAATTGTTTATACTTATTTTGGACTTAAACGCTTACATATTAAAACAGGTACCCCCCTCCAATTTCCCCTTTAATTATTTGGTGAAGCCCAGACCAGTCTTTTTGGTAAAGTCCACTTGTTCGTTTGGGCCCAGTTTCAGCAGATCAGGCCCTAGGCGGTTCAACCCAAATCTATTCAAAATACACCAGTTCAGCCCAAATCCGATTCAAAACAGACCGGTTCAGCATTATTCAGCCGGTTTAGGTCATTTTCTGACCGGTTCAGGCCATTTTCAGCCAAGTTCAACTCCATTCCAGCTGGTTCAGTCATCTACAGTTCACTCTTGCACTGATTCTTTAGCACTGGTTTGGTGCTTTTCCAAATCCAGTTCAGTCCTTGTGCATCAGGTTTTCTCTGTTCTGCCTTGTTTCTTGCAGCTGCTGCTTGTTTTAGTTTGGATTTGTTTTCTTGCTGCCACTGCTGCTGCTTGTTTATTTTTGCTTCGGTTCCGTGGAAATGGGCGTTAAGGCTGATTCTTTGGCACCTCCTCTAGTACCTTCTTCAGTCCAAACACCACTCTTTGATGCTCCCATAACCTCGGTTAAACTTGTTAAGTTTAGAGGATTAACACAATATTGGAGAGAAAATGAGAGAGGTCAAAAAACTTAACTTGACTCTCATACATCACTTGTATTTATAGTTAACTCACAATAATAAGAATTACACATACTACCCTAATACTATTAATAATTTACATATACTACCCTAATACTCTTAACACTCCCCCTCAAGCTGGACTATATATATCATATAATCCAAGCTTTGAACAAATCGCCGTAAGACGTGTACGACCCAATGCTTTGGTAAGCATATCTGCAAGCTGATCTTCAGATTTCACAAATGGAGTCGTAATCTCCCCAGTTACTATCTTGTCCCAAATAAAGTGAGAATCAACCTCAATATGTTTGGTTCTTTCGTGAAACACCGGATTGACAGCGATATGGATAGCTGCTTGGTTGTCACAAACAACTGTAAAGGAAGTTGAACTGAAAATCCAATTTCCTGGAGGAAGTGTAGTAACCAAGTCAACTCACTCGTCGTATGCGCCATTGCCCTATACTCAGCCTCAGCACTGGATCTTGCCATCACGGTTTGCTTCTTACTTTTTTATGAGACAACGTTACCTCCTAAGAAAGTACAATAACCAGTAGTTGATCTCCGATCAGAAGGAGAGCCAGCCCAATCAGCATCTGAGAAACTTTCCACTCTAAGATGTTCATTAGCTCGATATAACAGTCCAAGTCCAGGAGCTCGTTTGAGATATCGTAGAATACGAGTAACTGCCTCCCAATGTTAGGACACCCCATGAACTGACTTACTATACTGACTGCATAGGAAATATCCGGCCGAGTAATAGTGAGGTAATTGAGCTTCCCAACTAGTCTGCGATACCGACCCGGATTATCAAACAATGCACCATCATCCATCAACAGTTTCTGATTCGGATCCATAGGTGCATCAATCGGTCTGCCACCCAGCAAACCTGCTCCCTCTAGTATGTCAAGTACATATTTCCTCTGTGATAAACAAATACCCTGTTTAGATCGAGCCATCTCAATACCCAAGAAATACCTGAGTTTTTCCAAATCCTTAGTATGAAATCGATCCCGCAAGAATATTTTTAACTTGGCAATCCCCTCAGAATCATTTCTAGTAATTACAATATCATCTACATAGACCACCAATAGAACATATCCAGCATCTGACTGTCTATGAAACACAGAATGATCTGTCTGACATCGAAGAAGACCAAACTCTAAAACTGCATCTGAAAACTTACCAAACCATGCCCTCGGTGACTACTTCAAACCATACAAAGATTTCTTTAACCGACATACACTCTTACCATACTCCCCCTGAGCAGTAAACCCAGGGAGCTGCTCCATGTAGACCTCTTCAACCAAGTCACCATGTAGGAAGGCATTCTTGACATCTAACTGAAACAAGGGCCAATCAAGATTAGCAGCCAGAGAAATCAAGATACGAACAGAGGAAATTTTGGCAACAGGAGAGAAAGTGTCCTCATAATCAACACCATAAGTCTGAGTAAAGCCCTTTGCAACAAGCCGGGCTTTGAGACGCTCCACAGAACCATCTGGATGAAATTTAACAGTATACACCCAACGACAACCAACAGTTCGTTTACCAGGAGGTAAAAGAACGAGATCCCAAGTCCCATTATGATGTAATACATCCATCTCATCCTCCATAGCTTTCCTCCAACTCGGATCAGATAATGCATCCCGTAAACGCTTAGCAATAGATATAGTAGATAATTGAGAGGTAAAACAAGAGAAGGCAGGAGACAATGCATCATATGAAACAAAATGAGCAATGAGATGATTAGTAACACACGAACGAGTACCTTTTCGAAGAGCAATAGGTAGAGAGTCTAAATTACTTGATGGACCAGGATCAGCAGACGCCAAGGAAGACGGTACAGACACCTCAGTCGATGGTCGAGGACGGCGAGAGTATACACGAAGAGGTAAAGTAGATGGTAACACAGTGGGCAACGGAATATCTGAAGATGATGGAAGAGACGATGGTACAAGAGATGACCCAAAGTCCAGATCTAATGGCTGAGAAGGTGCTGAAAAATATAGAACAGATTCCTCAAACGTAACATTGGCACTAGTAAAGTATCGTCGCATAGAAGGACTGTAGCAACGATACCCTTTCTGTGTGCGGGAATAACCAAGAAATACACATTTGGTAGCTCGAAGGTCAAGTTTATCAAACCCAAGGCCCAAATTGTGAACATAACAAACACATCCAAAAATCCTAGGAGTGAGAGAAAATAAGGACTTATCAGGAAACAGGACAGAATATGGACTTTGCCCATTCAACACAGAAGATGGCATACGATTAATAAGGTGACAAGCAGTAAGAACAGCATCACTCCAGAAATATCGAGGAATATTCATCTGGAATAACAGGGCACGAGTGACTTCCAACAAATGACGATTCTTGCGTTCAGTAACACCGTTCTGTAGAGATATGTAAGCACAGGAAGTCTGATGAATAATGCCAGTTTTACTAAGATAAGCTGAAAAAGGATCAGATTCATATTCTTGAGCATTATCAGAACGTAAAATATATATACGACAACCATACTGAGTTTTTATTTCTTTACGAAATGTCTCAAATATAGAGAATAATTCAGACCGAGATTTCATCAAAAACAACCAAGTCACGCGAGAATAGTCATCCACAAATGATACAAAGTAAGGATATTTATTAGATGAAATATTCTTTATTGGACCTCATACATCAGAATGTACTAACTCAAATGGACTAGACACACGATTATTGACTCTAGGCTGAAATAACACACGGTGATGCTTACTAAGTTGACAAACTTCACAAGACAAAGACGACACACTACTAAGACTGGGAACTTGACGCTTCAAATTCTGGAGAGAGAGATGTCCAAGACGACAATGCCATTGAAATGAGACAAGGAGGTCTGTAGAGCCCGGGTAGGTGAATGAAAATCAAGATAATATAAACCACCAGCTTCATGCCCTGTACCAATCTTCCTCTGCGTCTTGAGATCCTGAAAGATACAATAAAAGGGATAAAAGGTGATAGAACAATTGAGAGAACGGATAATCTTGCTAATGGAAAGTAAACTAAAAGGAAATTGAGGAACAAATAACACGGAAGATAGAGACATATCAGGACTCAAGTGAGTGGTTCCCAGACCTGAAACTTTAGAACAAGTGTCATTAGCAAGAGTAACACTACGTGTAGAACTAGCAGACTGATAAGTAGAAAAAACATCAGACGCACCAATCATGTGGTCAGAAGCGCTAGAGTCTATGATCCAGGGACTACGAGTGGAGGACAATAAACAAGTGGAAGCATTACCTGACTGGGCAAAAGTAGCAATGGAGGAAGACAGGATAGCCTAGACACGAATTGAGCATACTCCTCTCGTGTAATAGTAACCAACCTAGTGTCTTGCTTGGGTTCCATAAGTGCAGCAAATAGGAAAAGAAAATCACTAGATTATTGAACCGGACAACAATCACCTATTGCACTATTGAACCGAACTGGAGAGCGCCACTTGATCACTGAACCGGACCAAATAAGTTCAGTAAATTGCTGAACCAGACCAAAAGAGACCACTGAACCGCTGAACCGGAGCAAAGGAGTCCACTGGACCACTAAACCGAAGACAAAACAGGTGGAACCAGCCAAAAATTGACTGAACCGGAGGATGGAAGGCTGCTAAAGTATTGAACCGGACCGAAAAAGGGTGTTGAACCACTGAACCGGACTGAAAAAGGGTGCTGGACCACTGAACCGGTCAAGCTAAGCCCACTGGAAGACTAAATCGGACTGGAAAAGGGGGCTGAATCACTGAACCGGACTATCTGAGCCCTCTGGACTACTGAACCGGACCGGTTATAGTTGCTAGATCACGGAACCGGGCCGGTTTGACTTCCTGAACCGCTGAATCGGATCAGTTGGACCCTCTGAACCTATGAACCGGAACAAACCGGTCTAATCAAAAATTGGGTCGGACTTAAGTTGATGGGCTTGACTTGATCTGACCCAACCCGTTGGACCCGATCTGACCCAACCCATTGGACCCTTTCTTCTTCGTGGAGATTAGGGTTCCCAGAGAACCCTCTGGTCATCGACGGCGCCACACACCGAAGACAGCGGCACACCTCCACCACGAACAATAACGCCACCACACCAGTAGCCACACCAGCGATCGACGATGAAGATGAACCACCACAATAACACAGCCACACACGACTACACAACCACTAACAGTTTTCTTCGATACAACACGAACCAACGTCGACTGCACAACCGTCGACTGCCACTACCACGACAGCAACACCACTGGCCACCACCGACAACACCACCACAACGACAGACCACCGAACTACGGCAAACAATGACACCACCGCAGCAACAACAACACTGCCACAGCACCGACTGTGCCACCACCACAACAATGGTTTTGACCAACAATACCACAATCACAGCAGTAACAATAAACTTATTTAGAATATATTTAGGATCGTAAATGCTCTGATACCATGTTAAGTTTAGAGAATTAACACAATATTGGAGAGAAAATGAGAGAGGTCAAAAAACTTAACCTGACTCTCATACATCACTTGTATTTATAATTAACTCACAATAATAAGAATTACACATATAACCCTAATACTATTAACAATTTACATATACTACCCTAATACTCTTAACAAAACTCAATGGCGATAAGGCTCGGTCGGTTGATGTTTTCCTTAAGGGAAAAGGACTTCATACACATTTGGTGGACGATAAACCACAGGAGAGTGACTTGGGTTTTGCAAAATGAGAACAAGAATATGCACGAATTATCTCACTCATGTTGAATGGTATTGAGCCTCATATTAATTCTAGCTTCCTTTATCTAGACACTGCACAAGAGATATGGGATTAACTAACTCCAATGTATATTGGTACTGGGAATCTTACTCGTATTTATGTGATGTGCGGGCAATATTTTAGCCTTGGACAGGGTACTTTGAATCTCGAAGAGTACTTCTCCAAGGTTATGGGAACCTATCGAGAGCTTAGGATGTAACAATCTATTACGTCTGACATTTCTCGCATGCAACAGGAACGCGAGGATCTTGATGTTGTTCGATTTCTAGTTAGGTTGAAATATGAGTATGAGCCTATACATGTACAAATTTTGGGAAGTCCAAAACTTTCCTCTCTCCCGGATGTATTTTCTCGACTTCAGTGAGCTACACTATCAAATCATAGTTCTTTTCCTATTATTGAGCATGGTCGTGATCATTTGGCTTTAGTTGTCTCTTATGGTGGATCTAGTTGTACTCGTGGAGATCGTGGTGGTAGAGATGGACATGGTAATCGTGGTGGTTCTAGTGGCTCTCATGGTGGTCGTGGTAGTAAGGGAGGTCGCAGATGTACTCATTATGGTCGTAATAATCATATTGTGGATTACTGTTGGGACTTGCATGGCAAACAGTCCATCTCACCTCATTAGGCTTCTTATCCGAAGGATGTTTCCCTTACAACCCCAGTGTCTGGATCCACTCCATAACCATCTCCTGATCTCATTGCTATTTCTCAAGATAAGCTTATTCAGTTTCTGTCTCAGAAATGAGCAATGCCTTCCTCCACTACTACTTTGGCTCAATCAGGTACGACATTTGCTTGTTTACTTTCTTCCACTTCCAATCCGTGGATCATAGATTCTAGGGCTTCCGATCATATGACTACCTTTTCTAGTCACTTATCTAATTTCCACTCAGTAGCCCCATCTCAACATGTTACACTTGCTAATAGATCATCATCTCAAATCTCAGGTTTGGATGCTACGCAGCGGAGCCCCTCTCCTTATCTTCTGTTTTGTTTGTTCTTCAATTTTCTTTTAGTTTGATATCTATTAGTAAGATCACTCGCTCTCTTAACTGCTCTGTTACATTTTATCGTTCGACTTGTGTCTTTTAGGATCTCAAGACGAAGATGATAATTGGTATGGGGCATGAATCAGGTGGTCTCTATTTCCTGCACATCGAGCCTCCTCTGAGAGCATTACAGACATCATTGTTTCTCCTTAAGTGGTATTGTCGTCTGGGATATCCATCCCTTCCAATTTTGAAGTCTCACATTCCTGGTCTTAGTCATGTGTCATCTTTACTTTGTGAAGCCTGTCAATGTAGTAAACACCATCGTGTACCGTTCAAATCTAGGATTGTTCATTATGATGTATGGGATCCCTGCCTATTATTCTATTAATGGATTTCATTATTTTGTGACCTTCGTGGATGATTATTCACATATGACTTGGTTATTTGTAATGAAATCTCGCTCAGAATTATTTTCTATCTTTCAATTGTCTCGCAAGCAGAGAAAGACCCAATTTGGCAGCAATATTCATATTTTATGACTTGATAATACCAAAGAGTATACCTCTAATCCCTTTTAGGCTTACTTCTACCAATGAGGCATTGTGCATCATACTTCCTATGCTTACACACCACAACAAAGTTATGTGGTGGAGCACGAGAATCGTTATTTTTTTGATGTGCCTCGAGCATTGTTATTTCATATGCATGTTCCTAATTATTTTTGGGCTAATGCCGCCTTAACTGCCTATTATCTTATCGACCTTATGTCTTCTACGGTCTTACAAGGAAAATCTTTTCATTCCGCCTTGTTTTTTGAATTCTCTGTTATTTACTCTTCCTCCAAAAGTGTTTGGATGTGTCTCTTATGTCCACAATCTTGGGCTTGGTTTTCTTAAGCTTGAACTACGGGCTACTAAGTGTATTTTCCTTGGCTACTCTAGTACCCATAAGGCTACCGTTGTTATAGTCCTACCCTTCGTAGGTATTTCATTAGTGTTGATGTTACCTTCTAAGAGTCTACTTATTTTTCTACTGTCTCAATACCTTTTGAGGGTCTTCTTGAGTTGTCTTCGGTGTCTGACCCACTGCCACTTCTAGCTCCAATTTCCTTGTCCTCCGTTCCTCCCTTATCCACGACTCTGACTCCACATCCTCCCACACCAGGTATTCATGTTTGCACTCATCAGTCGAGGCCACCTGCTCCAACTCTACCATCAATGTTCTCTTCGTCTTCCGATCCAACCTCCTCAGAAGTGTCTGATTCTCTACCCATTGCTCTACGTAAAAGTACTCGTTCATGCATTACAAACCACCCTATTACTCACTAAGTTTCTTCTCATTTGTTATCACCTTCATTATCCTGTTTTACTTCTCAATTATTAAAAATATATGTTCCTAAGTCTTTAGCAGATGCCATCTCGGGCGAGTTGGAAGACACCTATGTAGAGCGAGATGAATGCTCTTCATCATAATCATACTTGGGATCTGGTTCCCTCCCTCCTGATAAGATGGTTGTTAGGTGTCATTGGGTATATACCATCAAATTTCTTCTTGATGGATCTGTAGATTGTCTCAAAGCTCAATTGATTGCTAAAGGGTATACTTAGACCTATGGCGTTGACTATGCGAAGACCTTCTCTCCAGTTGCTAAAATCTTTTCCGTTCGAGTTTCGATTTTGCTTAATGCTAATTTTGACTGTCCCTTGTTTTAATTAGATATCAAGAATGCTTTCATACATGGTGATCTAGAGGAAGAGGCTTACATGGAGCAACCACCAGGGTTTGTTTCTCAGGGGCAGTATTAGGGTAGTGTGTAAATTAAAGAAAGCCTAGTATGGACTGAAACCATCTCCATGTGCATGGTTTGGGAAGTTCTTAAAAGCAGTTTCAGATTTTGGCCTTCATAGATGTCAAACAAGTCACTCGGTATTTCATTTACGAACTGATAGAGGTAATATCCTCCTTGTTGTTTATGTCGATGATATGGTTGATTATAGGTGATGATTATTTGGGTATTGCCAAGTTAAAATAGTTTTTACAGTACCAGTTTCATACTAAAGATTTAAATAAACTTAAATACTTTCTTGGTATCGAAGTTGAAAGATCTAAACATGACATTAGTTTGTCCGCAAGAAAATATGTGCTTGATATTTTGGAGGAAACAGGATTTTTAGGTGGTCGACTAGTTGATATCCTATGGATTCAAATCATAAACTCTTTGGGACTGAGAATGAATGTTTCTCTGATCTTGAATGGTTTCGCCGAATAGTTGGAAAGTTAAATTACCTCACTATTACTCAACCAGATATCTCATATGCGATGAGTGTGGCTAGTCAGTTTATGGAGACTCCTCAAATACCACATTGGGAAGTTGTTATTCGTATTATTCGCTATCTCAAGCGAGCTCCCAGACTTGGATTGTTGTATCGATCACATGGTCATCTCCAGTTAGAAGGGTTCACCAATGCAAATTGGGCAAGATCTCCCTCAGATAGACGATCTAGTACAGGATATTGTACCTTTGTGAGAGGTAATCTAGTTACAAGGAAAAGTAAGTAACAGGCGATGGTAGCACGATCCAGTGTTGAGCCCAAATACAGGGCAATGGCTCACACATGTAGTGAGCTAACATACAGTACTTCCTTCAGGAAATTAGTTTTCTAGCTCAAACTCCACTTCAGTCATTCTGATAATCAAGCGGCTATTCATATAGATTCTAATCTTATGTCATGGAACAAAACACATTGAGATTGATTGTCATTTGGTTCTAGAAAAGGTGTTGCAATGAGACATTATCACACCATTTGTCAAGTTTGAGGATCAACTTGTTGAAATGTTTACTAAGTCTTTGAGTAGTACTCTATTTAGAGATATTTGTTCAAAGTTAGGATTATATAATATATATTCACCAGCTTGAGGGAGTGTTAGAATATGTAGATATATATATAGGAATGACATCCTTGTAATAAATATATATATGTGGAGTGAAGAAGACTTGAGAGTAGTATGCTCACAGCCTCCACCTCTACTATTGTTCTTCTCTCCAAAACCATACTTTTCTACTTTCACAAATATGAAGCATTATCTTTCTTTTTAACATTACGTAGGAGTGGTTTTGGGAGATATCAAGAGGAAGGGTAGCATGGCTCTGCAGTGGATTGAAACTAACAACAGACTGAAAAGGCTAGAGATAAACCGGGAGTACCCAATTCCCAAGGAACTAGCTAGGATTTTAGTTTCCGATCTGTTGTGATAGGATTACACTGTTGTGTATGGAAGCATTGATCCACAGACCCAAATTGCAAAGAAGAAAAAAAGAGGCGGGGGCAAACAGAGAATTATATGCAGAGATAAAGTTCATACTTACTTCTAGATAGTCCATGATTATCATACTGGGAGCACAATTATATTAGCACAATTTTAGAGTTCTGTTTGGTACAGAGGTTTTTAATTTTCTTTTCTCAAATAGCCGTCATGACATCTCCTTCAATTCGATGGTCTGGTTAGTCCATTGGATGCACACATGCATCTATCTGTGTTTTACCATGTGTAGCACACACAAAAAAATGAGCACGAGTCGATTAGAGGGTACAAATATCACAAGATTAAACAGGGAAAGGTGAACCCCCCCCAACTTATGGCTACCAATGATTATTGAGCTCTCAATGCATGCAAGTTATTCCTGAATAGATTTCTGGCAAATAAGACCAGCACCATGAGCAGACATGACTAATTATGCTACAAGTAGAAAATGCTCCAACTTTGAACATCAGCTAATTAGGGACTTAGGAGCAAAACAGTGATGAAATGACCTGAAAATATACCTCATTTCTTTTACAGGTATGAACAGATACGGGTTACAACAAGACATTACTACACATACAGAGCTAGTTTAAACAACTTTTTAGGTGACATTAACAAACTCAACCACTATGGTTGAAATAATGCTTCCCATCTCAAATTCAGGAAACAAAGACAAGTAATGAAAGTAACAATTCTCTATGGATGTGAATGTCATTTGCTTTCTCTCATAAAAGCAATATAAAAAAGGTGTCAAATGCAAAGAATAAGGCATGCACCTCTTGAGAATTTACAATATCCATGTTTCCCAGAAAGTGATTGAGGTACCCTTGCATTGCAGCTTTTGCTTTGTCTGAAATGGTCTGCTGCCTACCTAGCGCTGGGCGAATGATTGGTAAAGCAGCTCTGGATGGAACATATCTGCATAACCAACCATTCCTTTAGAACACTATCAATCAAGATGGAAAAGGATATGTTGAGGGCATTGAGGCTAAACATCATTGAACAGACAATACAGCAGTAATAATCACCTGTTTTTAGCACTCTCTTCACCATACAATAGAACAGCTCCGTCATCAGGTTCATCATCATCACGCACCACTGCTGTCTGATCTCCAATTCCTATGTTTTGAAGCCATTCTTTCGCCTTTCATGGAAGTTCATAAAAAATAAAACTAAAGTCTGAAAGTGGACAAAAAAATTGATGGGGATGCCAAAACATTATATTTCAAAGTCAAGGATTTTGCAAGCATACGTATAAAAATACAGATCCACAGTCAAGAATTCAGAGGGGAAAAAGAACCAAAAAGGGCAAGGAAAAGTCACGAACTAAAAGCAAACCTGCTCTTGTTTCTCATGAAATTCCTCAATTATTGCACGTTTCTTCAACGCGAAGTGTAAATAAATAACTTGTGAAGCCTTTTTCAACAGACGCCACATAAACTGTGTAATGCAGACAAAATCCCTTAATCATACCATTAACCTATTTATCACACTGCCATAAAAAAAGAAAGAACAATTTAACAAAAAGGTATTTCTGCAGAATTTAAAACCCTTTCACATTGTTTCCATAGTCCTAAAACTCACCAAGACATCCAAACTAAAGATGTAGTAAAAAACACCAAATTAAAATTGAAAGAGAACATACGACACACTAAAAGAAAAATGACTCAATAACTCCAGCACTGACAGCGTTCGTCAGCACGAGCACACTCACCAATAGAAGCATAAGATGTGAAGTTACAGCAAACATATCCAACAAAACCAGCATTTATGCATCAAATAAGACCAGAATTATTGTTGTATTGTATTGACGCTAAAGACTCAATAACTCCAATGTTTGTATTGACGCTAAAAATTAGAGATACTAATGAGATATTATGCTGGATGTACAAGCTCATAAAGATCATCTCGTAGCAGAAGTTTTGATGGTGCGGACTAAAATTTCATAGAAGAGTCAAATGCCCATGCAAGGAGGGGGGGAACTAGAAAAGGGTGCAGCCAACTGTTTCAAAAAACTGCCTTTTGGGTGCAGGTAACAACCAAAATGTGCTTAACTGTCTCATCGTTGCTCCGCCCTTCTCTATGGCTAGGCAATTTACACATATGACCAATGAACTGTCTATGCTAGTGTCACGCCCCGATTTTTTTTTCTTTAACAAAAAAAAAATAACCTGGCGTGATTAAGACATAAATTCACATCGAACTTACGATAACCTTCCTTGCATTATTATATTGTGCGTACGAGCACATAATCCTCACATGACCATCTCAAATATTCTTGATACAACATAAAGAGAAATAACAATAGCAGACTCTATCCGTTGTCATTTCAGCCTATCCTCCTGCCCGGCTTCATATTTCTGAAAAATGTTAGATAGGGATGAGCTCACCAGCTCAATAGGATAACGTTTATCAATGACTACCAAGGTTTTAAAACAATGCATAATCTAATTAAACAACGGATAATTGCAGGAATAAGACAAAATAATGAATCAAATAAATAAATAAATTTTAACATATATCGATCATATTAATCTGTCAATTTTCTGGTTCACGCATGAACCGCCTTTGGATAAAAACTTTGGGGTCTTGCACCCTAGGGAACCCAATGCCCTTCTTGCTTTTTTGGGACCACCAATACCGGGAATTATGTGGTGTCACACAGGCTACCACGGCAACAAATATTTCTAACCAGTGAACCCAAGGTCTAGTAGGAATCCTGTGAATCCTCGTAAGGACCACGCATCTACTAACCTTCTGCCCTCGATTATGTGCATCCATGGTAATTTCATCAAAATTACAAAATAAAGTCATATCGTATTTAAACCCCACTGCAAGTAGAAAATCAAACACTAAATTAAAAAATATATATATTTTATATGCAACTTAGTTTCACAAGATAGTTAGGGTCTCGATAAAATTATAACCGATGCATGATCACAATTTATTTATAAAAGCCAAGTTCGACCCCATGATTAAAGCGATATAATATTAAATTATATAATAATAAAAAAATAGATTTGATATGAAGCACCCAAACATGCATGAAATGCATCAATGATAGTAAAAGATAAAAGAAACCCTGTCTCTGCCTTGACTTCTACTTGATATCGTGTACTGTGACAAAATAATCAAAATAATATTTTAGAATAACAATAGGAAATAAGAGCTCAGTTAAGCTAAAATAATTTTTGGAATAACTAATAAAAAATAATGATAATTAAATTTGATCCAAAAATATTTAATAAGGATCAAATTTAAATAACTTGAATCTATAGAATTACTAAAAAGATAACTAAAAGAATCTTACCCAAAAATTTTAATCACAAAGGTTAACTCTTAGGCCAATAATATTTTTACCCATTTTCTTTCTTCCTCCCTTCCTTTCTTCCTCCCTTTCTCTCTTTTTCCTTATTGTGTCGTTCAATGCCCTGGGCTTGGCTATTTATAACCAAGGCCTTGCCTCCTTATGTCATGGCTGATGCCATGTTGCTGGCGTCACTTGGACAAGCGTCCATTCCTTTACCATTCCTTTTTTTTTCTTAGTGCACGTTTTTAAATCTTGCCAAAAAAATATGTAATAGGACACTAGTCCTTTCACACACACATATATATAGATATTTACCTTCATTATATGATATAAAATTTGACCTATATTATAGTCATTTGACTCGTTTCACTTAAAGAGTCTATATTTGTGGTCCATTTGTTCATAAAAAAAAATATTATTTATTTATATATATATTTTTTAAATCTTAATTATATAGAATCAAAATTAATGACATAATTAACGTGTTAATGATAAATATATAAATGGGTCGTCACAGCTAGTTCAGCCAAGGTGGTTTGACTCTTAAATTTTGGACTGTTAGAACATTAGCACCAAAAGCTTAAGATGCAGCTGAATAGGCCAAACATTGTATCTAAGCTCTCACTATCCTATCTCATATACCATTCCTGTTGTATGAAGAGAGGGAGACAGTCAGACAGAACTGTGAGCAAAAAGACTCACAACATGGTTGAATAGATGGAAAAGGATATACTTGGACGAAGACTCCCAAATACCAAAGCCCTAATACAATCTATACAACCACTTGTGCCAACCACTTATCCAATCATGGAGGTCCAAACAATACTTTTCAGGCTCTCACTTAAGCCATTGGAAGTGATTATCATGGTAATTTTTGTAGCTCATGTCTGGATTAGGAAGGCAGTGTCATAGTTTCATGACTACTTTAAAATTTCTATTTAATGGCAGTAAGTGGCCCCTAATACTCTGTGAAATATTCTCATTTATAGTTCTTGTCATTACCAAAAAGACTTGAACATAAATTTCTCATTAGGGTCATTCTACCAGTAGCCATATATAATAAAAATGCTTTCTAACTTTAGCAAGAGCATATCTACCTAATAAATTTAGTGAGAACATACACTCATACAGACTATCCGACAATAAATCATCCAATAAGTGGTAAAATTAACTACAAACACAGCATCAATAAAATAACCATTTATAACCAAAGTAATTGTAAACCCCCACATGTAATAGAACTTGTACCAACCATGTTTAATATATAAATGTATGTTGTATAAGTTTGGGTTGATTTTAGAAGAGTTTGGAATGGATTGAAAATGAAAAATAATTGAAAAAGACAAATCCAAATAAACGTACCGGTACAGTGTACCGGTTCGTCCGAAGGAGCAAACCGTACCGGTACCCCGCTGTCCAGAGAGCAAACGGTACCGGTACTGTCGATAAAAATCCAAAATTTTTAAATAGTAAAAGTCAGGATTGGCCGACTTTAAAACACCATTTTCACCCCCATTTTCTTCTATTCTTTCACTTCACTCTCATCCCAAACCTCTTGGAACCCTAGGAAAAGATAAAGGGGAAAAGAAAAAGGAGGAAAGAGGTCCCTAGAGCTTGGGTTTGCTTGGAGATTTTGATTCAAGGTAGGGGGTTCTTTCTATTCTCTTACATTGAGGTTATGACTTATATATATGTATTCTTTTGACTCTAAATCCTATATGTAAATTATGAAATCTTTGGTTCTTGATATTCTTGTAAATATTACCATGTTTTAAACAAGGCTATGGTTGGATAGCCATTAAATCTCTTTTCTTGTCTTAAAACCCTAGTTTTCAAGAGAAATAAATTTTTTTTCTTAATTTTTCTTTTGTCCTAGATTTCAAAACTTTAGTGCTTTGTATTGAATAATAAAATGGTATTGTTGATGATCTCTTGCATATTTTCTTAAATTGATCTATTGGAATATTAAATGTAAAATTTAGGGATTTTTTGATTTGCTTGTGATTTAAAGAAATTGGTTAGATAATGTATCTGTTGTGGATGTTTGGAAGACCATGGGTGGCTATTGACCGGGTATTGTAACGTGGCTAGATGCGTGCCTTACTCCGTGCGGGTTTGAATTTTTTCTACTACTCGTAGTGGGATTGGTGCCTCGTGAGGACCAAACTACTATTCACTCACGAGTACCGTGGCTGAGAGTTAGTATACTATTCTTGGGTTGGATTTGTCACTGCCATTGTCTTGGTATACGCCCTTCCTAAAGTTGTATATCCATGAGAGAATTGGGTGAGTGTATGTGAACCAGGATATTTTCGATGTATTTATTCATGCAATATCTTACATCATACCGAAAATACATAATGTGGTTGATATACAGATACATATACATAATGTTATGAAAAATACAAATGATTATTTGATATACATTGTGGGTAATGTGGTGGGTTATGATTCATTGTTGAATGATTTGATATTAAAATGTTTTATTGCTTGGAAATGTGTTTTACTTCCTCAGTAAATTATTGTTATTACGTTATCTGGATATCTGATGAAATGTCCCTGTTTTTATTTCAAAAGTTATATATGACATTTGCAAAATGAGACCGACTTGTTTTATATGTTTTTTAAACCTTGTTCGAGTTTGAGAGGATTTTCCTATAGAGCTTAGTGTTTATCCCCTACAAACAATATCCTTTTCAGATTATGCCCCAAAGAAGGAGCTCAGAGTTGATGAGTAGGCGCATTGGGAAGCTCCATTAGATAGAAACTTAAACCCCGAGATGGATGCTGAGAGCTACATGCATCTTACGTTCTACACTAGAAAGCTTATTTTGAGATAAAATAATGTCTAATATTTTGTGTTATTCCGCTGCAAGACAAGTGTGATTCTTTTGGATATATTGATCATGATTTGACATATTATTTGAAATAATGTAGTATATATATCATGTATGATAAATAAAATTTATTTATTGATGGAATTTATTAGTTGCTCTCATGATGTGAATGAGTTTAGATAATAATGTGTAGATTTTGGGGCGTTACAGTAATTAAAGCATGGCATTAATCAAAAAACCTTCAAAACTGACCACGAACTGATCATTTATGCAGCAAGTCACCAAAATCATATCATTAATTCCTAGAATATTCGCATTAATCAAAATATATCTCAAACCTCTTTAAACTCCACTAAGCTGCAAGAAAATAGAAAAAACCAAAATTCAATTAATAGCTATAAAACTTCATTTCCGGTATTAAATTATGCATTTAATTAACTACAAAGAGAAATAACCCAACCATACAAGAAAGTTTATTTATTTGATATTCTACTTTCCACATTCTCTCTGCAACCAAACATAAATTCATGAAAAATAGAGATTACGAAACCCGCCCACCAACACGCACACATATATACATTCATTACGCAAAACAGAGAGCGAGAGAGAGAGAGAGATTGTTGCCTGTTTGTATTGGAGTTCGATGGTGTAAGACAGAAGCAAAGGGCTAATATCACTAGCGTCTGGTCTGGAGACCGACACGATCGTGGCCTTAGGCAATTCATCGAAAATTCTGGTGGTCTCAGGGCAGTAACGGAAAGAATGAGACGACGACATCGACCGTGGCAATGCGTTCCTATGCGACGGTAAATTCTGTGAACCAATTCCGTTGATAAGTTTCTCCGACGACATTGCAATACACCAGAAGTCCTCTTTCTTTTCCAAGTAGAATCACCGATGAGCCCGTTTGTCATACCCTTCGAAATTCGTATGTGTAGGTGTCTGAGAGAGAGATTGGGGTTGACGTCCAAGTTTGCTCTTTGGTTGGCAGAAGCTCCGATTTCTTCGGTTATGGAGTTACATATATAAGCGTGATGTACTTGGAGAAGAAATAGGTGACGCAGTTTAGAAGTTTACCGATAGTTTCATGGAATTTTCGTGAATTTTGGATATAATTGTGACATATGCAGAAGAGGTTTAAGTTTTTTTTTTTTTGGCTGTGAAGACCTTTATCAGGGTTGAGTTTACACATGGCATCATTTGATTACATTGTCTATGGGGCAAATGTGAGACCCTTAGTGATGTTAGATTTTTGCAATTGAGTGATCTCCATTTGAAATGAATGTACTGGGGTCAAGATAGAATATTTTAATTTAATTTAATCATCTTGCAAGTCAAACATGGTTAAGTTTCGAGGTTCTAATTTCAAACTGGCCTAACTGAAAGTGTTGGATGTCTGAATTACCCCACTACTTCACTGGATCTACCTTAAAGGTTCAACTTCATTTTACCTCTCATATTCAATTTCGTTTCAATCGAACTCCTGTCGTTCTTTAGACCCTATTTGGTAACGTTTTCGTTTTTCATTTTTAAAAAACGAAAAACGGAAATCAAAAATAATTTTTTTTTTGTTTTTGAAAATCGCTCCTCGTTTATTAAATGATGACAGAAACGAAAAATATAAACGGTTACCAAACGAATTTTTTTTTCTTGTTTTCTGTAAATATCAAAATAAAAACGAAAAATAAAAAATTTAAACATTACCAAACGGGGCCTTAGCTGTGCAATTTTGGGGTTAACACGGTAACAGTATCAGTTGACGTATCCTACCTTTTCGAGTGAGTTAAAAAATAAAAGTGTCGACTCAATATAACAAGGATTTAAGGGAGTTAAAAATTTGTCTAATCAAAGGAAAAATATCTAAGAAAAATATGTGAATATAATTTTTCAGCTCACACCCAACATTAATTATTTCACAACCTATTATTTAATTTCAATTTGCACCGGTTATGTTGCACTTTCCAATTCCATGCTAAGTTCTAGAAATATGGTGGGTGATTTTAATTTTAAATGCAATGCATTTAGTGCAAAACTTGACTAGTTAATTTCTTTTATTTTCTAACATATTATTTTCACTTGTGATTTTAAATTTACCACCATGACTTAATTCATACTTAGGTGTAAAATTAAGTTTTATATCGGGAGAATATCTTAGACAATAGAAATGTAATGACTAATTTCTCAAAATCTAAAATTTGAGTATTTCTCAAGACATTTTGATGGACATAATACACATATTTTTACAGAACATATTACGCATAATGTTCAACGAAAGTGTAGTTAGGAAAATTATAGCTAGCAAAAGAAAATTAGGTTTTGGTGTGATCCATACAAAAACACCACTGCTAATAGGTTAAAATTATGGTATCGAAAGATGTACGATATAGAATGTAACTAAAAATATACCTATTACAGTTCAATAGAATAAAGTTAAGACCGATCTTAAAAAAAAAATAGTACTAATCCTATAATGCTAAGATCATTCTAAAATGTTTGGTCCATCTTTAAACATAATTTTGAATTACAACTTCATCCTTATTATTCTCCTTTTTTTGTTTGACTCATCTAAAGAACAACTTCAAGGATACGATGGTAATTCACTACCAATGGTGGGACCATGGACTCAAAAACTAATGTTGCACACGGAATATCTCAATCAAGAATCGGTTTAAGAATATCCAATTTTTTGTGCTAACGAAGAAGAATATGCTGAATAGGGCATGATGGATATTAGGGTATGATACCCATATGCCTAAGGCAACATTCAAATAATAATAATAAGGAAAAATTTCATCAACACCCTCTCTAGTTAGGCATAAATTCAAAGACACCTCCTCCCCTTCTGAATCTTCACTGCACTCCCTTCTAGTTTACACTTTTAAATCAAAGACAACTCTTACACCGTGAAGTTTAACAGTAACAGTGAATAAAATAACAGTTTGCCTTCAATTTTTTTGAAAATGTCCAAATTATTCCTCCTTATATAAATGTACTAAAATAACCTCAATTCCTTTCCCTATATATATAGATCTGTACTCCTCAACTCCTTGGCTTGGCTGGACGTTGTGTAGCTGGAACCAAAAGTTGATTACTGATCGTTCACGGCAAAAGTTGATTCTAATTTGATGCTTTTGTTTTATGTAATATGACTGGTTGTTCTAATCTGATGCTTTTGTTCTATGTAATATGACTGCACATGCTTTTGTTAAGCATTGCAATTCTATTCTATGTAATATGACTGCATATGAAAGATGTTACATTCATGAATGTTCAAATATGCATCCATTTCCATACGGTCATAATAGTTACAAAATTTGCCTCCATTTCTAACTATTATGTTATGACATTTACAGGTATTCTGCACAAAAATTAACAAGTTAAACCATATGTTCTACACAAAAGTCCTACTCTATTCCTGTGTTAAACCAACTATATTCAAGAATTCACACCAAGAACAAAAACAATCAAAAGGTCATTCATCTGCCTCGTCCTCTTCTTACTCTATCCCAGCAGTTTGTGTCTCTCCTATGCCCCTGCCTCTGCCCCTACACCTGCACCTGCACCTGCACCTGCCTTTCCCTCATCTGCCTTGTCCTCTTTCTGTATCCACTGTCTGTTCAATGTTCTAGTTTTCTTGTGGCAAGCTAGGTTGTACTGGTGTTCCCTTCCCTTGCCCTTACTTTTCTTTCATCTTCCTCTGCCTACACCAATCCGTCAAGTTGCAGATACCTAATAAGTATGGAAAAGTGAATTAGTAGCTTATGTATTTTGTAAACTAAGTAACTTAAAAAAATTAAAGAACTATTACCTGTTTTGCCATCGCAGGAGCTGGTTGTTGTGCATTAACAGGAGCTGTCTGTTCTGCCATCACAGGAGCTGGTTGTTCTGCCCTCACTGGAGCTCTTTGACATGTCCTCTTATTATGACCAAACTTTTTGAGAATTTTACATTTCACACTTAAAGACTTCCTAGCAAAGTAAGTTTGTGATGCTTGCTCGTCTACCTCCCTCCTCCTGTTTTTTTTTTTTTTGTCTGCCTGGGAGTCTTCTCAAAGAGGGAGGAAATAACATATCACCAACTACATGTGACCATTTTCTCTGGTCTCGAAGGGGGTGTATCATTAGCTCATGAGCTTTTAAGAATGCCTCTTTCATGAAAAAATCAACACAATATTCAACCTCTTGTGTGCAATTGCCTGTGTTGCATGCTTGCATGGTATGTCTAATATACCCCAGCCCATACAGTCACATTTTTTTTCATCAAGTACCACTATGTATCTTATCCCATTATCCATGATCTCATACTGCATTCCACCTGCATGTACTACGGAACATGATCTTGAATCAACAATGATTTTGTTAAGTTTGTTCCTCACATTCTCTGTCACTAACCCTTCCCAATTGTTGCTCCTCTCATGCCTCTGTTGAATCCTGATGGTACCAAGAACATACTCTAAGTATGAGCTCAGACCAAGAGGTCAACCCAGAAAGGAGGTCGGATAGGAAATCCTGAGCTCCGGGCGCTGACCCATAGCTCACTCCAGGTAAGGTGGTAGAAGAGGCATGGAGTGAACAACTGGCTAATAGCAAGTGCTCCCGAAACAGTAGGAAACGACAATCAAGGCATGAAATCTCAAATCAACCAAAGATCCTCTCCTAATTTTAAGGAGAATCCCACGAGAGAAAGAAAGAGATCCCGCCGGATATCCCCGAGAGATAGGGATCGCATCATATATACTATAGGAGACCTTCGTTGCAGAAAACAGAACCATATACGCGAGAGGCAACCCTAGAGGCTAGAGAGCCATGATAAAACCCTAATTTCTTTCATATTGTATGGGATAAGGACTCAAGTGATCAATAAAGAAAAGGGAGCAAGAGCCTCCATTGAAGAGTGGACTAGCTGAGCTCCAGAGCCGGTGAACCACTATATTTCTTACTGTTCACATTCTCTCAGACTCCCCTGAGTACTTTATTGCAAATCACGAGAGCCATATGAGTCAGATCCATCTCGATCATCACGGTTTACACACCCCCTGCTCATCCGTAGTGAAAAAACATCATCAGTTTGGCGCCGTCTGTGGGAACAATTGTTCTCGTTTTATAAATAAGCTGATCAACCAGTGATTGATGGTCTCAACCCGCAATATGAGCAGAGGTCAAACCAATCCGCTGCGTCCGCCAGATCAACAGGAAGCCACCAATGCACAGGCCGAAAACAATCCAGAAACCAACCCCTTCACAGGGGAACCACCAGCGAATAACGAGTTGGACGCCCTCCGCCTTGTTAACCAGCGTCTATTACAGCAAAACGAGGAGCTGCTAAAGCTCCTGAAGCGCCCACAGGAGGCACGACCGGCCCAAGCAGGCCCGAATAATCTTCCTCGCAGAAAACAGTACCACCTCGACCCCCTCAGGGAGGTCATTGAAGGAGGAGAGAATAGCCAAACCATGGGAAGGGATTCGCAATCGCCACCCGGGAATGGTCACAACGAAGAGGCACAGAGCCAGAATAATGAAGGGGAAAGGAGTAACTTCATCCCCTACCAGCAAGAAAGAAGAGAACAATATTGGGAACAACGCTTCGAGGACATCAAGCAGGAGCTCAGCCACATGAAGGAGGCTGTAAGAAGCAAGGCTCCTGTCACTATGGATGCCCTAGTGCAGCAAACAGAGTCATCATTCACCACAGGGGTGCTGCATTTTCCTCTCCCTCTAAAATTTAGGCTGCCTCAAGTAGAGGCCTTCGACGGAACGAAAGACCCTATGGACCACCTCAACACATACAAAAACCAAATGGAGTTGCATGGATATCAGGACCCCGTGCGATGCAGGGCCTTTGCTATCACTCTTAAAAGATCAGCCCTAGCATGGTTCAACAGACTCCCCCCAGCCTCCATTTCTTCCTTCAAAGAACTCTCAATCTCCTTCGTGTCCCATTTCATAGGAGCTCGAATCTACAGGAAGCCAAGCTACCATCTCCTAAATGTAAAGCAAGGACCAGACGAGAACCTCAGATCATACGTTCAGAGGTTCAACTCAAAATCTCTGAAAGTGGACGTCCCTAATGAAAATTTTGCCATAACCGCCTTCATCGCGGGGCTCGGGGTGCAATCAAAAGATCTGATATTTTTCATATCAAAGAACCCTCAAGCGAGTATGGCCGAGGTGTTGGCTAAAGCAGAGAAGTATATAAATGGGGAAGAAGCGCTCCTCTCGAAGATAGGGAGTTCCTCATCGCGAAAAGAGAAGGGAAAGGAAGAAAAGAAGAGGGAGAGAAGTCCCCGGAAGGATAAGAAGTGGGGCAGGTCTCCGAGAAGGGATAGAGACCGTTCCCCAAAGAGGAGAGGCAATGTAAGAGATCGTCTGGGGCCCCACAGCCAGAACTGCAGCCAAGGTACCCACTTCGACAGCCAACTCCCCTTACTGCCTCTATATCGCAAGTCTTGCATGAGGTACAGAACGAGAAGTTCATTAGATGGCCACCTCGGATGAAGGCAGATCTAGCGAAAAGGGATCCCACCAAGTACTGTGAATTTCTTAGAGACCATGGCCATCACACGGATGACTGCATTCAGCTAAAGAAGGAAATAGAGTTCTTGATCCAGCGGGGGCAATTACGTCGCTTTGTGGCCCAAGAATACCCAAACCGACCTCTACCACCCCCACCACTTCAGCAACAGGCTCCTGTACAACACCAGCAACCCATGGAGGAAATCAGGGTGATATCAGGAGGATTTGCGGGGGGAGGAGAATCCAGTGCTGCCAGAAAAGCGCATTTGCGTAAAAACCGAGGTGATGAAATACATGAGGTATGCACTACAACCAAGGTACCCCGGCTAGACACGACCATAACATTCTCAGACTCAGACTTGGAGGGCTGTCACCATCCCCATGATGATCCGTTGGTAGTGAGAGTCATTGTGGCTAACAGGACAGTACATCGGGTTCTGATAGACAATGGGAGCTCGGCAGACATCATCTTCGCATCTGCATTCGACAAGATAGACATAGGGAGAAAAAAATTGGAGCCAATAAGCGCCCATCTGTTAGGATTTTCGAGAGAAAGGGTATTGCCCTTGGGATCAATTCAACTCGTACTCACCATTGAAGACTCTCCCTACCAGGCCACCACAACCGTAAGATTCCTGGTTGTTGACGCTCCCTCAGCATCTAACATGCTGTTGGGGAGACCTTCCTTAAACACAATAAGAGCCATCCCCTCGGCATACCACCTCGTCATGAAATTTTCCACAGAAAATGGAATCGGAATGGTCAGAGGAGATCAGCGCATGGCTAGAGAGTGTTACATGGCCTCTATGAAACGGAAAGAGGTAGAAAGCATACAACTGGGTGAGCTCGATATGAGAGATGAGCTGGGAACCAGACCAACACCATCAGAAGAGCTCGAACCTATCCAGCTCGACGAGGAGCCAGAACACCTCATCTACGTCGGATCTAAGTTAAGCAAGAAAATTAAGGATCGACTCATACAATTCCTGAGGGAGAGCACGAACGTATTTGCATGGAAACAGGAGGATATGGAGGGCATCGACCCTTCGGTTATCACACACAAATTGAATGTGAATCCCACCTACAAGCCCGTAAAACAAAAAAGGAGAAGCTTCGCCTCAGAGAGACAGAAGGCAATCAATGTCGAGGTCGGTAAGCTCCTCCACGCCAAGGCCATCAAGGAAGTGGACTATCCTGTCTGGCTAGCCAATGTGGTACTAGTCAAAAAGACCAATGGCAAGTGGCGGCTCTGCATTGATTTCACTGACCTCAACCGAGCATGCCCTAAGGACAGCTTTCCTTTACCTCGGATCGACCTCATAGTAGATGCCACTGCAGGCCACGAGCTCCTCAGCTTCATGGATGCCTTTTCAGGCTACAATCAAATCAGAATGGACCCCAGCGACCGGGAGAAGACCTCTTTTTATTACAGAGCAGGGAACGTATTGTTACCAAGTCATGCCCTTCGGTTTGAAAAATGCTGGAGCCACTTACCAGCGGTTGGTGAACCGAATGTTCTAAAAGCAGATAGGGACATGCATGCAAGTCTACATTGATGACATGTTGGTAAAATCCCTAAAGGCAGAACTCCACATTACGCACCTGGCTAAGTCTTTCCAGATCCTCAAGAAGTACAAAATGAAGCTCAACCCTGCAAAATGTGCGTTGGGGGTCTCAGCGGGGAAATTCCTGGGCTTCATAGTTAACAGCAGAGGGATTGAAGCCAACCCAGAGAAAGTTAAAGCAGTGCTAGATATGCAGCAACTATCCAACACCAGGGAGGTGCAACGCCTGACAGGCAGGATAGCTGCCCTAAGCCGTTTCGTGTCTAGATCGAGCGATAAGTGTCAGTCATTCTTTCATGTCCTGAAGAAGGCATTTCAATGGAACACACAGTGTGAAGAAGCGTTCAAAGCATTGAAGAGATATCTGAGCTCACCACCGGTTTTAGTAAGTCCGATGGAAGGGGAGGTCCTGACCCTCTACCTAGCTGTTTTGAATTTCTCAACTAGCACAATACTGGTTAGGGAGCGAGACAGAGCTCAGCATCCAGTTTACTACTGTAGCAGAGCTTTGAGGGGAGCAGAGGAGAGGTACCCAAAGATGGAGAAACTTGTTCTGGCCTTGGTCACAACAGCTAGGAGGCTCAGGCCCTATTTTCAGGCTCATACCATCAAAGTTCCAACAGATCAGCCAATGAGACAAGTGTTTCATAAGCCGGAATCTTCTGGAAGGCTGGTTAAGTGGGCAATAGAGCTCAATGAGTTTGATATCAGGTATAAACCAAGAACTGCCATCAAAGGACAGATTTTGGCAGAATTTATTGCAGAGTTCACGGCAGCGGCACCAACGGAGATCACAGAGTCAGTCCTCGACCTCCCTATGTGGAGGCTTTCAGTGGATGGAGCAGCTAATGCACAAGAAAGCGGTTCAGGCTTAATCCTGACCTCTCCAGATGAAATAGATGTCGAATATGCCCTCAGGTTTGGATTTAAGGCTTCAAATAACGAGGCTGAATATGAAACAGTTATAG
>CM042189.1:22860497-22902970 GCA_023539305.1 Ilex asprella | reverse complement strand
AAGAAAGGAAGAGAAAAACAAGAGTCAAAAGGGGTTATCCAAGATCTAAACCTAGCTTCCAAGAACACAAGTAGGGGATTTTCTCTCATCCACTTACATTGAGGCTATGGCATATATATATATAATCTTTTCACTTTAAATTATACATGTATGCTATAAAATCATTGTTTCTTAATACCTTGTGACTACTACCATGATTTTAACAGTATTATTGTTTGATTAACCCTTGAATCCTTTTTCTTGCTTAAAAACCCTAGATTTCAAGAGAGATGAACTTTTTTTAAAATTATTTTTAATTCTTGATTTCAAAACTTTAGTGTTGAATATTGTACCACAAAATAATATAAATTATGATCTCTTGCATATTTTCTTGGATTATTTGATTATATGACACATGTGAGGAAATTGGGGATTTTACTATATTGGTGAAATTGATGTGAATTGAGCATATTCTTGGTTTCCTCATTGTATGGTTGTTGTGATGGACTTGGATTACCTTCGAGAGATGCCGTAGAGTATTAGAGGTTAGTCTACCCCAGTGAGGGTGAGATGGTTTCCTAGAACTTGTAGTGGGTTGTCATTTGGTAATGAAACCACTATCGTTCACTGGAGTTCGAACATGGGATAGTATACTTTTTCTAGGATGGGAATTGTCACTGCCATTGGGATGGTAGACGCCATTTCCTAAAGTGCTTGTGATTGTGATTATGATTGGTGGACTAGGTATAATCGTTGGGTAGATTCATGGGAAACAAGCATCATACATGGTACGGAAATGAATCGAGAATACATGGAATTATGAGTTGGGTCGTTCTTGCCGATGCATTGGTATGGGACAATGCATGGGGGAGAAGCCCTTTTTCTAAATAGCCTAAATTGGAATATTGGTTACTGTTGCGAAACTCATTTTTATTCGTTTATTTAATTATTGCTACTGTCCAAACTTGAGATCTCTTTTAAAATGCCCCTGTTTTATTTCAAATGTTATATATGTTACTTGTGAAATGAGACCGACCGTTTTCTATGTTTTTAAAACCTTGTTTGAGTTTGGGAGAAATGTGGCTACAGAGCTTCGTGCTCACCCCCTACATATTACATTTTTCAGATGTGGTGCTAGAGGAGGATCTCGGCATCGACGAGCCGGGACCTTGGGAGGCTCCACTTGAAGGGAACCCAGATCCCGAGGTGGATAGGTAGAGCCGTAGCTTCTTTTGTTCTAGACTAGAATACTACTTTGAAAATACTGTATAGTCTAGATTTCTTTTGTAATTTCCGTTGCGCTATAATAGTAAATTTTTATTGGGAATGTAAAGGCCAAAGATGGCATATTCTTTTGGGATATTGATGTAAATGTTATGGATTACTGTTTGGAAGTCTTTTTATTGATGGTTTATCTTAGTGCTCTCATGGTATGAATAGTAATTGAATGTAATACCGTCCAGGGTGTATTTTGGGGTGTTACAAAATATCATTCACAACCTTCAAAGTATACCTTCAGATGCAAAATGTCCTATTAATTGTTAATATTTTTAGTTTTAGCCCTAAACTATCTAAAATGTATTAATCAACCCTTTAAGCAACACGGCCGTTAAAGCAAACAGAAAAACTTGGTTTAGAAGGGGGAAATTACTTTGTTAACCTCTAAGTTTATCTCTAATCCCCCATTAAACCCCCTATAGTTTTTTTTTTTGGTCTCAATCCCCTATGGTGTTAACAAACATAAATATTTTAAAGTGAAAATTATTAAAAACTATGAAGTTGTTTGGTTTGCATCTCAAATAGTTTTTTGTTCTTAAAAACAATAAACTCTTGAGATGTTGTTTGAATAGTAATTTTTAAAAATAATTTTCTGAAAAAAGTAGGAATTAAAAACAAAAACTAGAGAACATCATTTTGATGTTTTTTAAGTTTTCAAGTCAAAAATAAAAAGCAAGGAAATCAACCCTAAACTTTTTAACGAGGTCTCCCTTTCAAACTCCCTTAGTAGCAAAACTTGTCATAGGTTTTTTTTTTATTTCTTCTCTCCCTCCCCAACTTTCTCTCTCTCTTTGACTTTCTCTCTCCACTGTGAAACCGACGTCTTCTTTCTCTCTTTGATAACCGGAGAGCTCCGACGACTGAGAGCTTTCCAGCAAAATTCAGATCTGGTCTTCTCCGGCTAAAGGATATCTCTCCAACAAGTTCCTTTAGATGATCTCATTATCTCATTCCCCCTCTGCACCTTTTAGGTTCTTATTCCAGTTTGTAATGTCTATTTCTCCTTTGGTCACTATCTTTTTCTCCTTTGGTCACTATGCAGCCAACATACGATGAAGCTAAAAGCCATTAACATTAGTCGATGGGTTCGTCTACTTCGGCAAAGCTCTAGCAATTCAGTTCAATCAATGGCTAGATTTTTTTTTTAATTTTATCAAATTTATTTGGGAAAATGACACTTTGCCTCCTAAAAGATTGCAAAAAATTTAATTTGCACCACAAGGGATTGATTGTTTTAAATTGCACCATCAATGTTAATATTTAGTGACAATATGAGCCCAAGACTAACGGACGTCAAACTTGCTGTTTACCCAAGCTGTCATCTGAGATGCATGTGATAACCTGAAGGGCAATCATGAAAAAACACCACAGACGCAATTCCCCCCAAATTGAAACAGTTAGGCTACTCGAAATCCTTTGGCTAATCAAATCCCTTTCTGTACTTTCAAAAGGCCTCCATTGCTGCTTTGGTTGAAGGTTGCGAGTTGAATCTTGAAAATTGAAAAATGTCTTGGGTGGTAAGGGAAAAGAAACACAGAGAAGAAGCACTGAATTATGGTTCGAGATATATTGTGCAGTGTGAATGTTTATAGTAAAAAACTTTTATTCAAATTTGAGTGTATGTGTTATGTATTATATTATTTAGAAATGGGTTTGTGCTTTGTGTTATATTGTCTTTGTTTTGTTTTTATCCAATTCACATGAGTGAATTTGGTTGTATATATTACTGGGGTATTAAACAATTGGGTTGTTTTGTTTGTGGGGTCAGACTTTTAAATGAGAATGTTGTCTTTTTTTTTTGAAATTTTCATTTTTTAATTGTGAATGTTGTCTTTTTGTTTGGATTTGACTGTAGACAATGGGGATGGTTTTTTCACAATTATAATGCAACATAGTGGCCAATTTCAACATGGGAATGGTCGAGTGTAAGTTGGAGGCAGGGTGAATCACCTTGATTTGTGTCACATAAACTAGCTTTCTTTGATAGAACTGGAGAATATGTTGAAAACGATGGGATTGGGGTACTGCGGGATTGTCAGATTCCATCTTAGAATTCCTAATGGGTGGAAAATTTTAGATAAAGATGAGGATGTTTTGGGTTTGGGCAGTTGGGTCAACAAGCACAAAGTGCTTGATGTGTATGTTGAACACACCAGAAGAGATGTCCTTGATCAGAGCCGAGCAGAGTCAAAATGTATTCCTTCTGCACAACAGTTTGATGGGGGAAATAATGTGGGTGGTAGTGTTGTGGCTTCTGATAATGCATTTAGACAGTGAGTCATCATGAGTGACCACAATTCCAGTCAGACATGCTACTTAAAAACTCAAGTGAGTTCAGAGCTGCTGTTAGAGAACATTCTATTAAATGTGGTAAATAGAAAAAAATTGTCAAAAATGAGAAATATAGAGTGAAGGTCATATGTAAAGCAGGTTATGATTGGATGATTTATGCATCACGCATGCAAGGGCATAAAACAAAGCTGGTAAAAACATACATTAATAATTACAGTTGTAACTGATCTTTGAAGGTGAAGGCTGCAAAAGCTAAGTGGCTAGCTAATACATATGTTGAAAGGATTAGATCAAATCCAACATGGCCAATGAAATCACTTAAGGAAACAGTTGAAAAGGAAAATGTTCTGAAAATGCATAGAAGTTAGGTGTAAAGGGGAAAAATTAAAGTAAGCACATATGTCGATGGGACTAATAAGGATCAATATGCTCTTGGTAGGAATCGGATTATATTCCGTTATAGTAGGCGTAGACGTAGGGTTTAGGAGTTATTTGTCATTTTATTGTTCAGGGACTTAGTTATAATTTTGATTTTTTTTTAGGGTTTGTGATCTCCTTATATATATAGGATTTGTGAACTCCTTATGTATATAGGGGCTTCATATTTGTTAGAGACGAGACTTTGATTATTGATTATTGATATTGAATCCTTCTTGCTCAAATTTTTTTTCTATTCACATCCCTTTCTTCTTCCCTTCTCATCTCTAACTCTTTCATTTTTTAGTATACATAAAAGCTAATACGATCTACATCAATTTGGTATCAGAGCCCAATCTCGATTCGTACAACTCATAATCAGCAAACTGCTCAAAAAAAAAAAAAAAAAAAAGTTACTATTCACCATGCACTGTTCATCAGAAGGTTTTGTTTCAGCCTACATCTTGCTGTCTAGAGAAATAAAAACAAGAATAAAAAAAAATAGAATTGAAAAAAAAACTGTTCATCGTCACTGTTCTTCGCGCACTATTACTATTCACCGAAACACTGTTCAACAGAAAAAAAAATAGAACCGTCCCAGTAAATTCAGAAAATTCTAGCAACATCCCAGCTGTTTCAGAAATTATAGAAATATTTTAGAAAGTTTCAGAAGTTACAGAACTACCACCAGAAATTTTTAGAAATTGCAGAATCTTCCCCCAGAAGTTCCAGAATTACAGAAACATCACCCCAAAAATTTCAGAAATTGCAGAAAGACCTTAGAAAGTTTCAGAATTTATAGGATCATCCTTTAAATTGTCAAGTAGCCACTCAGAGTTGAATTTAACACCAGGTACGAGTTCTTTTCATCGGGAATTGGTGAATAATAATTATATTTGTTGGTAAGTCAAAAAAAAAAAAAAACAAACCTAAACTTTCTTTGTTTGTTTCTCCCACACACCACCTTCGTACCCTTCTTTGTTTGTTGTTCCCACACACTATCTTCATAACTTAGCTTGTCCAATTTCTTGTTAAACTCCTTATTGCTTGTCTCACGTTTATTTGAATCTCTTCATATTAAGCTTGCTATTATGTGTGGCCATTCGCATTGATTTATAGTTTTTATTACTTGATTTAAGTTTTAGTCTAGTGGGCATTTTATATTAGCCCAAAACTTACATTACATTCACTATGACCCTTTGTGAGCTTTCTGAGTCCCAAACTACACTTGAACAAAAATTTGAGACCCTCACCATTGATATGACCGACATAAAACAATCAGTCAACTTGTTACGTGAGGAAGTTAAGGGAATGAGGCAACAACTTTCTCAAGTTACTACTCAACTAGTCCAATTGACTAAGTTTATGGAAAAACGACCAAGAGAGGATAACTAGCATGAGTCACCAGTTTTCCCTAATTTCAAACAGGCACATCATGTTAGACACCTACCTCTCCCGATAGATTCTACTAACTCATGTCAAGGTGTCCTACCCGTTCCCCAGGTAGCTCAAGGGAGCCGAGTTTAGTGTCCAGATAGGAGGCCACCTCCTAACACCACTTTTGGCCGAAACGTAGGTCGTAAAAATTTTCAAGAGGATCCCGTTAAAGTAGTTATGTCTGACTATTCAGCAGAGGGTGACATGGATAGTTATCGTGAGCCCATCCGACCATGTGACAAATACCATAGGTCTCCCCCTCCACGTTACCATAATCCTCGACATAGGCATGTCCATGAAGAATCTAGGGATATCACACAAAGAGTCAAAGTGGACGCTCCTAATTTTGATGGTAGGTTACATACTGTTGATTTCTTAGATTGGTTGGATGAAATGGATGACTATTTTGAGTGGTACAATATGTCTGATAACCATCGAGTTTATTTTGCTAAAATAAAACTCATTGGTTTGGCTGAGAGATATTGGCAGGGAGTCCAACGAGACCAAGACTGCTTAGAGGGACAACCCATTACTTTATGGGCTTGAATGAAACACAAATTGAAAGATAAATATTTTCCTAGTTACTATAAGCGACAACTCTTGGACAAGTGGATGAACTTGCGTCAATTGATCTCGAGTATGACTGATTACCTAGCTCGATTTGAAGAGCTCTTTCTGAGATGCAACATAAAAGAAGAGCCTTGGGTAACAGTTATAAAATTCATTAATGGCTTGAGACCTGAGATTAAGAGAGAAATTAACTTACACTCTTCCGAAACGGTTGAGGAAGCATATTATAAAGTCTTAGAGATTGAACAATACCTTAGGCCACCCTTTCAGCATCGCATGCCTTCTCAAACTAGTGAATCTCAAGCATTAAGGTCTGTTCTATTTAATAAGTCTCGAGGCATCACCCAGTCAGGACCTATCACATCTAGGGGTAACACTTACCCCAACTTGAGAAATAATACCACTAGGGGTCGAGATTCTACACTCACGGGTTCTCGCCATGACAGTTCTTCCATAGAGTGTCACCGTTGTCATGGCAATGGTCATATTGCTTCACAGTGCCCTCAGCGTACCTTGACCATTGACCACGGGTTAGGAAATTCACTTGACGGAGAGGATGTTGACCAAGAAGTTAATCCATTAGATAAGGAACACCTAGAGCTACTAGATGAAGGTGAGGAAGAATGACAGAACGATGGCACCAATGTCAATGTGATGCGATGCATCTTATCCACCTCTTTAGACAATGAAGCATGGAAACACACCAGCATATTTTATACTCTAGTCCGATGTGGGGGTCAAGTTTGCAAGGTCATCATTGATGGAAGAAGTTCATTGAATGTCATCTCTAAATCAGCTGTAACTCAGTTGCAGCTTAAGCCAGAGACACACCCACAACCTTACAAGGTTGCTTGGGTTGACAAGACCTCCTTACCAGTCTCACAGAGATGTTTGGTCCCTATTCAGATGGATGGCTATTTATATCATATATGGTGTGATGTCTTACCTATGGATGTCGCTCATGTCTTGTTAGGTCGCCCATGGCTTTTTAATCTAGATGTGAGAAACTATGGGAGGGAAAATACCTACATTTTTAAGCATAAGGGGAAAACTATTAAGTTAAAACCTGCAAAACCCTCAGAAGGTAATAATTCAAAGCATTGGTCATCTTCTCACATAAGTCACAAGAAAGACCTTCACATCTTGACCCATAGAGAATTTGAGAAAGAGAAAAAAAGAGTCTCGTATAGTGCTAGCTCTAGTTCTAGTTGTCAAAGAAGTTTCTCATAGTCCTTTGCAATCTAAGGATGATCTTTGGTTTGAGGTTGATAGTCTATTGAGAGAGTTCCATGATGTGATTCCTGAGGAACTACCCGATGAATTGCCACCTATGAGAGATGTTCAGCATGTTATTGATTTAGTTCCAGGGTCTTAGTTGCCTAATCTTCCCCATTATCGCATGAACCCCACTGAGCGTGCTGAACTCCAAAAGCAAGTAGAGGGACTTTTGTAAAGGGGTCTGTTCGTCATAGTCTTAGTCTATGTGTTGTCCCTGCTTTGTTGACCCCTAAGAAAGATTGCTCTTGGAGAATGTGTGTTGATAGGCGTGCCATTAACAAAATTATAGTCAAGTATCGATTTTCTATACCAAGACTTGAAGATATACTTGACCTTTTGGTCGGTGCACTTTGGTTCTCCAAAATAGATTTGCGCAGTGGTTATCATTAAATCTGAATTAAACTAGGAGATGAATGAAAAATCGCCTTTAAAACCCAGGATGGACTTTATGAGTGGTTAGTCATGCCTTTTGGATTGTCTAATACACCTAGCACATTTATGAGGTTTATGACTCAGATATTGCATCCTTTCCTGGAAAAATTTGTGGTGGTCTATTTTGATGATATCTTGATCTATAGTCAGTCTAAAGAAGAGCACTTGGATCATCTTCGAGAGGTTTTTTAGACATTACGGGTGAAAAAATTCTATGCAAACCTAGAGAAGTGTTCCTTTATGCAATCTCAAGTGCTTTTTCTTGGATTTGTTATTTCTGCGCGAGGTATTGCAGCTGACTCAGAGAAAATTTGTGCTATTAGAAATTAGCTAGTGCCACGCACAATTTCTGAGGTTCAAAGTTTTCATGGTTTGGCCACCTTCTATAGACAATTTATTAAGGGATTTAGTTCCATTATGGCTCCTATCACAGAGTGCATGAAAAAGGGGAGTTTCAATGGACTCTTGGTGCAATTAGAGCCTCTCAAGAAGGTAGGCACAAGATAACAGAGGTATCGGTCCTTCGACACCCTGATTTTTCTAAAGTGTTTGAGGTTGCTTATGATGCATCTGGTGTAGGGATAGGTGGAGTTTTGAGTCAAGAGGGTCATCATATTGCTTACTTCAGCGAAAAACTCAATGAAGCTAAACAACGATATTCTACATATGACAAAGAGTTCTATGCCGTGGTACAAGCTCTCTGCCATTGGAGGTATTATATATTGACATCTGAGTTTGTGTTATATTCTAATCATCAGGCATTGAAATACCTTCATTCCCAGAGAAAATTGAGTGTTAGGCACGTTTGTGGGTTGAATTCCTTCAAGAGTACACTTTTGTTCTTCACCATTGAGTGGGCATTAAAAACAACCCTGCGGATGCTCTTAGCCATGTAGTTGTTGTTTTGTAGACTATGAGTGTCCATGTAATTGGCTTTGATAGGGTTAGAGATGAATATGCCTCTTCTCCTGACTTTAGTATAATTTTTCAGGATGTTCAGGCTGGTAACCGCCATGAATACATTGACTTCCTCCTTAGAGATGGTTATTTTTTTAGAGGGTCGCGTTTATGTATTCCCCGTACTTCACTTAGGAATTTTTTGATTTGGGAATTACATGCGGGAGGTCTGGCAGGTCACTTTGGTAGGGATAAGACATTTGCACTTGTTGAGGATAGGTTTTGTTTGCCCACTTTGAGGCGTGACATTATTAGGATATTGTCACAGTGTCACACTTGTCAGTTAGCAAAGGCTAGGAAACAAAACACTGGATTGTACACATCATTGCCAGTTCCACACACAACATGGAGAGATCTTAGTATGGACTTTGTCTTAGGATTGCCTAAAACAACCCGTAATCATGATTTTATTCTACTGGCCATGGATAGGTTTTCTAATATGGCCCATGTAATTCCTTGCACTAAGTTTACTGATGCCTCACATGTAGCATTGTTTTTCTAGAGAGGCCGTTTCACTACATGGATTGCCAATTTTCATTGTGTCTGATAGGGATGTTAAGTTTGTGAGTTATTTTTGGAAGACACTTTGAAAACTCTTTGAAACTAGTCTTAAGTTTTCATCTTCCTTTCATCCCCAAACTGATGGTCAAACTGATGTTGTTAATCATAGCTTGGGAGATTTACTTAGGTGTCTAGTAGGTGAAAAGATGAGAAATTCGGATTTGTTGTTGCCTACTGCTGAATTTGCCTATAATAGCTTTTTCAACAGGTCGACTGGTAGATCCTCTTTTGAGATTGTTTATGACCATTCCCCTAGACAGCCTATTGACTTATTACCTTTACCTCTTGATTCCCACCCTTCACATTCAGCCGAATCTTTTGCCCAGCATATTCATGACTTGTATGCTGACATAAGACAAAAAATTACTTTAAGTAAAGAGAATTATAAATTAGCTGCAGATGTTCATCGTAGGAATAAAGAATTCACTGTGGAAGAGTATGTCATGGTTCGTGTGCATCCTGAACGTTACCCTAAAAATTCTTTCAAAAAGTTACATGCTCGAGCCACTGGCCCTTTTCGTATTCTTCGACAGTTTGGACCTAATGCATATCACCTTGACTTACCTTCGAATATGAGTATTAGTCCTATTTTCAATGTGGAGGACTTGTTTCCTTATCATGGTACTTTTGAGCCTCCTATGTTGCCAGCAGGTATTCCTATAGGTGGAGTTACATCATCATCAGTATCACCTACAGTTCCTATTCTTCCACCGTTTCTACCACAGCTGCATGACCAGATTGCAGATGTACTTGACGATCAGATTGTGGGTTCCTCTGATCGAGGATATCATCATTATCTTGTTCGGTGGAGAGATCGTCTAGAGACTAATGATTCATAGATTACTGAGGAGGAGTTTCGTCGACTTGATCCTGATCTTCTAGAGCATTATCATGATCATATCTCTCCGGAGGCGAGTTATTTTTAGCCGGGGGAAAATGATAGGAATCAGATTATATTTCGTTATAGTAGGCATAGACGTAGGGTTTATGAGTTATTTGTCATTTTATTGTTCAAGGACTTAGTTATAATTTTGATTATTTATTTATTTTAGGGTTTGTGATCTCCTTATATATATAGGATTTGTGAACTCCTTTTATAAATAGGGGCTTCATATTTGTTGGAGACGAGACTTGATTATTGATTATTGATATTGAATCCTTCTTGCTCAAATTTTCTCTCTATTCTCATCCCCTTCTTCTTCTCTTCTCATCTCTAATTCTTTCCCTTTCTAGTATACATAAAAGCTAATACGATCTACATCAATTTGGTATCAAAGCTATTACAATCTACATTAGCTCTTCTTTGGAATTATTATAAAAAACTAAGGAGGACCAACCCAGGAACCACATGTATTATTAAAACCAAATCTATAGGGGGTAATCAAGTCAAATTCAAAAGATTATACATTTGTTTTGGTGCATTAAAGAGAGATTTGATTGAAGGATGCATACATTTAATTGATGTGGATAAGTGTCATCTTAAGGGGGACAAACTGGCATTTTATTGTCAGCAGGGGGGATTGACGCCAATAACCAAATATACCCCTTTGCCTTTGCTATTGTGGAGAAAGAAAGAAAAAGTCTTGGAATTGGTTCCTTCAATTGGTGAAAGACGACTTGAACATTGTTAATTCACATGCCTGAACAGTTATCTCAGACAAGCAGAAGGTTAGATGTAATTGACTTCATTTGTTTGACTTTTGTTTACATTTATATCTTATATGTAGTCATTATTTGAATACCTTTGTTGGATGGAATTTTAGATGCAATTGAAAATCTTTTTTCTGAATGTTGCGCATAGGTTTTGTGTATGACACTTGTACACCAACTTCAAAACAGAGCATAAGGGTTTAGCTTTAAAGGATTTGCTGTGGAGATCTGCTAAGTCTACAAACATGGTTAATTTTCAAGGAGTAATGGATGAATTACGTAGGGTTGATGAAGATGCATACAAGTGGTTGTGTGATAAACCAACAGTCAATTGGTCTAGGTCTCACTTTAGTACATTTCCTAAATGTGACATATTGTTAAATAATTTGTGTGAAAGTTTTAATGTCTGCATAGTTGAAGCTTGGGACAAGCCTATTATAATAGTGTTTGAGAAAAATTGAGTGTGGCTCATGGAAAAAATACACAGGCAGAGAGGTTACTTGAAGAACTACAGAGGCTCTATATGTCTAACATACCAAAGAGATTGGAGTTTGTTATAGTGGAGGCTGCATCTTTCATACCTACTTGGAATGGAGAACACAACTTTGAGGTGGTGGGGATGTATGTGGAGCAAAGAATTGTAAATGTGAAGGATAGAAATTGCAGTTGTAGGAAGTGGGACTTGACTAGAATTCCTTTTAAGCATGCAGTTTCTACTCTCAACTACTTGGGGTTACAACCAGAGGATAATGTTGTTGATTGGTGCAAGGTTGAAACATTTTTTAAGTTTTATAGTGATCTTATGAATCCAATCAATGGTAAAGACATTTGAACTATGACTGGGTATGCTTCTATTCTTCCTCCAGATGTAGGCTGAATGCCTGGCAGGCCCAAGAAAGGTAAGAGGAGGGAAAATGATGAACCCCCATTAGGAACTAAATTAAAGAGGAAGTACAAGGCCATAAAATGTGGTAAATGTGACCAAAATGGACATAATAAGAGAAAGTGCCACACTCCAGCTATTGTAGAGGATAGTGGCCCATCTCATGCACCAATAACACCAGCTTTTGCAGCAGAAGCTGGCATCAGTCAAAGAGGTACAATTGTTGTTGTAAGCATTATTGTTGTCCAATTACATCATACGATATTTTTTTTATTTTTTCTACAAACTTGGTTTAACTTATATTGTGCAATGTGGTCTATAGTCTAGGTCAAAAGGAAGAATTATCCTCTAACTCCACAAGATGCTACTAGGACTACTCCTGAGACTAATCAAAGAGGACTAACTGCAGCGTACAAAAAGGACCAACACCAGCAAATAGGACCAACGCCAGCAAACCTCCCAACAGTTGCACATGGTGGGACTAATCAAAAAAGACCAACGCTAGCAGTTACTGCTAGGACACTGCTGAGATTAATCAAAGAGGACCAACTATAGCATACATTGGGTTCAAACCACCAATTCCACCTCAGTAGACCTCCAAAGCATATTCAACATTTAGAGCTCCTGCAAAGCTATTCATACCTCCTGGGCTAATACTACCTGAAAGACCAAATCAACTTCACCATCATCATTCCATACCGTTTATCACTCTCAGGGCAGTACCAAAACCAGTAGCAACAATAGTTCAACAAAAGTTTTCATCATTTTAGCCAAGGAAGAAGGCTACAACAAAGAAAAAATTAGGGGCAACTGAAAAACAATGATTAACTTTTGTGCTTCACACTTTTGTTCTTGTTTTTGGACATGGATAGTGCACCTGTATTGCACTTGTTTTTTGCATATGGTTAATGCACTTGTGCAAGGTTGATTTCTGGACCTAGTTAGTACAATTGTGGTGAAAGGTTATGCTTGCAATTTCTGAGCATGATGTATGTCAATATTGGATGATTTGTAAATATTTTATTTGCATTGGATGATTGAGAAATTAAATGCATTATGAACTAGAAAGCTTCCAATGAACTGGAATATTTTAACTACATAATTATTGTCTGCTGCATTACGTTACATTGCATTGAATTACATTAGAACAACATAATTCAATGCTTTACATAAGTTAGAACAAAATGGAGGCATCACATTCAGTTACAAGTGCCCACATAGTCACATTAACTTCAAATTAACACCCTTCATTCCACTCATATTCACATCTAAACCATCCTATTCAACTCCAGCCTTGTAGGAAATAATCAAAAAAATGAGCAGCAAACAAGCAATCAGACATCTTTTCAGTACTTTTGACTTGTTCTTGTTTCTCCTATGCACTAGCTTTGTCTCCAACCCGGTCACTCGACACAGCAAATCGAGTATTATTTGTTGAGCTCGACTACACATTGGAGGGTCCACCCATACAAAATAATGACACAATCCACCATTCTGCATACATTAAAACACAACACCATATAATGATTTAGAAAATACAAAAATTTGCAAAAAATGCAGACGAAAAGGCTAGAGTTGCATCATTTGGTTTCCCCTGTGCAATTGTCGAATTCCTTATACATTGTTTATGTTACACAATTTCTATAAACTTACAAGCACTGAACTGGAACCTTTAATTGTGTTCCAGAATCTCTAATTGAAGTTGGCTATGACCAAGGAATTTTTAAGAAATTAAGAAAATAAGGACAACGATTTTACCCCATGGTTATCGCAGCAAAGAAATCACCTCCCAGGATTTAACTCTGTCCATGAAGTCTTCACTAATGCTCTCTTAGCGTAGTAAAAAAAGCCCTCCATTCTTTCTCCTATGTTCTTCTACTCCTTCCTTCTTCAGCGCTGGCATAGAATGTATTAGGGCAAAATCAATTCAGGTCCAACTACTTCTTCAGTGCTGGCATGACTTGGCTTTGACTGCTCAACAAATCCCGAAGAAGAGGTTGGAAATACGAGCTACAACAAGAATCCCCTTTATGTTTATTTATGTAGTAGATCAATAGCTTGTGAATACTTAGGCTTGCTGCTTATATTTGCCTATTTGGGGTTAATTAATTTGTGAATATTCAACGAATTTGGAAATTTTAGCCTATTTTTTGTGACTCCTATTGTTGAATTGTGGTTTGTTCCACTATTTTTTTTCATTTATGTTTGTTTTTGTTGATGTATCTTGAAATCATTTTGCTATTCAAAGTGAGTTGAGCATTTTATAGCATGGATTTTTGATTGTTCTCACCGGTGGATGTATAGGAGCTTTGTAAGGATGAATCAATAATTTTAATATTTATCATCCATATCGACTTCTTGAATATTGATGCTATGAAATGAGAATATGAGTTTTCATTTTTAATTTGATAGTTTTTTGTTCTAAAATTTGTATATCTTTGTTTAAACTTTAAATTAGGTTCATGATTTTGCATAAAGAATGTGAATGTCTTCGTACATATAATGTGCAAACATTATTCTTATAAAGAATTATTTTTTATTTTTTTACTGTATAATCGGTCCGACCAGTGATCTAGTGGTTGAATTAGTAATCCATTGACCCGATCCCTTTGCTGAGTTATTGTCCGAGCTGGGTTTAAAAACTATGAGAAAGACCTTTTGTGAATATATTAGCAAGCTGCTCTATGGAAGATACATGAGCTACTTGAAGATCCTTTCTAGTGACCCTTTCTTTAACAAAATGGTAATCAATCTCTATATGCTTGGTTAAAGCATGAAATAGAGGATTAGCTATGAGTGCTAAGGCTAAAGGATTGTTTAACCATAGAAAAGGAGCTTGAGCTAGGAAAATATGTAGATCACAAAGAAGCATACGAAACCAAGAGATTTCTGCGGCTATAACTACTAAATCTCTTTACTCAGCCTATGTTGAAGATCAAGCAACAATGGACTGCTTCTTAGCTACCCAATGATTGGGGTTGGAACCAAGAAAAATAACATATTCAATGGTAGACCTTCTTTCTGTTGTATCATCTGCCTAGTCTGCATCATAATAGGCTAATAAGGAGCGGGAACTGGGTTTATAGGTAATGCCAAGAGTGATAATCCCTATAAGGTACCATAGGATTCTCTTGTGAGCTTGAAGATGCAAATCAGCAGGTGCAGTCATGAGTTGGTAGACACAGTTAACAACAAAAATGATGCCTAGCCTGGTAAAAGTAAGGTATTATAAACCTCTAACTACACTTCTGTAAAATGTAGGATCAGACAAAGGCTGACAATCTGTATTGAAAAGTATTTATGTGGTAACATAGGGAGTATTGCAGGGCTTGTAGTGAGACATATTTACTCTCTGAAGAAGATCATTATCATATTTCTCTTGACTAACAAAAAGAGAATGAGGTGTAGATTGAATTTCAAGGCCAAGAAAGTAATGCAAAGGACCCAGTTTTTTCATATCAAAATCCTAATTGAGATGATGAATAAGAGTAGTGATGTATGACTCATCATTCACAGAGATGATAATACCATCAACATAAAGGAGAAGCATTGTAACTGAAGAACCATAGAATCTAATGAACAATGATGAATCTGCATGACAAGTTGTTAACTGGTATGTAAGAAGTTGAGAAGCAAACCTCTCAAACCTGTAAACCCCCATGTAATTGTAATAATGTATAATGTGTACCATGTGTTGAATGAATGTAAGGTGGTGTAAGAATAAGAAAAATATGGAATACTTTAAGTGTTTTGCTTGTTAGGAAACATCTTTGGGGTATAGTTTGAAGGTAATAAGAAGATGTTGCCTTAGTGCTTTATTCAGAACTTGGATTAATCCGAATTTTTGAAAGTAGTAACTAGATATCAAGATCTACAAAAGTGTGTCTAACCAAAATTTTGTAAATAGACTTTTAGGTAGGTCAAAATTGGACTCAATCTAAAGCAGGGAACTTGGTTTACGTTCGAATGCAAATAACGTTCAAACGCCAGCTAGTCAAAGTACTTTGTTGTCTCATAGAAAATCTGACAAAAATTAAGATATTGGGTGTAATACCCCGTTCCATTTTGGCAAGAAACTAGTTAGGGAATATTATCTTGAAATGAATTAGAAAAATATTAAAGAAGAATTTAGAATAGTGTAGAAGAATATAGAATATTTGAGAAGTTTCTAGAAAAATCTAGAATAGTCTATATCAATCTAGAATTTTGAGAAGTTTCTAGAAAGTTCTAAAAGATTCTAGAGAGCTCAAGAATAACCTAGAATAGTCTAGAACAATCTAGAAGAATCTATAACGTTGAAGAAGTTTCTAGAAAGAATCTGAAAAGCTCTAGAACAATCTAGAGAAGTCTAGAATATTTTGGAAGATTTTAAGAAATACTAGAAGGTTCTAGGGAGATTTAGAATGTCATGAAAAGTTCCGGAAGGACTTAGAAGGTTGGAGAAGACTTTAGAAAATTATAGATGAATCTAGATACTTGTGAAATTGCTATGTGCAAAATGAGCTTGAAACCTAGAAGGATCTAGGAGAGGAGAGATGGTAGAATATTCTAGGGAATGTCCCCTAACAAGGTCACATGTCAATATTCTAGAATAATCCTAGGATGTCTATAAATGGGGCATTTAGGATTGGATTAAGAGAGAAGGGCACAAGTAGTCTTCCACCTTCAAGAAAGAATAGAGAGTAAAAGATAGAAAAGAATGAAAGAAAAGCACCTCATCAAAGGAGAAAGGAAATTGTGAGAAAAAAAGAAAAGACATCGATAACATCTCACTCTACTTCGGGTAACAAGCAACACTCAAGATGCATATCATTTGGACTTGAGGTGAGTGGTTTGAAATGCTACGTATTTTCAAAAAAATTTCGTATCCCTAAACATTTTAAAAATGATACATCATGTTTGTTCCTTACTACTTTTACCAAATGTTTTACTATGTGTCTAAATACTTGTGACATACGATGAATTCTTTTGTGAAGTATTGTGACTCAATCACTTGTTTATATGGTGAGACTTTGTGATGGTAAATGAGACCAAAACTAAAAGTTTAGGGAAGTTATTCCTCTGTGTGCGGTGACTCTGGCCACTATGGAACAGACCCGGGGGAGGCTGAGGTGACCCTAGTGCTCAACGGTTGAAGGAACAGTGCCTGGTACGTTCTAGTGACCTTTACTAGATCGTCTTAGGGAACAAACCTGGGTGAGGCTGTGGTAACCCTAAGTACGATATTGGATCTAACCTTGAGATCTTTTGGTATTCGGTATTGGTTCCCATCGATTATTGAATATCGTACAATCTCCACCATTATGATATGATGCACCGTTGTGGTATGATTTCTTGTTGAAACCCGATTGTGTTATTCTTGAGAAATTGGTTATTTTGGTGAAGTTTTTTTTTCCAAATATTTGATTTACATGTCATATGTCAAATATGTTTTTCAGTCACTTTAAATATTCATGCCTTTCCATTCACTGGGCTTTTTAGCTCATGTTTTCAAAATAATTTTTTTCCAGGATTGGAGTATAAATAGCGGACTTAGGGAATCGATTGGGGACTAATAGTGTTGTGACCTCTGTAGGATATATCATATAGTCATCATTACTTGCTTGGATAATTGGGGCAAACATGTTTAGGTATGTTGACTTTGACATATTGACAAGAGATAAATTTAGTGCTAATGTTGTTTTTCACTCCTATATTATTAGTTTATTGGTTAGGCTTACTTGTTCCATAGGATATGGATCTATGGTTGACGGTCGGTCATGCCCTTGGAGTTGGGGTGTGAAACTGGGAGCTTGAGACATTTGAACACCTAGTAATGTTTGAAGTTACATTAAAACGCTAGTGTAATTTTAATAGTGATTAGAATTGCAATTCCTATTCAGATGCTGACCCTATAAATACCAAAGGATGCATCCTTAACCATATTTTATTAGTTTAGAACCCTACAAATCCTAGAGTGTGAGGGAGAAGGAGAGGACACAAGGATTTGGAGGGATTTACGCGTATGAAATGATGTTTTCAATTCATATTTATATGTTAGATAGACTATTCCAGCAGATTCTTTTCAATTACATGAATTGTTTGTTGATCATAAACGATTTCTTTTCATGTTTCATCTAGTTTTTATCAAAAACCCTCGTTCTTGATTTGCAACTTATACAAGGCATGTTTTATATCGAAACTTGCATGTTCTTTATTTCTAAAATTTTAAACTTTTATTATGAACAATGTAATTATGTTTTTGGCAAATCTCTTGCATACTTTCTTGAACACATTCTTTTGAGAGGATATGAAACTATGGTTCTTGATGAGTGTTTGTTTTCTTGGAAAATTGTGAAAAATATCCCTTGTATGGTGGGTGTGATTAATATGAGTTGCAATCGACTGAGTATCGTAGAGGGAGTTAGATATGTTTCTTACCTTAAGGGGTTTGAAGGTTTTCTAACACTTAGAATGGGGTTGGTGTCTTGCAAGGTCACTATTTGTTCACGGTTATCGAGGCAGAGGGTTAGTATACCATTCTTGGAAAGTTACGTCAATGGCAATGTGTCGGTACACTTGCTTCTTGAAATGTGTCAACCTTGCAAGAATAGTATTGATTGGGTGTGTGTGTGGGTTAGGATATTCTTGATGTGTGAATTCATGTTAGGCAACATGCAGATATGCATGGGATATATGTTGATTATGTTGATTTATTTTGTTGAGAGATGATATTGTTTATTTATTAATTATTATCTTGCTTACTGTAACTTGAGACCTTGTTAGCTATCATGTTTTAATTCAAATTATGTATATCTGTTGGGCTTTTTGCGTATCTTATGTGAATAATATTTTTCATTTTTTGGGATTGAGGAGAATCTTGAGATAGATGAGTAAGATGACTAAGATTTTGGAGTGGAACATGAAGTGGATTCAAAAGTAGATGTTTAGAGCTAATTCTCTGTATTAGTTTAAATTTCTCAAGTGACTATGTGACAATGTTAAGAATATTACTTTATCTTTTACGCTACGAGATATTATTTGGGTTTTGAAATGTAATTGAAGGTTTTAACAACATTTTGTTGGAATTGGTTTAGTTTATTTATTCAATGGATGAATTTTTTGGTATTATTTATATATTGATGATTGTTTGTAGAGGTTCTCATGGTTAAATGTTTGGTAGATAGGCAATGCCTTCCAGTGTGAATTCTGGGGTGTTACAAAACCATGCTCGGTGACCTGTTTTAGTCCATAGACATCCTTCCGAAATTTATGGACATAATGAGGATACTGAGGATCAACAAATCTCTGTGACTGTGTCATGTATACTTCCTCTTTAAGAAGGCCATAAAAGAAGGCATTATTAACATCCAGTCAATGTAATTTTCATTCAAAATTTACTAAAAGTGCAAGAATCAACTTGACAGTTGCCCATCTAACCACTGGACTGAAGGTCTCTGTGTAGTCTAACCCTGTTTCCTGATGAAAACCATTTGCAACAAGTCTAGCTTTATGCCTAGCTATATTGCCATTGGAATTGTGCTTGAGCTTAAAAACCCAATTACAAACCTATCACATTATGATGAAGTGGTGGTAAAACCATAGTCCAGGTGTGCCGATGTTGCAAGGCTGAGAATTTAGCAATCATAGCAGTTTTTCATTTTGGATATTTGGAAGCTTGTGTATAGGAAGTAGGTTCTGTGGGAATCTGAACCACCAGAAAAGCCTTCTTTTAAAAAATTCCCAACTTACTTCTTGTCTGCATAATATGAGTAAGAGGATCTGAAGGTAAAACTGAAGTAGTAGGTGATAACTCTGAAGAAGCAGCAGGTAAAGAAAACCTAAAGAAGGGGATTGAATTGTAGAAGTAGATTAAGAGGACAGAAAGGAATGAAATTAAAAGAATGTGAATCAGGAACAAGAGATTGATAAGAAATAGAGGTGATGGTCCAAGTAAAGAAAGATAAGAAGAGGGAAACCAATACTCTGAAGTAAAGGGGCAAGATTGATATGATGAAGTTATGGTGGAGAAAGGAAACTTATCCATAACCAAGAAAAACACTTTGTTTGGTTTTAGGTTGGAGTTTATGAGAATTATATGGCTTGAGAAAGGGATAACAAGCACAACCAAACACTTCAAGATGATAATATTCTAGTTTAGAACCAAAAGAAGCTGAAAAAGGAGAAAGGTGAGAAGTAGTCATACTAGGCATTTTGTTAATGAGATAGGCTGCAATTGCAAAAGGATGAAACTAGAATTGAGGAGATAAAGAAGCTTTGGACATGAGTGTGAGGGCTATTTTTGACCGATGTCTATGTTTCCTTTCAAATATTACATTATGCTTACGGGTATATTGGCATGACTTAATTTGTTGAATGCCATGATGTGTCAAAAACTGCTGAAAACTACCAGCAATGTACACACCACTTCCATCTGAATGCAGTGCTTTAAGATTTATAGAAATAAGATTCTCAATATGTGCTTTGAACTTACAAAAGACAAGAAAAACTTTAGATTTGTGCTTTAAAGGAAATATCCAAGAGTATCTAGTATAATCATCAATAAAGGACACATAGAATCTAAAACCATGTATTGGAGTATGAGGCGAAGGTCCCCATACATCACTGTGCACAATTTCAAAAGGAGATAAGGAAATAGATTTAGAAATAGGAAAAGAAAGCTTAGTCAATTTGCCATAGAGGCAATGTTCACAGATACAAGTTTTTTTATTTTGCTAAAGAACTGAAGGTGAAAGAACTTGACTAAGTACTGGATCAGTGTGATGTCCTAGTTGATTATTCCATAGTGAATAAGAGATTTTGGTGCCAAGAAATGCTGCAAGAGAAGAATATTTATTGTCTGAATGGAAAGTATAAAGGCCATTGTTACTCTTGCCTTTGAACAAAACTTTGCCTAATGTTTTGTCTTGAACCTTGAAGGAATCAGATTCAAAAATGAAGACACAATTATTATTAGAACAAAATTGTTTAACTAATAAAAAATTTGTAGTTGTTGAAGGAACTCTAAGCACATTATCGAGTTTAAAAGTAAAAGATGGAGTAGTGATGAAAGATTGACCTCTGTGTGTGATTTGTAGCTCATCATCATTGCCAATAGAAACCTCCTCATCACCAAAATATTGTGTGCTAATGGACAGTTGATTTAGATCAGGTTTAAATGATAAGAAGCTCCTGTATATGTTAACCAGGCTTTTGGATTTGTTTGCTTTGCTGAAGCTTTCATTGCATTGAGTTATGGAGAAGGAGGTTTTCCTTGATAAGTATATTCCATTCTATGATAGCACTCAGTAGTAGTGTCTCCCCACTTATTGCAGATTTGAAAAATCCATTGATCAGAATTGTAGAAATTTTGCCTTTGTGATCTTTGTTGTTGACCTTGAGGATATTGTGAAGACGAACCAGAATTAAAGGAATTAGAAGAGTTAGATTTTCCTTGATAGCCTTGATTGTTTGTCGGATAACCTCTGTTTTTTTTATTACATTTTCCTCTATTATTGTTATAGCCTCCTCCTCTGCCTTTTTCTTACTGTGTATGGTTCTTGTTCTACTTATTGAAGAAATTTGTTTAAGAAACCACATCACTTGAGAATACTAATTTTGATTTGCTCTTGCAGTTGACAACTCCAGGAAATGTTCTTCTGCCTTTAAAAGTGCATGCAACTCCTCAAGAGTTATAAGAGTGGCTCTTGTACATATTTTAGGTTTGAATGGTCTATACTTAGGTGGTAGAATATTCAGTGTATATATGAGAATATCTTCATCCTTTATTTGAACAGACGCTGCTGCCAGCTTTGTCTCTTGTTTCCTTGATTTTCTGAATGTAAGTATCTACTAAATCTAAGCCATTGATGACTGTTTGAAGGCTTGTTTTGAGTTGCAAGATGTTAGATCTGGATTGAGATTAGAATCTCCTTCCTAGAGCTATCCAAACATCTCTTGAGGTTGTATATCCAATAACCTGAGCTATAGCCGACTGTGAGAGAGCTGCATTAAGCAATGTCACCCCCATCCCGGTCTCCCAAGAATGAGACACGACTAGGTTTTTGATATACCTGCTTACGTATATATAATCTAGATTAATAAAACACTAAGTAATTTCATAGGTGCAACGACACCACCCACCCATCATCTTAGTCATTAAGCATGATGATAATACTTGTTTCATAACACGTATCATATATAACACATATACCATTTTTTGTTTTCCAGATTATATATATGTACAAAATCCCACACCAACATAACATATATCTCAAAGTATGTTTGTGGAGTCTGTTTACAATCATACACTATTAACCTGCCATAATAATGTTTCACAAATATAATATACAACCCAGTAAATAGTTATACAGACACTCAACCTGTATCACTTTCTCAGTAAAACTAAATACATAACTAACAAACACACAACCTAAACAATATTACACTAACGTTGTACAAGACTCAATCAACTAGACAGTGGACTGATCTGCATCTTCCTCTATAGTACCTGAAAAAGAGAAGTTATAGGGGTGTGAGTTGAACCACGTGCTCAGTGAGTATACATGTTGCATATGAAATGGAAATGATAGTAATATACTGAAGTAGGTAGATACTATGTAGGTACATGTATCAAACAATAATATCAATCTGATTCCAAAGAATTCACAAGCCACATCACATCCATACTAGCCCTCATCGAGTAATCGATCCCACATGGATCTGTCTCCAAACCTCCCAGAAACACCACAGTGGTAACACACAACTGCACGCCAAGTGATTAAACATCGACGCTCCTGTCTCAAATAGTATGCCACATTTCACAATACACAATAAACAGTACAAAACCTCATTCAATCACATAAGCATTTAGCACAAAATCTTGGAGAAATGCTATTAAGTTTTAAAATTTACTATCATCTTATAATAGCATTTTCAAAACATATAAAAATATGCACTCACCTCAAATGTACAGATCTATGGCCCTTCGGTCCTATCGGTGGATTTCTTTGCTGTTACCGTATCTGTTGCAACACCGATTGTCTCACCAGTTCCACCTAACACATTTGTAATTAAAATATCAATACGTTTATCACATGTAATAATTAATCATGCACTAATACATGCAATATGAATTTATCCCAAAGTGTCCAGGTAACCCCGATTGCCGCATTGTTCACTCACATACTAGCAAATTATATTTAAGAATCACATTTTATGCCCAAATCTCCAAAATCACTCACATTAATTACAATTAGGATTAAGTGGTCAAACACATTGACCAAGGGCCCATTTTCACACATTTCGACCCCGAATCTTAAAAACTGCACTTTCAACATTTCATACATTTCACACCGGATATTATATTCATTTGCAATCGAAATTCACATTATCACATCAAACATCATTTAAAAATTCAGCATGCAAAATTTTGGGTCATTCGGATTAAAATTCACAAATGTGATAATAACATTTAGAAATCAGGGTTTCGGCATTGCCGACCTCTATTTCCAATTCCTACCGTACGTTTCTTTTAAAACAATCATACCTAAACTCACACACTCACTAAATCATGCAAAACAGCCCCTTAATTGAACTTTTTAACCCTCTATTTCACTCCCATAATTTTGGTTCCATCCTAGCCCACGAAAAGCATATCAAACATTTCAAATGGTCATTTTCCACATTTTTTTCACCCTCGGTTTAATACCCATTTGGAACCCTTGCTTAACATCCCATTAATTATTTTTAACACACTTAATTAGACTCACAAAAAAACTTGTTTTGAAATTAAAATAAAACAACCCATTAATTAATAACAAAACAGCCCACACATATACATACATACTAAAATTAATCACACACATGCTTAAAATTAATCCCACATACCTTCTTCTTCCTTCTTGTTTTCTCTCACTTTCGGTTTGGCATGGAAATCCCCAAAGTTCTTCTTTTTTTTTTCTTTTCCTTCTTCCTCTCGGTTTAAGCTTAAATTACCCACCAAGCCTTGATTTCTCTCTCCCTCTCTTCCTCTTTGTTCTCGGCTCAAATGGACACACACACATATTTTTTTCCCTGTTTTGTTTGCTTTCCCTCACTCTCAGGTCAGACAAGAAAAACAACACACACACACACACATTACTACACCTTAACGTACACACACACACGCATTACTACACCTTAGCAACACACACACACACGCAACCACTTTGTAGTTTACAAACTCTCCCATCTCATAGTGTAACACATGTAAAGATGACTTATGTTAATGGAATAATTACACTTACCTCCCCCAAGTTTTTAAGTGATTTCGAAATCAACCCACTACTATTTGCACACATGAAATTTAAATACATAGATCATACTAAAACATCACTAACGGGGTCCACATACTCGATGTATGCTCACACACATAATAGCTATAAAGGGTTTACTTAAATTAACCCTTTAATAGTTTCACATAATTGCAATTGAGCCCACAAAATTATACAAATATGTATGTGTAACGCCCCAAAACACACCTTGGACGACATTACATTCTAAAACCATTCATATCATGAGAGCACTAATAAAATCCCTTAAGGAACAAGGCTTCATTTACCATCCACAAATAATTACAACATTATCCAAAAGAATAAGCCCAAGTCATGGCTATTACATCTCAAAAATTAATTAAAGAAACGCAACGGAATAAACAAAAAAAGCTAGATTACACGATGTTCCAAAGGAATATCCTGGTCTAGTACAAAAAGAAAGGAGGTTGCTTTATACGTCTACTTCGGGATCCACACTCCCGTCAAGTGGAGTCTCCCAAGTAGCGGACTCCTTGACCCTTATGTCCTGCTCTAGCAGGTAATCTGAAAAATGTTAGCGGTAGGGGTGAGCACGAAGCTCTGTAGAAAAATTCTCCCAAACCCATACAAGGTTTATAAAATCATTTAAAACGGTCGGTCTCATTTTTAACATATGTAACACCCCAAAATACACCCTGGATGGTATTACATTCTTAAACCATTCATATCATGAGAGCACAAATTAAATTCCTTAAGAAACAAGACTTAATTTGTCATCCACAATTAATTACAACATTATCCAAAAGAATAAGCCCAAGTCATGGCTATTACATCTCAAACATTAACTAAATGAACGCAGTGGAATAAACAAAAGAAACTAGACTACACAATGTTTCAAAAGAATGTTCTAGTCTAGTACAAAAGGAAAGGAGGCTGCTCTATGTGTCCACCTCAGGATCCACACTCTCGTCAATTAGAGTCTCCCAGTTAGCGGGCTCTTCGACCCTAACGTCCTCCTCTAGTGGGTAATCTAAAAATGTTAGCGGTAGGGGGTGAGCACGAAGCTCTGTAGGAAAATTCTCCCAAACCCATACAAAGTTTAGAAAAATATTTAAGACGGTCGGTCTCATTTTTAACATAACATAGATGCATAATTTGAAAGAAAGTGGTGACATTTAAAAAGATCTCAAGTTTATTGAAAAACATTACTTAAATGAATAAATGAGAATCTCATACAAATAATAATGATTAATGGTCATAAAAAATTTCCAACAATTCTTTTGGTAGGTGGCATACTTTGGTCACCTTTGATTCTCAAGCATCCTTACCAGGAACCTCTTGAGAATGGGTGAGCATCCTTACATAGAACCTCTCACTAATCATTACATTGCTTCCCAAACATCCTTACCGGGAACCTCTTGGGAAGGGGTGAGCATCCTTACAAGGAACCTCTCATTATAATGAACATATTTCTCAAGCCTCCTTACCGGGAACCTCTTGAGAAAGAGCGAGCATCCTTATAAGGAACCTCTCACTCATGTGCATCTCCAAACAACCCAACCAAGCATACAATTCCAACATTCATCTTCATTTACAAGCATTTATCCAAAATTCATAACTATATCATGCAATAATTCAACAACCAACTAGGAAAAGTACATGAGATCACAAAAGCATCATTTTATGGTTCCATGTGAAACACTAAGGTTTTGAAATTAAGAATAAAGCAAACTTTTTAGAAAAGTTCATCTCTCTTGAAATCTATGGTTTTTAAACAAGAACAAGGATTTAATGGTTACCCACCATTAATGTTGTTTAAAGCATGGTAATAATCATAAGGATATCAAGAATCAATGATCTATACCATACATATAAGATTTATAGTGGAAAGAGTACATATAAGTAAACCCTAGCTTCAATGCAAGTGAATGGGAGAAAACCCCTACCTTGTTCTTGGAAGCTAGGTTTGATCTTGACTAACTCCTTTAAACTCTTGTTTTTCTCTTCCTTTCTTCCTCTCTTCTCTTCCTTTATTCTTTCTTAGGGTTTCTAAGGTTGGAGGGCTGAAATGGAGTCAAAATAGGCGACCTTGGGTATTTATAAGGCTAAAAATCGGACCAAGATCGCAACTTTTAATAGTCAAATCAATTCCGGCCGTACCGGTACGCAGTACCGGTATGTAGTACCGTACCGGTACGCTGTACCAGTACGTCGAACTCTCTGGACCTGTTTGCTCTGGTACGCAGTATTGGTATGCTTCAGTACCAGTACGGTTTTGTCCAGTTTTTTTCTTTTTGTCCATTTTTAATTTCCAATCTATCTTAAACCCTTCCAAAGCCATCTTATGCATCTCCAACACCTATTTCTACACCAAACCTATTTAGTACAAGTTCTAGGACCTTAAGTTTCATATTTTTACCTATTAAAATAAAAATTTAACTATTATTTCCACTAACCTCCTTAAATCTCTACTTTTCAAATCTACCAAGATTTAATGACACATCACTACACATATCCACCTTTTTACAACACTCATTTACTATATATATTTATATGCATATATAAAAGAAAATGCAGGGTGTTACAATCCACCCCCCTTAAAGAAAGTTTCGTCCTCGAAATTTACCTCAAGTAGCGAACAAATATGGATACTTCTCCCGCAACTCTAGCTCTGGCTCTCAGGTAGCTTCTTCCACTCCATGGTGTTGCCACAAAACCTTCACTAGTCGGATGACTTTATTGCGGAGCACCTTCTCTTTGGCGTCGAGAATCTTCATCGGTTGTTCTTTATAGGTTGCTCCATCTTGAATTTCAATATCTTCCAAGTCTACGACGGGCGTTGCATCCGATTGGCACTTTCTCAACATGGACACGTGGAACACATCATGTACTCTGGATAGCTGGGCTGGCAGTCGAAGTTGATATGCTGCATTGCCTACTGCTTTGATCACCTTAAACGGTCCGGTATATCTTGGAGCTAATTTTCCTTTCTTGCCGAATCGAAACACGCCCTTCTTGGGTGACACCTTGAGAAATACGCAGTCTCCCACCTTGAATTTTAAGGGTCTTCGTCGGTGGTCCGCATAGCTCTTCTGTCTACTTTGCATCGTCCGTAGCCTCTCTCGGATGAGTTGAATCTTTTCCGTAATTTCTCGAACAATGTCCGGTCCAAACAAACTACTCTCGCCGACTTCTAACCAACACGTCGGTGATCGGCATGGCCTTCCATACAATGCTTCATACGGTGTCATCCCAATACTTTCTTGATAGTTGTTATTATAAGCAAACTCCACCAATGGTAAGTGGTCGCTCCAACTCCCCTTGAAGTCCAACGCGCAAGCGCGTAACCTACCCTTCACAATATGTATCACCCTCTCGGATTGGCCATCCGCTTGGGGATGAAAAGCCTTACTGAAGTGTAAGTCAGTTTCCATCGCTTGTTGTAGACTCTGCTAGAATCTCGCCACAAATCTAGAGTCACGATCCGACACAATCGAGAGTGGAACGCCGTGTAACCTCACTATCCCACGGACATATAGCTGGCTCAAAGTCTCGACTGTATCCGTGGTCTTCATACCCAGAAAGTGAGCGGACTTGGTGAGTCTATCAACAATGACCCACACTGCATTATGCCCGCGCGACCTCCGTGGTAAACCTGATACGAAGTCCATGGTGATGTGATCCCACTTCCACTCTGAAATAGGCAACGACTATAGGACTTCTCCTGGTCTTTGATGCTCAATCTTCACCTGCAGGCACACTCTACATTTTGCCACGTACTTGGCCATATCTCGCTTCATTCCCCTCCACCAATACTGATGCTTTATGTCCCTATACATTTTTGTGCTACCGGGGTTGATAGCAAACTTGGAGCGATGACACTCTCCAAGTATCTCTTCCTTTAAGGATGAGTCATCAGGAACACATAGCTTCTCTCTATATCTCAACTCTTCATTCTTCCATGACCATCCCTCAATCGCTTCTCCATTCTCTAATCGGGCTCGAATTGAATCTAAGTCAGGATCCAAGCGTTGTAACTCCACAATTCTACGTTGGAGAGTAGGTTGGGCCACGAGATTGAATAGGCATGGTCGAGCTCTATCCTCCCCAATCCATAGTTCAAAATCTCCTAGGGCATCCCTCATCTTCCATTGACTTGTAAGAGCATTTAGTTCACCTCTAGACTTCCGGCTAAGTGCATCAGCAACTACATTCGCCTTCCCCGGATGGTAGTTGAGTGTGAATTCGTAATCTTCTAGATACTCAATCCACCTTCTTTGCCAGAGATTCAAGTCCTTCTGTGTGAAGATATACTTGAGGCTTTTATGGTCCAAGATCACTTAAAATTTCTCCCCGTATAAATAACACCTCCACAACTTGAGAGCAAAGACCACTGCAGCCAACTCTAAGTCGTGTGTGGGATAATTCTGCTCATGCATCTTGAGTTGTCTCGAGCCATAAGCCACTACTTTCCCTCCTTGCATTAGAACGCATCCTAAGCCTCGTAGTGAAGCATCGGTGTAGACATCGTAGCCTTCCCCATTGCTCGGAATAATGAGGATAAGGGTCGTCGTCAACTTCTCCTTAAAGGTGCAAAAAGCTAGTTCACACGCTTGAGTCTACAAAAATCTCTCCCCCTTCTTTGTAAGGCGAGTCATCAGCATCGCAAGCTTGGAGAACCCTTCCACAAACCTATGATAATAACCGGCTAACCCCAAGAAATTCTGTACTTCTGTTATGTTCTTCGGGGGTTCCCATTTCATCACAGCCTCAATCTTTGAGGGATCAACCGTTACTCCTTGCTTAGACACAACACTTCCTTCATCCAAAACTCACACTTGCTCATCTTCGCATATAACTTATGTTCTCTCAATATTTGTAGCACAATAGAGAGATGACGAGCATGTTCCTCCTAAGTCTATGAGTAAATCAATATGTCATTAATAAACACAATGACAAATTGATCTAGGTAAGGCCGGAAGACTCTGTGCATCAAATCCATGAAGGCTGCTGGTGCATTCGTCAATCCGAATGGCATCACTGTATACTCAAAATGACCATATCGGGTATGAAAAGCAGTCTTAGGAATATCCTCCTCTCGGATCCATAATTGATGGTACCCTATGCGAAGGTCAATCTTAGTGTAATACTTTGAACCCCTCAACTGATCGAATAAGTCATCAATTCTCGACAACGGATACTTATTCTTCACGGTAACCAGATTCAACCTTCGGTAATCCTTGCACAACCGTAGGGTCTCATCCGTTTTCTTCACAAAAGGACCAGGGCTCCCCATGGTGAAGTGCTTAGACGAATAAGCCCAATCGCCAACAAGTGATCAAGCTGCTTCCTTAGCTCCTTCAACTCCAAAGCTGCCATCCGGTAGGGAACAATGGATATGAATTCGGTTCTCGGATAGATATCGATCTTGAACTCAATTTTCTTAGGTGGCGGTAATCCGGGTAATTCCTCGGAAAAAACATCCAGAAACTCTGATACAATTAACACCACATCCGTATGGATTTTATTCCTGTCATCTCCCATCAAGCTAGCTAAGAAACTCATATGATTTCCCGCTTTCGCCTTTAAGAATCTCCTACCCGTAATAGGAAATGGATGGAAAGAATCTCGGTTATTCACAAAACTGAAAACGACTCCTCTCGGCAATTGAAATGTAATCCGCTTGCGGAAGCAATCCATTACCACTCGAAAAGCGGACAACAAGTTCATCCCGAAAATCACGTTATACCCCTTTATCTCTAAAGCAATCAAATCCATAATAAATTTGTGTTCCCCAATGCGAAGTACGCAACCCTTGTAGACTCGGCTAGTATCTAACCATTCTCCCGTGGGCAAGCTAATGTTCATAACATGCTCTAGCTTCGTGAAACTCAATCCCAAATCAAGTGCATATGTCGTGCGTACAAATGAGTATGTTGCACCGAGGTCAAATAAGATTCGGGCCCAAGAATTATAAAGAAGAATTATACCTTCAACAACTGCATTGGAGGCATCTTCCTCCAGTTAGGTCAAAGCAAATACTCGTCCCTGGTTGACGCCGCCGGGGTCTTGAGCTTGTATCGGTCGCTGCGGTGCAGGCCTCAGTGGTGGTGGTGGTTAGGCTGTTGGCATCTGTCTGGCGGTCTAGATAGGCCCCTGAGGTGAAAAAACTAGGCAATGCATTTGAATATGTCCCACACCTCTGCATGAAAAGTAGGATCGCGGGGTAATACCGGCTCTAGTCTGAGTGTCTCCTTCTCCGCGGGCTGTCAAAAGTCGCTGTCCAACTATCTGGTCTAGGTGACGGTATGATGTCGATCTCTGTGCCCCACTAATGCTAGCACCCGTCCGGATCGGACCTCCTCTCGCTAAGCTCTGTCGTTGCTGACCATCCTCTATATCTCTCTCCACCAGTGTAGCTCTATCAACAATATCCCCGTAGTCCTGAATCTTGAGAGCCACCAACTTCTCTCGGATGACTGGCCTTAAGCCCTCTTCGAAGCGCTTGGCCCTGTTGTCCTTACTAGAAATAAACTCCGCAGTATATCGGGATAGCTCATCAAACCTCCTCTCGCACTCAGCCACGGTCATGCTACCCTGTCGTAGAACTGGAAAATCAGTCTTCATCCGGTCTCTGACTGATTTTGAAAAGTACTTGTCTTGGAAGATTTGGTCGAACTCTTCCCAAGTGAGTACATCGGTGTTCCTCCTTCATTTCACAGAGTCCCACCGATGGTTGGCCTCCCCCTCGAGCAAGTAGGTAGCTAAGCCAACCCGTAAATCCTCAACAATCTCCATGCCTTCACAAATCTTCTTTACTCGACGGATCCATTTATCCGCATCCAAAGGGTTAGAGCTCACTTGGAAAGTAGGCGGGTGTTGCCTCAGGAATTTCCGAAGAACTATCATCCTTCGGCTGCCGTCCTCATTGCCCGGCATTTGTTCTAAAGAATGAGCTCCTCCATTATGGTTGTTCCCATTCTGGTGTTGTACCAGAGTGGTGAGCTCCCTCAAACATTGATAAATGTCATTCGTGGCATCGGGAGGAGGTGGTGGAGGAGGGGGTGCTTGGTCACCACGTCCTCGTCCACGTCCACGTCCTCTTCCTCCGTCCATCCTGTACATCAATTCACAATTTAGTTTCATTGATGAACAAGATCTCCTAAACATTTCTTAAATCTCAAGCCTATGGTTCCTGTAAGCAAGATCGAACAATTTCTTTCTACCTAGTCCTATTTCACTAGTGTGAATCCATAACCTACAGCTCCCATGTAAGACCTAAAGCCTAGGCTCTGATACCAACTTTGTAACGCCCCAAAATACACCCTGGACGACATTACATTCTAAAATTATTCATATCATGAGAGCACTAATAAAATCCCTTAAGGAACAAGACTTCATTTACCATCTACAAATAATTACAACATTATTCAAAAGAATAAGCCCAAGTCATGACTATTACATCTCAAAAATTAATTAAAGAAACGCAGCGAAATAAACAAAAGAAACTAGACTACACGATGTTCCAAAGGAATATCCTAGTCTAGTACAAAAAGAAAGGAGGTCGCTTTATACGTCTACTTCGGGATCCACACTCCCTTCAAGTGGAGTCTCCCAAGTAGCGGGCTCCTTGACCCTTACGTCCTCCTCTAGCACGAAGCTCTATAGAAAAATTCTCCCTAACCCATACAAGGTTTATAAAATTATTTAAAACGGTCGGTCTCATTTTTAACATAGCATAGATACATAATTTAAAATAAAGCAGTGACATTAAAAAAAGGATCTCAAGTTTATGTAAAAGCATTACTTCAATGAATAAACGAGCACCACATATAAATAATAGCCATTCATGGTCATAAACAATTTTCAACACTTCTTTTGGTAGGTGGCATAGTTTAGGGTAACCTCCACCCTTTTTTAGGTCACCTTTGATTCTCAAACATCCTTACCGGAAACCTCTTGAAAATGGGTGAGCATCCTTACAAGGAATCTCTCACTAATCACTACATTGATTCCAAGCATCCTTACTGGGAACCTCTTGGGAATGGGTGAGCATCCTTATAAGGAACCTCTCACTAATCACTACATTATTTCTCAAGCATCCTTATCGGGAACCTCTTGGGAATTGGGTGAGCATCCTTACAAAGGACCTCTCGCTCATGAGCATCACAAACAACCCAACCAAGCATACAATTTTCACATTTATCTCAGTTCACAAGCATCTATCCAAAATCCCCAAAATATATCATGCAACAATTTCACAACCAACTAAGTAAAGTACATGAGATCAAAATAGCATCATTTGATGGTCCAATATGAAACGCTAAGGTTTGGAAATCAAGGATAAAGTAAAATTTAGAGAAAAGTTCATCTCTTTTGAAATCTAGGGTTTTTAGCCAAGAATAAGGATTTAATGGTTAACCCACCATTAATATTGTTTAAAGTATGGTAATATTATCAAGAATCAATGATTTATAGCATACCTATAAGATTTAGAGTGAAAAAAGTACATACAAGTAAACCCTAGCCTCAATGTTAGTGAATGAGAGAAAACCCCTACCTTGTTCTTGGAAGCTAGGTTTGATCTTGACTAACTCCTATAAACTCTTCTTTTTCTCTTCCTTTCTTCCTCTCTTCTATTCCTTTCTTTCTCTCTTAGGGTTTCTAAGGTTGGAGGGCTGACATAGAGTCAAAATAGGCGACCTTGAGTATTTATAAGGCTAAAAATCGGACCAAGATTGGGACTTTAAATAGTCAGATCACTTCCGGCTGTACTAGTACGGTACCGTACCGGTACGTCGAACTCTTTGGACCAGTTTGCTCCGGTACGCAGTAGTGGTACACAGTACCAGTACGGTTTTGTCTAGTTTTTTTCTTTTTGTCCATTTTTCATTTTCAATCCATCTTAAGCTCTTCCAAAGCCATCTTATGCATCTCCAACACCTATTTCTACACCAAACCTATTTAGTACAAGTTCTAGGACCTTAAGTTTCATATTTTTACCTATTAAAACAAAATTTTAACTATTATTTCCACTAACGTCTTTAAATCTCTACTTTTCAAATCTACCAAGATTTAAAGACACATCACTACACATATCCACCTTTTTACTACCCTCATTTACTATATATATTTATATGCATATATAAAAGAAAATGCGGGGTGTTACAGTGTGCAATGCATGATCAGGTCTCACAAGCAGTGTCATCAGAGCGTGGTCCTGAATCGCCCAAAGCTGATGAGTTGTGATGTGAACTCTTAAACGAATTCAAGAACTCACACACAAATTGATTGAAGAATCCCCAAGAAAGTTAACAAACTAGAATTATAAGAACCAAAAACCCTAGACCTAATGTTTTCAAGAAACAAGAACCCAAGGTTAAAAGTTCAAGAGAAAGACGTCATACTCAAGATTGAGCGATAAGTTGATGAACGTCACAAGAAAGATTAATTCTTGATAAGCTCTTGAAATAGTTCTTAGAAGAACAATAAGGTAGAAACCTCACAATACTCATAAAAATAATTTGTCTTTTACAATGCTTTGAATGCCTATTTATAGGCTGATTATTACAAAGAAAAATTCCTAAAATAGTCTATCCTATTCAAGAAATATCTCTTACTTGTGGGTAAAAAGATATCTCTTACTTGCTATTAAAAAAATAACTCTTACTTTTCTAAAAGAGAAAAATAAAATCAGCCCTTTAATATGCTGATCACATGCCTAATTAAACAAGGAAACTCTTTCTTTCCTAAAAAGAATAACTCACATGCCTAAATAGATAAGGAAAGTCTTACAATCAGATAAATTTTAAACATGCCAATTTTAAGCTTAGCCTTTGCTGGAATCTTTTAGAACTTGAATCATGTTGATAGTTCTTTGTTTCCTAAGTGGATCATGCTCCATGCTTGAACTTGCACAATCAGCCCATATGTCATGAATCAGTCCGTTAAATGCTTCCTTCATTCTTTTTGATCTTGCCTGAGTCATAGGAACTCCATTTATACTCAACGGATCAGATTCAATTGGATTAGATGGCATTGCATCAAGTTGGATTGATTTCTAGAGTGAATCTTCCTTTTTCATCCTAAAGAACCTGACCTGGAGAAGGATTTGTTCCATCAACAAAACGTATCAGAGATTGTGCTAGTTGTAATCAAATTGGAATTACACTACATATGTTTTGATTAGTACTTAAAAGTAGCATTTTACTATGCCTTTTTGAGACTAATTATACTTTGATGGAGTTTAAGTGATGTCACTTTAGGTCCTAAAGTGAACAAGGGTTCAAGAACAATAAAGATCACATTTGAGTGTAATGCTAGTACATTATGGAATAAAATTGGAAAAGCTTGGACCAAGGCAAGAACGTTCGAATGCCAATCAACGTTCGAACGTTACCTTACATCATAAGAAGATCAGACTACTGAGACATGGCGTGTTGCAGCCAAGAAAGAAGACCCTAAGCCAAAAAGGAAGAGCCTGAGGTACTTGAGTACCACGTTCGAATGTCAATCAACGTTCAAGCGTCTTCTGAAATAATTTGAAGATTATACTGATGCATGGAGAATGAAAATGAGTTTCCACTAAAAAATATAGGACACTTAAGTGAAAATGACAGAACACTAGTCAACGTTTGAACGTCCTTAAAGTAAAGACAGAAGAAACGTTTGAACGCCCATAATGCAAAAACAAAAAAAGCGTTTGAACGCCATTTAATGTTTAAACGTTCTCCACAGACTGATTGCAGAGTGGTTGACTTTTTAATTTGACTAGGGAGGTATATACTATTCATTCACCCTCTTGCTCCCCCTCCTTGCCTATAAATATTCTCACTTTGGGAGCCTTCAAGGGTGTGCTTGGTAGGAGACTTGGTAGAGAGTTTGATGGAGGCTTAGACTCCCACGCATAAAAGCTAGTTTTAGAATTGTTGTATGTTTACTTTTAGTTGTTCTTGAAGTTAGTTTGGCTTTAGAACAAAACTTCTTAGTTTGTTATGAAATTAGTCTTAAATTTATGCTTTCAATTGCTTGTAAGAAGAAAGATAGTTCATCTTTTGGTTGAGGAAGCAACCCTTAATTTCTTGGTTGAGGAAGCCACCCTCCAAAAGTGACTAGCTTTCTTCTACTTTTATTGTTTATGTCTTTTCACTTCCATAGCTTGAGCTTCCTTCTTTCTTAGAGGGGTGAAACTCTTCCACTTTTCTAGAGCTTTGCCAAAGCCGTGAAGGGTGAAATGTAATTCACTCATTCTTCGTTAAAGATTGAATCCTTCTTTATTGTTCTTTTATTTTGTAAGTCCTCTACTTGGAGGGATGAGCATCACTTCATTTTCTAGCTTTACCAAAGCCATGAAGGGGGAGTTATTTCTCATTCACTCTTTAGTAATAGGTGAAGGGCACATAAAAATTATCCGAAAGTTATATTTGTGCACTGTTCTTATACTTAATGTTTATATCCCCTTTCTTATTAGATGATTGATTGTATCTATCAAAGCTAAGGTACTTTGTATAATCGTGGTTCTTTCTATGACACGGATGACTCTTGCATAGAAAGAATCATTAGTTCAAGGCAAGTACCCCAGCTTGATCTTCATGACTTCCCTTCAATCCTCACCATTATTTTGCTTCATTTAAAGAATAGAATATTAATGTCACGGTTAGATGTCTTGTAGAAACACTTGCTTGTCTGTAGATGGGTTGAGTCTCGGCACAGACAATTCTTGTAAACTTCTAGAAAGACATTGGCACCATATTTTTAATTCTCACAGTCCATCTTTATCTTCCGATTAACTTGCCGTTGACACGGAAGTTAATTGAGTTATTAAACATAAATATAATAAATCGGATGATTAACTACATATCCAGATCCTCAAACTAAAGAGTGACTTTCTTTACATTTGAGCTTATCTTATATTTTATCTAGAAAACTTGTCTTGGAAAGAATCTTATATTTTGTCTAACAAAACTCTCTAAAATTCACAAATCTAAATCGCAAAGGTTACAATCAATTGGTCTCCACTACTGTTTACATTGAAATACCAACAAGAGTTCCCTGTGGATTCGACTCTGGACTCAAACCGGATTATTACTACAGCATGACTACTTGCACTTGGGTGTACACATTTTGGATTGAGTCATGTTTGAGAGAAGATAAATTGGTGTCTGTGGATTGGAGTTAAGAGATGAATTTGATGTTGTTGTAGAAGAAGAAGGAGAAATTTTAGAAGCCATTGATGAATACGTGAGTTAGTGATGCTCTGATACCGTGAAGATAAACAAGATCTACTTTGGCAGTGAGAGAGAAAGAGAGAGAGAAAGAGGAAGTTTTTGTATTATTGATCTTAATCAATTTATGCATGCAAGTATCTGTATTTATATAACAATCCTCAATGTATTAGTAACTAACCTTAATCTATTAGTAAGTAACTATCTCTGTAAGTTAACATCTATGACTTCATTCTAGTTAGTTACAAGTTTGTTATAGAGCACATGGATTATAGCTGCACTTCACATGGTGTTCATGTGGGCACACAAAATGCTAGACTGTGATTGGTGGAGTTGTTCAATTGTGCATTCATGACTGGGACTATGAGTACATGTTGACTGTGTCTAAGCTAAACATGCTTGAGCTGAATCTAATTGAACTGATGAATCTATTGTGCTAATAATAGGGCGATGTTCTTGGGAATGAAAAACAAGTTTCAAACTGACTTAGCAAGAGTAGACCACTTGTGTGACCTTGGGATCGCTTGAGCAACCTTTCAGACAGCTCGAGCGGCCTCAAGGGAAGTTCCTACTCCTACTTTGTTTAGCCTTTGCCCGTATTTTCCCTAGTGAGTATAGATCGGTCTTTACAGATTTTTAAACCTAAAATAATGTACAAACTTACCCTCTTGAACACTAAAGGGTGTTGTTCAAAAGGGGTCAGCTAATGACTCAAACTATGTTTTCAAAACACAAAATAGTTTAGAATTTTTTTTAAAAAAAACACCTAGGATCTATCCACGGATTAATCCCTAATTACATTTTAACTCTAATCCTCCCAAGTCTATTAAACCAATGTATTATCTTAGGTATCTAAGTCATTACTTTTGTCATGAACTTGAAGGTGCATCAGAATAGTCTTGATGTAGCATTGTATCTTGATTCCTTCTTTTCCTTTGTTGCTTATGAATCCTGATCTTTGAAGCTTGATGACCATGGAATTTGGTTGAGATTTACAATGGACTCCAAAAAATTATTCAATTACAAATATGATCTAGCAATCTCCCTCTTCGGCAATTTTGTGACAAAATACACAAGTTAGAAATTAAGATTACAACCCACAAACCATTGAACAAAATGAATCGTAACTCTAATTTCAACACTCATGTATAAATCTTAAATTTCTATCTAGTACAAGATCTACTTCCTTTAGATGAAACTTGAAGACCGTAGTACTGCATACACCACTCAAACCAAAATCTCTTGGAAAACATCATATGTTAGAGAAATACATAACATAATCACAGGTATGGGAAGTGCCAATTTAAACATAGGGCATAAGTATGTATACATCATGTAAGTGCAAATATATAACATATCGGGAACTAACTTGCTTAATATGCTTGATTTATCAATATGAAATACATCAAATTCTCCTCCATAGTTGGTGTTCATAAGTAAAATAACACATGAAAAATAAACAATTTTTTTTTGACTTCATGCCAAGTTTCCAAATTTTACTCCGCTTAAGTATTTGAACAAATTCCCCCTTCCATGTTCGCATTTAAATATCTAGCCTAACCAAGAGTAAATCTCCCCGATTTCTCCCACATGTACCTAAAATATTATTCCCCTTTTTGTCACAAATTCTAACCAAATGACAACATGCAATAAGTACGATACATAATCAAGTTAACCAACATATTCTTATCTTATTTGCTACAAATGTCAATCCAATGATGACGAATAACAATCATGACTTAGAATCATAATACAACAAGAAGGTATCAATGCATAACAACTAGCCAAATCATGTAAGTAAACTAAGTAAGGGATAAAAAAATCATATAATTCAAAGTCAAATATGATTCATTGTCAATAAGGACTATGAGTACATCACAACGTAAAAAACTAGAGCTAAAAAAAAAGTCAACAAAAAAAAAGTCAATAAGAAACAAATAAGTAGGGCATTTTAGTACAAGCCATGAATGAATGTAAAATACTCTCAAGCTCACATATGGCCTATTCTAAGGCTTCAAAAGCCATAGCTCAAATGGCTGCAAGGCTTAATTTGTTCGTCCAAAAAAGGTTGTCTCGGACTCCTTTCTTAGAAGTGCAATGGATCAAAAGTAGTGACTAGATAGCCAAAGGAATTCAACTACTTATTCTCAATGGCTCTCTACTACTTCTATAGCCTCAAAATCATGCATGGGTCTATGTATAACCTAAATGCAACTATAAGCACATGCATGGATGAAATTGTATGCAAGTGTAATGTAATTTTAAAATTAAACATGTTAATGCTCAATGTAAAAAATCATGGAAATTACACAAATTTACATTATAATAGCTCCATCCAAATTTCATCATCTCACTACATTACTCTAAGACACATTAAGAAATGTAGAATTCAATTTCATACATCCTAGCGCAATGTTTCCTTCACTTGGTTCAATTTCACTCTCACGTGTTCAAATTTTGTTCAACTTTGACTAATTCAGTTACGTGTGTGCAACCAAACTCGACAAAATTAGGATTCCGTTTAGTTCAAATCATTAATAAGCTCTACATGAAATCTTAATGCATCGTCTAAGTCAATACATGACCGGCTAGTGGGTGTCCTAAATATTCTCTTTTTGACCATTCCTCCTTTGTTTTATCTCTTTTACTCTACGACTTCAATCAACATGATTGTGAATTTTGTACTTTTAATATATGCTTTTAATCATGATTAGCATGATGATATTTACATATAGGCTATTAACAACTAAGCATAAATACTCTCACAATTTAAGTGCAATTATTTTTAGCCATTTATTTATGCCTCACCTTTTTAGATTTGGCCATATTAGGCTTTGTTCTCACAATTGGCATTCGCCATCTTTTAAGGGATTGGGGTTTAACTAACCTTTAGTAATGTATTCACCTATCACTAACACTTAGAGTCCTTTAGGATTATTAATAACTTAAACTAATCAAACTCATAAATGTGAAGTTGAATGGTATGCTTTTACTTGGTTTTGAATATTTCAAAGGTAAAAACTATCCAAGCACGCTAGGATGAAAGAGACTTTAGCTAATGAATCATGCAGACGAATTTATGCCTCTAAGTTCTCTATCTCCAAAAATGACTCATAGTAATGCACATTCAACTTTGATTTTAGGATGAAATAATTTCAATGCAAATCAAAGTGTGAATTACCATGATCATAAAACAAAGAAAAATAATTTTTTTTTAAATTTTTCTTTTCTAATGTTTTTTTATATTTTAAAATAAACAAATACTACAAAAAAATATGCATAAACATGCAATATAAAAGAAAATAATAAATAAAGCAATTATCATTAATCCTAAAAATGAATGTCAAACTTGACATCAAAATTATTTTTGGATTTTTCAATTTCTTTTGTTTTTTTTGTTTTTCATTCTTCTATTGTTTTGAATTTTTTCTTAAAAAAATAAATCAAAGTAAATAAAGAAAAAATATATATATAATGTATGATCCTAGGATGTTCGATGAAATGCATGGTAGATCACCTAGGTCCACACTCCCTCAGCTCATCTACCTCTTAGGTGTCATAACCTTGTTAGAAGCACTTGGAGCTTCCAACTTGGTAGAGACGGTGAGTCTCTCAAAGTCTCAACATCTCACCCACATTTGTTTTCCCTTAAAATCACTCGGGTTATCTAGAGAAATACATGGAGGGCTCTCTCTCTCTTGACTTCACCTTTTGAAGTCTCTCTCGAGGGTGAGGAGTGTGAGCCTACTAAAGCCATAAACTCTTCCCCATCTTCTTGAGAGGAAGTATCCTCCCTCGTTGACTCAGACTCATTTTCTCTCCTCTCTATGGGAAAATCTTTCTTTTTCTGATTAGGACATTCCCAAGCCATGTGTCCAAATTCTTGACACTTATAGCATTGAGGTCCTTGCCATTTTTTCTTTCCCACCTTATTTTCTCCTCCCCCTTCTAGGAAACTTAGGTCTACTTGAATTTTCTTTTGACCTTGAGTACTTAACACCACTAGCCTTAACATATTTGTTGAACTTTTGTGCAAGATAGGCTATGTCCTCTTCTTCTAACGAGGTGACTTCAATTCATCCCCCTCTCCTCTAATAGAGCACCAGGCCAAGCCCTTTGACTTCTTGGGTAGTTGGAGATTCATTTCGAAAGTCAAATTTAACCCACTAGGTCTTCTACCGACACCTGTCTCCAAATTGAGTTCAATTTTCAAGGCCATCACCTTAGTATGAAACCTCTGCGATAAAGATCTCAAGAATTTTCATTTAATCACGGAGTTATCATACTTGGTATCCAATGCGAAGGATTAATTTACAATATCTCACAATCTAGCATAGAAATTGCTAAATTTTTCATCTTCTTGTATCCTTAAAGTCTTAAACTGAGTGTTGTACCTTTAGAGATGATACATCTTTACTATAGGTGTTCGTTCATGGAAAACTTGTAAGATGTCTCATTCCTTATTAGAAGTCTCACAATTGGAGATCCTCTAGAACTCTTCAAGTGTTAAGACATTGAATATCACATTTAAGCCTTTTAAGTTCCACCTAGCAGATTCGTACTTGATTTTAGACCAAGTTGTTAGTGATTTTGGTTCAACAATGGTTTCACCTCCTTCAATCGATGTAGTGGCCATCAGAGGGTTCCAACCCTCTAGCACAAAAAACCAAACATGCTCATCAATTAATTTTTGAAACACCCTCATTCGAGCTTTCCAATATGCATAGTTTATTCCATCAAATAGCGGCGATCATGTTATTGAACCTCCTTTTTGAGAATCCATTAATAACCAACTGGTAGTTATAATGACTCTCAAATTACAAAAACTAGGTCAATTAGGCAAATATGCAATGAATGTCTATACTAAGTGCAATTCAAGAAAAACTTGCTTTGATACTAATTATGGGTGAAAATACAATACTTCAAGTGTAGGATCTTTTCACTCGGTTATAAATGAGGAATTGCATGCTAAACTTAGGGGTAAATAGGTTATTGAAAATTTTGCTTAGACAAACACTAATTTTAACCAAACTAGACCTCAATTACCTCTTCTCACAATGATATGAAAATTTAAGTGAGAACCCCTTTTAAATCACAACAACCCAAAACACCCATGCAGATTAGTGTATTCATTTTATCAATTTGTTGATTAACGTTCAATCCCACAAGGTGATTGCAACCAAAGCAACACGAACACAATCAATCAACTATATGTGATATGTAGATTCAAACCATAAATTCATCAAACATATAGTGCGCGTGTGTGCATCAAATCACAAGTATATATGTAAAAGAAATAAATAATACTAGTGATTTGTTGACGTGTAAAATTTTTTCGAGAAAAAATCACGGGAACCTTCTTGGTTCACCAAAGCTTAATTCACTAAAATCAAAGTCAATCTACAAGCACTCTAGACTTATACCTTAATCAATCCACATGTCTAGATGCTTCTTTCCTTCGTAGATCTCTCCGCCAAAGGCCCCTCCTTTGACGTTATGGCTAATTTCACTTGGACCTCCCCACAGCATGGTTTGTTTAGGCCTTAAGAAATCTTGAAGGCCTTATATACTAGAATCTTAGTTTGCACACTCAAATGACCTTGGTCTTAACCTAAATAAGTTCATCTTCTCCAAGTTATGAGGTTAGATAGGAATCACAAGATGGTAGCCTTTGGTGTTAAGAATCTAGGGTTGTGGTTGAAACTCTCTAGAAAGGTTTTGGTTTTATCTAACTCTTAGAGGCTTGCACTAGTAGTAGGAAAGGAATTCCCTATTTATAGGCTTAGAATAAGGGCAATCTTGGTTAGCAGGAAAACTTAGATTCGAGAACAACCACTCGATCGGTGGGAGAGCATTCACAGGGCGGTGGTCTCGGGAATGAAAAATAATTTTTAAATTGAACTAGGAAGAGTAGACCACTCGAGAGACCTTGGGACTGCTTGAGCAGCCTCCAGGGTGGTCCTTGCTCCTCCTTCATTTAACCTTTGCCCGTCTTTTCTATAAGTCATAAAGAGACCGCTCTAGCGAAGGCTAGTGAGTATAGATCAGTCCCTACAAGTTTTTTAGTCTAAAATCATGCAAAAATTTATACTCTTGAATACTAAAGGTTATTGCTCAAGAGGGGTCTCCTAATGGCTCAAACTATATTTTCAAAACACAAAACATTTTAGAAACACTTTATAAATGTAACACCCCGTATTTTCTTTTTATATATTTGTATAGATATATCCATAATAAAATATT
>CM042189.1:22794249-22860097 GCA_023539305.1 Ilex asprella | reverse complement strand
GATCCCGATGTGGACATGTAGAGCAGTAGCTGCTTTTGTACTAGACTAGGACATCCTTTGAAATATTGTGTAGTCTAGTTTATTTTGTATTTCCGCTGCCAGAGCCACTTTTATATTCTTTTGGGGATGTAAATGCCATTGTTGGGCATATTCTTTTGGATGTTATTGTATATGCCTGAATGATGAAGAAAAATTCTTTTGCATATGAAGTGATGTAGTTGCTCTCATGATTGTAAATGGTTATTGTATGTAATGCCGTCCAGGGTGTATTTTGGGGCGTTACAATAAAACATCTAGGAGCCATACACACATTAATCCCTAATTCCATTTTAACTCTAATTTTCCTAAATCTATTAAACCAATGTATCATCTTAGGTTTTAAGATCATGACCATTGTCCTAAGCTTAAATGTGCATCATAATAGTCTTGATGTAGCATTATTACTTCATCTCATTCCCTTCTTTCGTCACTTATGGATCTTGATCGTTGAAGCTTGATGACCATGGAATTTGGTTGAGATTTACAATTGACTCCATGAAATTAGGCAATTACAAATATGATCTAACATCAATAAATACTGATTTCAAGTTTAAAGGAGTAAAAAACTCCCTAGAAAAATTATAATGGCATGTTAATGTAGGCCAATGCTTTCTCAGGGCTGGCGGGCATGACAATACATGTGGTATTTGTGCATCTTTCGTTGTTGGTATTGCTGAAAATGCCTCCTCCTCATGACACTCCTTTAACTTCAAGAATATCGATCTTAATGGAGTACATAACTCTATTTTTTCAATTACCCATTTCTTGCCTTCTGATTATATTCCTCCTTCCACTTGATGCTTTTTTTTGAAGACCCATAAAGAAAAAAAATAGTTACTTTTGTATTGAGATCAAAAGAACCCAATAATAGTACTTTCAATAGAACACCGTTCTACTTGTGAAAATTATATCATTCTATTAAAATTAACTGTTTGTGAAAATTTTGGATAGTGAACTAGGAGTGTTACTCTATTAATTTTATGAACTATGAATTTTATTCTATTAAAGTTCACTTTTTTGGAATTCACTATTTATGTTTTTTAATATATATTTCTCAATTCAAATTTTTAATATTTTCATAGTTCACTATTTGTGAAAATTTTAAATTGTGAACTAGTTGTTTAATTCTATTAAAAGTTCACTTCTTTTTATATATTTGTCTCAATTTAAATTTTAATATTTTGTAGTTTACTATTTGTAAAATTTTTGTGAAATAGGAGTTTTACTCTTACTGATAATTTTTTTCAATTTTTTTTGTTCACTAGTTTTTCATTGTTTTGGGTGGTGGCAATTGGTGACGGTGGTGGTTGTTCACTAAATTTAGTTCACTGTTTCTGAGTTCATAGTGAATTAGGAGTTTCATTCTATTAACTTTCACTGTTTGTGAAAATTTTGTATACTAGAAATTCCTTCTTTTAAAGTTAATTTTTTTTTTGCAGTTCATTGTCTATGTTTTTAAAATATTTTTAAGTTTGTTGTTTTTGATATATGTTTTTCAATTTAAATTTTTAATATTTTTTTAGTTCACTATTTGTGAAAAATTTGGAAAGTGAATTGGGAGTTTCATTCTATTAAATTTTACTATTTGTGAACAAAGAGTTTCTTAATATTAAATTTTATTATTTATATATTGTTTTAATATTTTTGAGTTCACTAGTTACAATGGTGGGTGGTGGTGGTGGGGTAATGGTGGCAATGGGTGTTGGTGGTTTTGGGCAGTGGTGGAGGTAGTGGGTGGTGGGCGGTGACTTGATCTGAAATGTGTACACCCAAGTGTAGACTGTCAAGTTGTAGTAATAATTCGGTTTGAGTTTGGAGTCGAGTCCATAGGGAACTCTTGTTCGTGTTTCTAAGTAAGTAGTAGTGGAGACCGAATGATTGTAACCCTTAAGATTTGAAGTTGTGTGGTGTATGAGATTTCCTGAACAGAATACAAAATTCTTTCCAAGAAATTTTTCTAGACAAAATATAAGATAAGTTCAAATATAAAAAGATCACTCTTTAATTAGAGGATCTGGACATGTAGTTAATCATCTGATTTATTATATTTGTGCTTGATAACTCAATTAACCCCGTGTCAATAGCAAGTTAATCAGAAGATAAAAGTGGATTGTGAAAATTAAGAACATGATTCTACTGTTTTTCTAGAAGTTTACGAGAATTATCTATGTCGAAACTTAACCCGTCTACAAATAAGCAAGTGTTTCTACAAGGCAACCAACTATGACATTAATATTTCATTTTCATTCTTAAATTGAAGCACAGTAATGGGGAATATTGAAGGGTAGTCATGAAGATCTAGTCGGGGTGCTGACCTTGAACCTATGAGTCTTTCTATGCAAAAAGTTATCTATGTTATAGAAAGTAGTCATGGTTATACAAAGTACCTTAGCTTTGCTAGATGCAATCAATCATCCAATAAGCAATGGGAATATAAAGCATTAAAACATAAAGGAAATGCAGAAATATAACTTCCAGATGATCTATACATGTCCATCACCTCTTACTAAAGAATGAATGTGGAACTACTAACTCTTCATGGCTTTGGTATAGCTAGAAAAGTGTGTGATGTTCATCCCTCTAAGTAGAGGAGTTACAAAGTGAAACACACTAAACAAAGAACCGATCTTCAACGAAGAATGAGTAAATCACATTCCACCCTTTACGACTTTAGTAAAGCTCTAGAAAAGTGAAAGAGTTTCACTCCTCTAAGAAAGAAGGAAGCTCAAGCAATAGAAGTGAAAGAAATAAAGAAAGTAGAAGAAAGCTAGTCACTTTTGGAGGATTTCCTCCTCAACCAAAAGATGAACTATCTCCCTTGATACAAGTAAATACAAGACAATTCTACAACTATCTGAGCGCGAGTATAAGCCTCCATCAAGCTCTCTCCAAGTCTCCCTTGAAGTGAAGCTCCCACAATGAGAGTATTGATAGGCAAAGCGGAGGGGAAAAGGTAGTGTGAAAGAAAAGTGTATGTCGCCCAAGTCCAAGTAAAGACCAACTACTCTATAGCCAATATGGGGATAACGTTCAAATGTTGTCTCTTTCTTTGCTTAGTGGGCATTCGAACGTGCTGATGGGGTCTGACCTTCCCACCCAAGTGGCCTGTAGTCTTTAGTGAAGTTCATTTCCACACTCTATGTAGCAATCTGGTCTTCAAATGATTCCAAGGGACGTTCGAACGTTGATTGGTGTTTGAACGTGGTGCTCAAGTACCTCAGGGTCTTTCTTTTTGTCCGCAACACGCCATGTCTCAATAGTCAGGTCCTCTCATGATTTAAAGTAGCGTTTGAACATTGATTGGCGTTCGAACGTTCTTGCCTTGGTCCAAGCTTTTTCAATTTTACTCCAGAATATGCTGGTGTTGCATGAAAGTATGATGTTCATCGCCTTTGGTCCCTTATACAATTTATGCCTTGAAATGTCATCATTTAAACTCTATCAAAGTATAATTAGTCTTAAAAGGGCATAATAATATGCTAATTTTAACTAATAATCACACTCCCCAACCTAAATATAACTAGTCCCTAGAAATACAACAATTGAAAAATTATTTCTAATGCCATTTTCATAGGTTATCCGGTTACATTTAGAGTAAGCAAAAAGCCGTTAAACCCCTAGGTTTACCCTAGCGGACGAGTGTTGTCTCGTGAGGGTTTTTAGTAAAGTTACCCACAAACTTCAGTCCAACATATATGTATGTGGGGTTGCTGGTTAAAATAAGTTAGCATCATGGTTGTTGGGACACCCAACCCTCAATTTTGACTTAAATCTTGCACCTTTCTTTTCCATAGGTATGTTTTTTCTATGCAAAAATAAGCATATGTTACATTGGCATTTGGGATTCCCTGGGTAGCAGAAATGATTATTCTAGAAACAAGAATTGTTATGTAACAAACATTTAACTTTACCACCCTTCATGGACAACTTTGATTTCTCAAATCTCTCTTAGGATGCTCTCAAGAAAAATTCGCTCCGATTATAGTGACTCATCACTTAAGGGGCATGTGATCAGAAGATGGCCAATCGAAAAATCACATGCACAATTAGTATGGGAGTGAAGTTTTTAGAATACAGACTAATCATGTTCATGGCATAACCTCAGGAAAGTATATTGATGCAATTTAAAGAAATACTATTTAACATACCCCAGCTTTTGATTGACAACACACATATGCATCAGACTTGAGATCAATTAGGGCTTTTTATAGGTTGTAATGTGGCCAAAGGTCAGTGGTTGACGAAATGACATCAATGATATTCAAAAGTTATCCTTTTTTATGCAGTGTAACACACCTCTTTCTAGCTCTTTGACATTTTGCCTAAAAATGGTATTTCTTTCTTTCATTTTTTTTCATTTTTCACTTTCTTGGCAATTTTATTTATCTGGTCCTTTTTCTGTGATGTCCCAAAATCCAAGGGTCTGTTGATCACCCATCAACTCGCGGAATACTCGTGGATATCATGTAACTCCATATCACGCCATTAATGCCCCATTTATCGAAATCCATAATTTAATGAAATTCGAGCAGAGTCTCCTTTGTACGAGAAGCTCTACCCAAACATAACCTATGCAATATACCATCACATGACCCATCCGAGGTCCAATATATAACATTGACTACACCGGGTCCACTTATGAGTAAACTATGACCACACTGGGTCCATTTATATATACTCATATAAAAACATGCAAGGTTTTGTTAAAAATAGTCCATAACAGTTCGATTACAATTCTTTTACATATATTACATGCCCAAATCTTTGTTTTAACAAAAGTTTTACAAAAATCATGGTTAAAGGCCACAAGTTCTCTTCACCCTTGAGGCCCCGAATAAGAGCCATCCACCGGTGTATAGCCCGTACCTGAAATATTTTCCCGCATAGGATGAGCAACGCTCAATAAAGTATCTCCTACAGAGGCTACTCCCCACCCTAGATGCATATGAATGTGCACATGCAACAATTATAAGCAATATTCTTTTCAATCAAGAATTGTAATCATGGTAGGAAATTTCATGTCATGCTATGAATTGAGATAAGACTCACTTATGTAACTTCAACCCGAGTCCTTACCGACTCCCTCAACACAATGAAATGCACGTGTCTAATGAATCCGTAAATTGACGAAAATACATCCAACGATTGTTTGAAATAAAAGTTATGTATTTATAAAACCAAATCATTGTTGGATTTTACCCATTGAATGAGTATTTTTATAAAACAAAATCTTGTGTCTTTGTTGGGCAATGAATTTTGAAATCACACCGTCGGCTTCATACACTTTTTACACTTTTTGGACTTGCACTGTCGGAGTGTTTGAACCAAGTAGCCGGGTCTTGTACCCGAGGGAGAATCTAGCCATTCTTGTTATACCTGACACAAGTTTTTCAAGCAACCATGCGACTCAAAGGGGATCTTCGATCCAACCTTCCCGAGACCACATATCAACCACCAAGTATGATGTTTGATCAATCATACACTCACACACCCACAGTTATGTGATGTCAATATCATGCCCAATATGCATTAATGTCAAATGAGCAATTCAACCACATGTTCACATGTTCTATGACAATTTATATCTTATGCATATAACTACCAAAATTTATCACAATGTCAACATATCATAAGCACATATCAACATTTCATTTCCCATTGTAATTCATATATATCTTAAGCATATGATTTCTCTTTACCACATCATTCATGCATGTTATCACAAATTTCATGCAATTAACACTTTATTTCATTTAGGCATTTTATCAAACATCTTCAAGACACCAAATCATGTAATCACAACATGCCTAAATTTATCACATAACTCTAAAAAATTAGAATATATGATTTTTACATACCCAATTATATAACCATCATAGAAATCACAAACTAGCAATTTCTAACTACCAATTCACACTAGAATTGAGCCTACCCATTTCAATTAAACCAGCTATAATAGGCAAGTGTTAAAACACTCAAAAAAGCCCACCCATTTCCTATTGACACCATAGGATGGAAATAAACCAAAGTAGGAGGGAACCTTACCTCTTGGAGCGTAAAACGAATGATAGAACCTTCAAGAACACCAACACTAACCTCGAAGTCTTGAATTTCCAAAATTCCATATTTGAATCTTTGATGAAATCCTTCGTTCTTGGTGTGATTGCGTACTCCTCGTCGAGGAGATCGACTTTGATTCTGGGTTCGAAGAATTCCGACCAGTGAAACTCCGTAGATTTGAGAAACAAGTCTTGAAATCTTACTTTTTTTTCTCTTTTTCCTCTCCTCTCTTCCTCACACGTTTACACATTGGTTTATGGCAGAGAATTCTGTCCAAAATCTGACATTTTTTGATATTTACAACCCTTGATGCTTGGTGCACATCGCGCCACACGTGCTCCCTTGTCCGGGTCTGTTTTCGACCCGAAACGATTTATTTCATCCCGATTTAAGCTAATTTAATTTTATTTCAAATTTTATCCAATTATACATAAATTTTATAAAATTTATATTTGGGGACCTTTGTGAGTTCATCCGCTACCGAGCCACCTCAAACGACGTGTAAAAATCTAACTATCTCGGAATTCGATAAAATTCGACAGGATGACTAGATTTGACGATACGAATCTAACGGCGAAGTCCGTTGTGCCATAAAAGGTCTATAGAATATGTATTTTGATTCCGCATTACAGTGGTAAAATGACCATTTTGCCTTTTTAGAAAAATTTTAAATTTTTTCGAGTTTTACATTTTCACTTTTTATTGTTTTCCCCAACTTTTATTTCATTCACCAGTAGCCATTATTGCCTTTTTCCCTTTCTCGTACTTTCTTTATCTTACTAATAGATAAGTGGGTGTAAGAAAATAAGATAGCAAGGTATGTCAAGTATATTTTTCGGTGGTTTGGTTATCATATGGGTCCTTTTTTGAAAAAGAGATCTTTCATTGAATGCTCAAGCATGGCTAACTAGGGATATAATTTTGTAAAAGAAATGGCTAAGACTCAAAATTAAATCAAAGATGGCCTAAAATCCTTTCTCAAGTATATGCACATGTATGTGTCGTATGAACATATTCCTTATGGGATATGTCAATAGATTGTTTTAGTTGCAACAATCAAAGCAAGTTTAATGAGATTATTCAAGGATGGATAGAGAAAAACCTTACTTGAGTAAATGTTGATATCCTTTCACAAGTATCACAAGGTTCGAAACTCACCATAGTATCTTTTGTCATCTCAATTGGTTATGTTGGGTTTTCTAGTGAATGTTGGTTATATATCAATTCCATTTTTGAGTCCGAATATCTTGTACCTTAAGAATAAAAAATACCAATGTACATTTGATATTTTAAGCATAGAGAAAATACCATTTTTCAAGGATTTGAGGTTTTTAGTCTAGATTGCTAAGTTATGTGTCGAACCGATCATGTGATTAGTCACTTTAACAAACAGTCTCAAAATCCACTGTTCCATGATTTGTTAACAAATAACAATATTATGCTAAATCTACACATGCATTTAAAAGATAAACGTGATAAGCTGAGCCATTCATTTCACAAAATATGATTGTTTTAACACAAACATCAAAGATTCAATTCATCTAACCCAAGAAGTAATAAAACACAAAAAAAAATAAAAATAAAATTAACATCCACAACAATCCACCATAAAAGAAGCTCATCCATAAAAGGAGAAACAAACACACAAAACCACAATAAAGTACAGAAATATCTCCTCCTCATACTCCTCCAGCTCTACCAGCTCCACCATCTCGACCCCTCAGGTAGCCTAGAATCTCCTCCTGTTGTCGGAGAATCTTGTTCTGGTTGGCCTTGATGCCATGCATAATCTCTCGTAGCGAACGGTGGGTGCTAGTGTTGGGTCCTGTCTCCTCTTGAGTCTGCATATGCTCTCTCTCTAACTCCATCTCCTCCTCCGCATCAAGCTCATCATGCACCTCGTCTACTCCTCGAGTGGGGGTTATCTCCTGTCTGGCCGCCGGGCCTCCACTGTGGCCTTGGTTCCTCTGGAAGGAAGCCTTGTTCAGTGGGCCCATTGGCTTCTGTATGGTCATCTCCGGTCTCACCCTGATCCCATGGTCTTTGCATATCTCAATTACTAGGGTGCCAAATTGGAGCAAATTTTGCTTCACATCGCAGCCTTTCTTCATTTTCGTAAAAACCAGGGAAGGGAGGTCGATGTTGTGGCCTTTCCCTAGTGCATATAAGAGACAGGCCATTTCGGGGAGGATTTCATTTTTTCGTCCGATTGGGGTGAAGTTTGACACCGCAATCAAATTTAAGATTTTGTATTTATCAATCAATTCTCCTTGTCTAAAAAATCTCTTTACAGTCTAAGAAAGTCAGACACCCCTGTCAATTTTACTCCAACCACATTCATAGCCACATTCCTCCTTGGGGGATCGGTGGGTTGGGGTACCCGAGGCACTTTTTGCCTCAACTCCCTAATGTAGTCCTCGCTTTCATCGATGTGAGCCCCCCTCACATAGATTTTAAGTGCCCTTTTGACTATTTTGGCGTTAGAGTAAAACTCCCGGACCAAGTCAACTACGGCCTCTTCGCCGTTTCACAAATACAATATCCACCCTTCCTCTTCATATCTGTAAAAAATGCCCAAATACACAAAATCATTCAACATCACGTCTCACTCACACACCACAGCATGTTCTTGGTAGAAGTTTTCATACTTGTCCACTTTGAGAGCCGTGGAGAAGCGAGTCTTGTCATATCTACGGACAATGGGTGGCCTCACTTGTCTTTCCTCAACCACTTCCTCTACGAAATTGGGCTCTTGGTTGACTAGGTTGCACCTAGCAGGGAACTTGACCCTTTGAGACATAGTTTTCAGGTTTGAGGTTTTTAGGGCTTGAGAGTTTTGATTTCTTTGTGAAAATGAGGATTTTTTGATATGGAAATTGCCTTGGGTGGGTCAATTTTAGGTAGAAATAGGGAATGAGGGGTGTTTTGAAGGCTGAGTAATGAAAAATTTTCCTAGGGTTTGGGGTTTTTGAAATGGGGAAGACGAACAGGCTTTTAAAGCCTAAGAGTTCTCGTTCGAATGTCATTGACGTTTGAACGTATGTAGTAGAATTTTAAACAGATCGTTCGAACGTGGTGAGCTTCTAGTACTTTTTAAGTTTTGTCAGAGACCAAAGTACTGTAAAGTCATGACGTTTGAACGTTCTATTGGCATTCGAACATGGTACTCTCGTTCGAAAGTTCAATTGGCATTTGAACGGGCTGAGCTCCTAGTACTTTTTGTTTCCATCAGAGACTTCATCAGAGGCTGAGTGCTGCTCGTAGGTGACGTTTGAATGTCACTTGGCATTCGAACGTCAGATCAAAAATCAAAGATTTTTCAGTACAACAATATACACATTACGAGAAGGCTATATACACAAGTCTGAACCAAAAAATTAATGGCGTCTCATGATAAGTCCCTAACCACGCATTAGGTTGATATTCTAGGACATTCCTTACTCGCCCTATGTTTTCATTTCCATCAAAAGAGTTTGTTCAAAAAATATTTTACACTTTTTACAAAAATTCGGACCCTTGGCTTTCATCCCAACAAAAGTGCAATTTCTTACAGAAAATATTCTAATCCTAGTCTCCCTCCATATCTGTGTAGTTCGAACAACCATTGACTCTCCCAATTTTCTCTCTCATAAACCGGTTAAGCAAAGTACCAGAATAGTATGGCATCTCAGGGTAATCCTTACTCAGCCCGTTCACTATCTAGTCTAATCGATCGAGTGATTAACTACCAGAAATTGGTTCAAAACACTGATTATATATTTTCTCATGAAAGACTCTGTCACACTATTTACAGGCACCAAGTCTTTTGGCACGGCGACGTTTAGCAAAAGTATTTCTGCCACAGAGGGGTTTTGCTTGCTGTTCTCGAATTTTGACTTTTTTTACCAGTCTTGCTTTTCTCATGATCACAGTATGCACATCAGATGAAAAAGTGCGTAGAACTCTCAGACTAAACCAACAAATTTTAACATCCATGATTTCTAAGCTTTGAGACTCACTATCTGGTACTTTAACGTCTGCCAGTCACAAAGTCGATTGAAGCTGACTCACAGACATAATCATGAATTTATACAAAATACAAGGCAAGGTACACAATATGATCAGAAACAACAACAAAAAAAAATGGTGGGCACAAAATATGGACTATAGTTCTCACCCCCAACCTAAACTGAACATTGTCCCTAATATTTCGAATTTACCAATGTATGAATCTTGGAGATTGAGGTTGAAAGGTGGAGATCTGTTCATCTGCCGCAACCTACAATCAAAACACAACATTTAATTATCTTTGGGGAGATCTAGGTTTTCGCTAGAATGAAAACCCTTTAGTGTGAGTGCGAACAAAAGTAAGACACCCATGTACAAATAGAGTAAGCAAATGAAGGTCATGAGACGATGGACTGGGTCTTTGGGGTATAAAGTCATGTGGTTGTTGGGGCTTGGGCTATTTTTATAGAAAACAAAGAAGAAGAAGAAGAAGAAGAAGAAGAAGAAGAAGAAGAAGGAGAAGGAGAAGGAGAAGGAGCAAGGAGAAGCAGGGCCAACAACGGTGAACGGAAAAAAAGAAGAAAAAAAAAAAGAGGGCCTTATATAGGCGTCCTCTCGGGTCGGGTAGGCTCAGATTTTTGTTGATCCAATCCGTTTGAGTGTCGATAGGCACGAATCTCAGAGGAATATTCTGGATCCTTTAAAAGAATGGTTTTCACATTTTTAACAAAATCCTCCAAAAATAATTTTAACTGCTGACCATTAACAGTAAAGATATTACCGTTTGAAGGGTTTTCAACTTCTACTACTCCATGTCCAAACACCTTTTTGACAATGTAAGGCGCAATCCATTTCAACTTCAACTTATTAGGAAAGAGGCAGAGTTTTGAATTAAACAACATGACTTTTTGAGAAGGTTCAAAAGACTTTCGTACAATGTTCTTGTCATGAAAAATTTTCATCCTGGTTTTAGCTATCTTAGCATTCTCATATGCTTCATTTCTCAATTCCCCCAATTCGTTTATTTGAAGTTTCCTTGCTAGTCCAGCCTTGTCCAGGTCAAAGTTCATTGCTTTAATGGTCCAGTATGCCCTATGTTTTAATTTCACTAGTAGGTGACCCGGCTTGCCATAGAGTAATCGATATGGAGACATATCCAAAATTATTTTGAAAGCAGTGTGATAAACCCAGAGTGCATCAGTTAGTCTTGACGACCAATCTTTGCGGTTTGGGTTTACTGTTTTTTCTAAAATCATTTTGATATCTCGATTAGCCAATTCTACCTATCCACTAGTCTGTGGTGTGATAAGGGGTTGCAATTTTATGAAAAGTCAGGTACTTTTTTATCAAATTCCAGTAAGGACGATTATAAAAATGAACACTCTCATCACGTATGATTGATTTTAGAATTCTAAACCGGAATAAATATTTTCTTTTAAAAACTTGATCACTATGCGATGATCATTATTTTGGCATGGAATTGCTTCAACCGATTTTAACACAGTCTACGACCACTAAAATGTATAGATAGCCAAAGGAAGGGGAAATGGTCTCATAAAATCGGTGCCCAAATAGTCAAAAATTTTAATTATTAGACTTGGGTTCAAGGACATCATGTTTCTTTTAGATATGCTTCCCAACTTTTGGCATCTATCACATGTTAGAAAAAAGACATGGACATCTTTAAAAAGTGTGGGCCAATAAAATTCACACTACAAGATTTTTACAGCAGTTTTCTTTGATGAGAAATGACCACCACACGCTTTAGAATGAAAAAATGATATTACCTGTCTATTTTCATGCTCTGGGATGCAACGTCTTATGATTTGATCCTTACTATACTTAAACATGTATGGATCTTCTTAAAAGAAATTATGAACCTCCTTAAGAAATTTCTTCTTTTCCTTCAATGTATAGGAAGGAGGAAATGCACCACTAGCAATGAAGTTGACAATATCTACGTATCATAGTGTTTCCATGACTGTGAATAGTTGTTCAATAGGGAAATTTTCATTTATTGGCAGTCTATCTTCACGAAATTCATACGTTAAGCTGGACAGATTGTCTGCCACTACATTCTCTACACCTTTTTGTTCTTAATGATCAGATCAAACTCTTGGTGCAAGAGTATTGATTAATGCTCAAATATAACATATTTTTCGGACTAATTATATTTTGGTGGAGTTTAATTGATGAGGTTTCAGGTTATAAAATGAACAAGGATTCAAGGTCATCAAAAAGAGCCCTTGAAGGCAAAAATAGCTCATTAGGGAACAAATTGCAAAAACCTTGAAGAAAGAACCAATGTTCGAATGTCATAACCATTCAAACGGTGGTAAGAAACCAAGCCAGCTGTTACAGACCATGAAGCAGCCAAGAACCAAAGTCTTGAGGAACAGAGAAACCGTTCGAACGTTTGTAACCACCGTTCGAACACCCATTGAGGCAATGACAAGACCGGACTGACTGAAGACATGGCGTGTTGCAGACTTGCAGTCAGAAGGCCCAGGCTCTTGAGTACCACCGTTCGAACGCCCAAACCGTTCGAACGCTCCCTGGAATTATTGGAGAGACAGAGCAGTCAGACTTTGCTTGGACTTTGAGGGAGCTTTGTACAAGGGACCTGGAGGAAGATTTGCACAAAAGACCTGAAGAAAGATTTACACAAGAAAATCACGTGTCTTCTGACCTGAATGACAAACAGTGACAGCATCTGCCGTTGAACGATGTAGAGCAAAGATAGAAAAATCGTTCGAACGCCCAAACCGTTCGAACGATGTGGACAGACTGCTTGGAGAGTGGTTGGCTTTTTACTTTGACTTTGACGCCCAGCTCTATTCTTTTACCCCTTCCCCTGCCTTCTCCTTGCCTATATATACCCTTAGTTTAGGGAGAAAATGGAGGACTTGACACCCAACACTTAGCAGCCAACACTTCTCATTTGTAGTTTTTCTAATTGTCTTAGTATTATTTCTTTGTTAGAGAGTGGGGAAGTTCAAGTTCCCATTCCTTTTCTTTTTGTTAATGCTTACATTTATATTAGCTTAAGAGTTTTAATTTCTTTATTCACATTTAGTCTTTACATTTATGTTCTTGATTTATATTTAGTCTTTACATTTATGTCTTTATTTACTTCTAGTCTTTACATTTATGCTTTTACATACACGCTTTTAATCATGTCTTGCACTTTCATTATTTGAGCTCCTTTCTTGCTTAGAAGAGTGAAACTCTTCCACTTTTCTAGAGCTTTACCAAAGCCGTGAAGGGTGGAACGTGATTCACTCATTCTTCATTGAAAATTAGCTCCTTGTTAATTAAACTTTTATTTTACGAAGTCCTCTACTTAGAGGGATGAGCATCACTCACTTTTCTAGCTTTACCAAAGCTATGAAGAGTGAGTAGTTTTTCATTCACTCTTTAGTAAGAGGTGAAAGACATGTAGTGATTATCCGGATATTATATGATGCTTTGTTCTAATGCTTAATATTTATATCCCCTTGCTTATTGGATGATTGATTGCATCTAGCAAAGCTAAGGTACTTTGTATAATCGAAAGTCTTTCTATGACACGGATGACTCTTGCATGGAAAGACTTCTCGGTTCAAGGCAAGTACCTCGGCTAGATCTTCATGACTACCCTTCAATCATCCCCATTATCAAGCTTTATTTAAAAGGATGGAACATTAAAATCATGGTTGGATGTCACGTGGGAACACTTGCTTGTTTGTGGACGCGATAACTCTCGGTACAAACAATTCTTGTAAATTTCTATAAGACATTGGAACCATGATTTTAATTCTCACAATCCATCTTTATCTTCCAATTAACTTGCTGTTGACATGGGAGTTAATTGAGTTATCAAGAAAAAATATAACATTTCGGATAGTTGAACACATGTCTCGATCCTCGAACTAAAGAGTGACTTCTCTGCCATTTGAATCAATTGTGTATTTTGTCTAGAAAATTTCTTGGAAAGAATTTAATATTCTGTTCAAGGAACTCACCCACATCTCACAATCCTAAAATCTCAAAGGTTACAATCAATTGGTCTCCTTCACTGATTACTTTGAAACACCAAAACTACTCGTTCCCTGTGGATTCGACTCTGGACTCAAACCGGATTATTACTACAACTTGACCGCATGCACTTGGGTGTACACATTTCGGATCAAGTCAAGTATCTATCTTAAGAGCCTTGGTTTGTCATCCTTCTGTGTGAGCATGAATTTTAGGGTTGCATGGTTCATGAATACAGTAACAGAAGAACCAACAAGATAAGAACGAAATTTTTCCAAAGCAAAAACTATAACAAGCAATTCTTTTTCAGTTGTTAAATAATTCATTTGAGCATCATTCAAAGTTTTATTTGCATAGTAAATCACAAGTGGTTTCTTATCCCTTTTTTGTCCCAACATAGCACCTACATCATAATCACTTGTATCAAACATTAGTTCAAAGGATAGAGTCCAGTCAAAGGGTTGCATTATTAGAGCATAAATTAACATACCCTTAAGTTTTTCAAAAGCTTTCTATCATGCTTCACTCCACACAAAAATTAGATCTTGAATCAGAAGATGACACATAGGTTTGGCTATGGTATTGAAATCTTTTATGAATCTCCTGTAAAAGCTTAAATGTCCTTGGAATGATCAAACATCCTTTACAGTCTTAGGGGCGGAGAAATTTTCAATCAGATTTATTTTTGCCTTGTCAACTTTCACGCCTTCATACGACATAATGTGACCTAGGATTGGCCTTGTGTTACCATGAAATGACATTTCTCCCAATTGAGCACTAGATTGACTACTTTGCATCTTATCAATACAATCTCTAGGTTGGTTTGACACAAATCAAACGAGTCGCCATATACAGAGAAGTCATCCATGAACACTTCCAAATTTTTTTCAACCATGTCACTGAATAGGCTTAACAAGTACCTCTGGAATGTTGCAGGAGCGTTACAAAGTCTAAAAGGAATCTTTTTGAATGCAAAGGTGTTAGAGGGGCATGTGAACGTGGTTTTCTCTTGATCATTTAGTGTTATCTCAATTTGATTGTACCCAAAATACTCATCTAGGAAATAGTAGGCTGCATGACCTGTAATTCTCTCTAGGACCTAATCAAGAAAGGGAAGAGGAAAATGGTCTTTCCTAGTCACTAGATTGAGTTTTCGGTAGTCTATGCACATTCTCCATCCTATGACGACTGGAGTTGATACCAGTTCATTGGCATCATTCTTGATCACTGTGACCCCAAATTTTTTTGGCACAACTTGGGTTGGATTATCTCATTTGCTATCCAAGATGGGAAAAATTATCCCAACATCTAACAGCTTGAGTACCTCCATTCTCATAACTTCCTTCATGTGAGGGTTCAGTCATCGCTATATTTGACGAGAGAGTTTTAAATCCTCTTCAGGTTATATAGCATGATTGCAAATTAACGGACTTATACCTTTCAAGTTTGCGATGGTCCACCTAATGGTACTTTTATGGAGTTTGAGAACTTTAATCAGCTTAGAATTTTGCAAGTCTGTAAGCTTATTTGAGGTCAAATGGAAACGGTTTTAGCTCAGGCTTTGGTGGTTTGTCACTTGATGAGAGTGACTCTGTACCACTAGATGAAAGTTCTTCAAATTTGAGTGTCCATGTCTTAACAACATGAGTAGGACAATTTTGTGGATTTGGGTCATCATTTGTTGACTCAGATGTACTCGATTCCAACAGATATGATTTATCAGAGGTTTCAAAAAAGGTATCATTCACATGGTCATGAACCAATAACTCAATGGAATTTATTTCTCCCACTTCTTTGTCTTCTCCTGGGTATTTGACAATATTGAAAATATTCAGCTCAAGAGTCACATTCTCAAAAGTTAATTTCATGGCTCCATTCCTACAATTAATTTATGCATTGGAGGTTGCCAGAAAGGGTCGACCAAGAATAACGAGAATTTGGTTCTCTGAATGTATTGCTTGCTGAGTATCTAAAACAATGAAGTCCATAGGAAAGACAAATTTGTCCACTTGGACAAGTACATCTTCAACAATGCCCCTAGAATTTTTACAGATCTGTCTACCAACTTGAGTGTGGCACAAGTCGGTTTGAGTTCACCCAGACCCAATTGCTGGTAGACTGAGAAAGGAAGTAGATTGGCACTAGCTCTGAGATATAACAATGCTTGTTCTATTATGAAGTTTTCAATGACACATGACACTTTTGGACAACCAGGATCTTTGTATTTTGGAGGGGTGTTGTGTTGAAGTAAGGCACTGGCTTGTTCCGTCAAGAAAGCTATTTTTTAGACATTTTGGCTTCTCTTGATTGTTCACAAGTCTTTTAGAAACTTGACATAAGACGAAAACTATTTGATTGCATCCAGAAGTGGGATGTTGATCTTTACTTGCTTAAAAAGCTTGTAAATTTTTGGCTGGTTGTTCATCTTCTGGATTATTTTGAGTCTATGAGGGAAAGAAGTAGGAATAGGTCATACAGGTTCTTTTTCCTTTGATGGTTCTGACTCTTTTTTTATCACAAGCTCAGGCTCAACAAATTCAGTGTAAGGAGTTGACTCAAGTCTTGGCCTTGGTATCAACATGTTTCTGATTGTTTTTTCAAACAACTTGTCACTTCTTAATGTAGTGATAACTTAGGCTTGATCTTGTGGGGTTTCCATGATTGAAGGGTTTCCCACGTGAAATTGGCCATGTGGGGATTTTGGTTGGGCGGGAAACTTGCCCTTCTCGTGTGTGGTCATGGATTGGGTTAATTTTTGAATGTGGCTTTTGATGTCCTCAAAAGACTGGATGGTCTGTGCTTTGAAATAGGTGAAAGCCTATGTGGAATGGGTGCTTTGTAGTTTGCCTTTTTGTGGAAGGGACAAAATCAATTTAACGGACCTTTTTCATCTCTAAGGCTTCAAGCTTTCGAGACAAAGTAGACATTTTTGCTCTCAGGTCATCATCATCTCTCAAGACATACTTACTTCTTTGGGCAGTAAATGGTTTGGCTTCTACAGTGGTAGAAGAGGCTGAGTCCCATAGCTGAGAGCTATCAGATATGGTGTCAAAAAAATTGATTGCCTCTTCCAGACTTTTACCCATAAATTCTCCTTGGGCCATCATTTCGACAAACTGACATAGTCTAGTGGGCAAGGAGTAGTAGAAAAATCCTACCAAAGTCCAATTATAAAAAATATGGTGTGGACAGGATTAGAGAAGATCTTTGAATCTCTCACAACTTTGTTAAAAGGTTTCTCCTTCTTTAACCGAAAAATTCATGATTTACCTTTTGAGTGCATTCATGCGGTGTAGAGGAAAAGAATTTCTAAAAAATTCTTTTTGTAATACCTTCCAGTTAGGTATTGAGAGAGATTTTAAAGTATTTAGTCATTGCTTAGCTTTGTCCCTTAAAGAGAAAGGAAAAAGTTTCATCTTGGCCAGTTCATAATTGTCTTGAAATGTTCCACATACTTCCTCAAAACTTTTTATGTGCATATATGGATTTTCCGCATCCAACCCATGAAATACATGTAGTAGATGTACTATCCCCGACTTTACAGTAAAGAAGGGATCATTTTCATGAAATACAAAGCAAGATAGGATACTATTTCTTGTGAGATTTAAGTAATCCCGCAAAGTTCGAATGTTAGGGACTTCCCCCTCTCTCATAGGGACTTCTCTGTTTCTCTCGTTATTTGTCATATTATTCTCACAAGAGTCTGCTATTGATCTAGGTGAATTCGGTTAAGGCTGATTCACAGACCCAGAAGATTCTGTCGACAAATTTTGATAGTGAGTAGTGTCTTCGGACATAAAATAAAAGAAAATAAAATTATTTACAGTAAACCAAAGAATATATACAAAAAAAAGGTTTTTTTTTACCTTTTACCTTAAAACACATTTTATAGTTCCCCGACAACAGCGCCAAAATCTTGACTTGATCCATAATGTTTACACCCAATTGCAGGCGGTCAAGCTATAGTAATAATCCAGTTTGAGTCTGGATTCGAATCCGTAGGAACTTTTGTTGGTGTTTCAGAGTAAGCAGTAATAGAGACCGAATGATTGTAACCCTTAAGATTTGAAGTTGTTTGGTGCGTGGGATTTCCTAAACAAAATACAGAATTCTTTCCAAGAAATTTTTCTAGATAAAATATAAGATAAGTTCAAATATAAAAAGATCACTCTTTAGTTCGAGGATCTGGATATCTAGTTAATCATCCGGTTTATTATATTTGTGCTTGATAACTCAATTAACTCACATGTCAACAAGTTAATCGGAAGATAAATGTGAATTGTGAGAATTAAGAACAAGATTCCGATGTCTTTCTAGAAGTTTACAAGAATTGTCGATGCTGAGACTTAACTCATCTACAAACAAGCAAGTGTTTCTACAAGGCATCAAACCATGACATTAATATTTCATTTTCATTTTTAAACTGAAGCACAGTAATGGGGATGATTGAAGGGTAGTCATGAAGATCTATCCGGGGCACTTACCTTGAACCGATGAGTCTTTTAATGCAAATGTTATCTATGTTATAGAAAATACTCATGGTTATACAAAGTACTTTAACTTTTTTAGATGCAATCAATCATCCAATAAGTAAGGGGAATATAAAGCATTAAATCATAAAGAAAATGCACAAATATAACTTCCAGATGATCTATACATGTCCATCACCTCTTACTATAGAATGAATGAGGAACTACTCACTCTTCATGGCTTTGGTAAAGCTAAAAAAGTGAGTGATGCTTATCCCTCCAAGGAGAGGATTTACAAAGTGAAACACATTAAAAAAAGAGCCGATCTTCAACGAAGAATGAGTAAATCACATTCCACCCTTTATGGCTTTGGTAAAGTTCCAGAAAAGCGCAAGATTTTCACTCGTCTAAGAAAGAAGGAAGCTCAAGCAATGGAAGTGAAAGAAATAAAGAAAGTAGAAGAAAGCTAGTCACTTTTGGAGGGTTTCCTCCTCAACCAAAAGATGAACTATCTCCCTTGATACAAGTAAATATAAGACAATTCTATAACTATACGAGTGGGAGTCTAAGCCTCCATCAAGCTTTCTCCAAGTCTCCTTTGAAGCTCCTACAATGAGAGTATTGATAGGCAAAGAGGAGGGGCAAAGGTAGTGTGAAAGAATAGTGCATGCCGCCCAAGTCCAAGTAAAAACCAACTCCTCAGCAACCAGTCTGGGGACAACGTTCTAATGTTGTCTCTTTCTTTGCCTAATGGGCATTCGAACGTGCTAATGGGGTTTGACCTTCCCACTCAAGTGGCTTGTAGTCTTCTTTGAAGTTCATTTCCACACTCTATGCAGCAATCTGGTCTTCAAATGACTCCAAGGGACGTTCGAACATTGATTTGCATTCGAATATGGTACTCAAGTACATCAGGGTCTTCCTTCTTGGCTGCAACATGTCATGTCTCAACAGTCTGGTCCTCTCATGAATTAAAGTAACGTTTGAACGTTCTTGCCTTGGTCCAAGCTTTTCCAATTTTGCTCCAGAATATGCTAGTGTTGCATGAAAGTATGATGTTCATCGCCTTTGGTCCCTTATACAATTTATGCCCTAAAATGTCATCATTTAAACTACATCAAAGTATAATTAGTCTTAAAAGGGCATACTAATATGCTAATTTTAACTACTAATCACACTCCCCACCCTAAATATTGCTAGTCTCTAGCAATGCAACAATTGAAAAATTATTTCTAATGTCATTTTCGTAGGTTATCCGGTTACATTAAGTGTATGCAATAAGCCGTTAAACCCCTAGGTTTACCCTAGCGGGTGAGTGTTGTCTCGTGAGGGTTTTTAGTGAAGTAACCCATAAACTTCAGTCGAACAGATGTGTATGTAGGGTTACTGATTAAAGTAACTTAGCATCATGGTCGTTGGGACACCCAACCCTCAATTTCGACTTAAATCCTACACCTTTCTTTTCCATAGGTATTTTTTTTCTATGTAAAAATAAGCATCCGTTACATTGGCATTTGTGATTCCCTGGGTAGCAGAAATGATTATTCTAGAAACAAGAATTGTTATATAGCAAACATTCTACTTTTACCACCCTTTATGGAAAACTTTGATTTCTCAAATCTCTCTTAGGATGCTCTCAAGAAAAATTCGCTCCAATTATAGTGACTCGTCACTGAAGGGGCATGTGATCAGAAGATGGTCAATCAAAAAATCACATGCACAATTAGTATGGGAGTGAAGTTTTTAGAAAGTAGACGAATCCTGTTCTTGGCATAATCTCATGAAAGTATATTGATGCAATTTAAAGAAATACTATTTAACATACCCAGCTTTTGATTGACAACACATATGCATCAGACTTGAAATCACTTAGGGCTTTTTATAGGTTATAATGTGGCCAGAGGTCAGTGGCTAACGAAATTACGTCAATGATATTCAAAAGCTATCCCTTTTTATGCAGTGTAGCACACCTCTTTCTAGGTTTTTGACATTTTGCCTTGAAATGGTATTTCTTTCTTTCATTTTTTTCTTTTTTCACTTTCTTGGTAATTCTGTTTATCTGGTCTTTTTTCAGTTTCTATTGTTTTCCCGACTTTTCTTTCATTCACCAGTAGCCATTATCGCCTTTTTCCCTTTCTCTTGATTTTCTGTATCTTACTGATAGATAAGAGGGTGTAAGAAAATTAGATATCAAGGTTTGTCAAGTATATTTTTTGGTGGCTTGGTTATCATATGAATTTTTTTTTTGAAAAAGAAATTATTCATTGAAAGCTCAAGCATGGCTAACTACGGATAAAATTTTGTAAAAGAAATGGCTAAGGCTCAGAATTACATCAAAGATGACCTAAAATTCTTTCTCAAGTACATGCACATGTATGTGTCGTATAAACAGATTCCTTGTGGGATATTTCAATAGATTGTTTTAGTTGCATCAATCAAAGTAAGTTTAATGAGATTATTCAAGGATGGATAGTGAAAAACCTTGAGTAAATGTTAATATCCTCTCACAAGTATCGCAAGACTTGAAACTTACCATGGTATCTTTTGTCATCTCCATTGGTTATGTCGGGTTTTCTAGGGAAGTTGGTTTTATATCGATTCAATTTTCGCGCCCGATCATCTTGTACCTTAAGAACAACAAATACTGTTGTACATTTAATATTCTAAGCATAGATAAAATACCATTTTCAAGGATTTGAGGTTTTTAGTCTAGATTGCTAAGTTATGTGTCGAACCGATCATGTGATTAGTCACTTTAACAAACAGCCTCAAATCTATTGTTCCATGATTTGTTAACAAACAACAATATTACGTTAAATCTACACATGCATTAAAAAGACAAACGTGATAAACTGAACCATTCATTTCACAAAATATGATTGTTTTAACACAAACATCAAGGATTCAATTTATCCAACCAAAGAAGTAATAAAACACAAAAAAAAAAAATATATTACATCCACAACAATCCACCACAGAAGAAGCACATCCTTGAAAGGAGAAACAAACACACAAAACCACAATCAAGTACAAAAATATCTCCTCCTCACTCTCCCTAGCTCTAGCAACTCCACCATCTCCACCCCTTAGGTAGCCGAGAATCTCCTCATGCTATCGGATAATCTTGTCCTGGTTGGCCTCGATGCCAAGCATAATCTCTCGTAGAGAACAGTGGGTACTAGTGTTGGGTCCTTCCTCGTCCCGAGTCTGCACATGCTATCTCTCTAACAGGTCTCTCGATCCAAATTCAACCCCTTGTTTTCTGTGCAGCTCGACGTTTATCCAACTAAGTATTTTTCAATTGTGTTATTGAGCTTTCATTTGTGAATTCAACTGAGTATATGAGTCTCATTTTTTAGTCTTAAATTAAATAAGCGTGTTTAAATTTCAATTGTGACACTCATGTTTAAATTATTGGTTTGAGACCTAAACACTTACTCAAATAAGGCTCAAGTATACTTTCTACTTACATGTTTAATTACTGGTTTGATTACATACTTCCTACTTTCTCATCTCTCTATCTGTCTCCCTTGGTTTCCTTCTAGAAAATCTTACGCACACACCTCGCCACCCTGCACCTATTTGAGAAAATGCCTGAAAGAATTTAGCTATTTTTTTGTTGGTTAGTAACTTACTACTTTTCTTTTGATATATTATTTGTGGTGTTGTTTATGTTGATTTCTATTTTTTGTTGTGATAAATTTTACACAATTTCTTGAGATTTGATTATGCAGTTGTTCGTTAGGAGGAGCTTTTGAAAAAGTGATGTTGCGTTAGGTCATTGTTAAATGGTTGTAATAAGGCAGGACTATGGTGTGATGGTGAATTCTGTAATTTATTTGAGTCATGCTTTCTGTAAACCTTTGTGTATGGATTTTCCCCTTTTAATTATGGAGTCCTATTTTAAGAGGGAATTTTGTCAAGATTATTCCAAAAAGATAGTGGACCCAAATTAATTTTAAATTAGGTTATAAAATAAAGAAAAGAAAAATATTTCTATTAAAGGTGTTGATTTGTTAGGATTGTGCCGTGACGTTTGGTAATTTTTATAAGCGAGCTTCAATTAATCAGTTTTATTTTTTTAAGGTAATAATTATATGCATGAGGTATACAGTTTTATTTTTTGGATACAAAAACAAGGAGACACAATATATTGATTTTGAAAGTTATATGGCTTATACGTACTGAGTGAATGTACTTAGTTATTCATCTTAACTTAAGTTTAGTGTTAATTCAATTTGCATTGGTATATTTTTCATTTGGTATTAGATGTTTGAGTTATTATATTGCAGTAGTTTTTAAATAGTGATAATAGGTTACTAACGTGATGTGATGAGATTATTGATGTAAGATAGTTTTTATTTTCCTAAATGTTTAATTATAAGTTGTATACACATGTTGATATTGTCAATTGGATCACATTTTCAAAGGGATTTTTTTTGAAATTTTGTAAAAGATAACATTAATTTATATCAATTGGTTTGATAATAGTGCATACATGTTCAAATTTTTTGAGTTATGTTTTTTGAGGTAATTTTGTACTTTTTTTTATATATTCATTGGCTCTAGATACTTACTGTTGTAATTATGTGCACCACTATTTTCTCCTGTTAATGCTCAAATTTTTAGTTGATTTTTTTTCCTGTCGCACAGTGCCTTTAGGCAAATAACTAGAGGTGTCAATCATGTCAGGTTAAACGGTTATGTGTCGGGTTAAACAGGTGTCAGATAAAAAACATATAAACTCATACATGACAAGTTTAATAAACGGGTAAAAAATTCTAACACGAACAATTTGATAAATAGATAAAATGACACAACTTGTTTAAAAAGTTTAAAAACAACAAAAAAACATATTATTTTAACAAATTTTTACACTCCATTTCTTTGCTTCCAGTTGTAGTTTCCTCAATTGGAAGAGTTCCAGCCACCAACCCAAGTGAAAGCCGCGTCACAAAGGTTAGCCAAAATGAGAAGGCCCACTACCTTTTTTATAGGCAACTAAAGCCTCTCTTCTCCACTTCTATGTCGATGTGGGATTAAACATGTTGGCTGGGTCAACCCGTTTGCCACCAAACCCATTAAGGTCTCACCCAAACTCGTTTAATTCATGTTAATTCGTATCGGTTAATCGTGTCATGTCAGACTTTGACAGGTCTAGTAATAACTATTAAATTTATTCAACTTGTGACAGCACCCCACTATACACATTAATCAAGCAATTTGTTGACAACAACAATTGTTGAACATGCAAAAACCTTATTTGAAATTAAAGAAAAGATGGAGAATTTAATAAAGAAACTAAATTCTTAAAAAAAAATACTTGAAATGAAAAAAAGAAAGAACATTTAGATATAAGGGTGAGAAAATTTGTCAATGCATAATAATTCCAGAGAAAATGTAGCGTTAGATGATAAGTCAAGAAAGATAATAGAGGATGTGAGAAATTGTAAACTACTAAAATTTGAATTCTCCTAAATATATAAATGGGACTAGATAAAAAAGTTATATATGCCAGACTTCACCACAGACATTAGAGATGTTTTTTATGTGATAAGAGTAAATTAAAAAAACATCAGGAATTACCACTAAAAAAATTGTGGAAATGATTTCAAAAGAGTATGCAGTCTATTAAAAATGAGAATTTTTTGTATAAGTGATACACACCACGTGGAATGACAGATGTGGTGTCTTTATCCGATGAAAAACAGCCCCCTCATCAAGATGTTAGATAAATTTTCAGAAATGCCAACTCAGCAACTGAGGTGGCTTCATTGACGATTTTTAACGCCTGAAGTAACTAAACAAACTGCAAGAAAAATAAGGCATGAAACTAGGGAGACGATCTCTTTCTTGTTTTTCAATTTTCAAATTCCCATCTTGCCATCACTGTTATGAGTATTCTCTCTTTCTCCTCACCCAAAACCTTAACTATCTCCCTCTTTCTCCAAATCTCTTCACATCACCAATAAAGGTGGAGACCCAGCCATATTCAGGTTGTATCGGTGGAGGAAAAAGAAAAATTCTCTTTCTTTCTCTAAAATGAGATTGGATACACAGATTGCACACTCACACACACATATTGGTAAATCTAATGTATATATATTTTCAAATACCTTTATTGACTTCATTTTCTTTCCTCTTTGTTTGACTAGATGCACACAAGAGATTGCAAACTAAGATTGACGGGACTTTAGGCGGCTCAGCAGCCCCCAAACTAACACATGGATAGTTATAGTTGTAATAGAACTCAAAAGGAGCAGGGGGATGGCCCCCAGGAATAATGGCTTGAAGGAGCCGAGTACACAGGCCGGAACCAACATTTAAGGAGATATGACAACCCGTTAATGAGGACTTGAGTGACTATAATAGGGCTATTAATGAGCCTCTGCATCCTTGAGACCCAAACTTACAGTCATAATTACGAAGCATTAATGGTCATTGCGCTGAACAGATGTCCTCGGGAAACCCCGATGTATTATTCCCCAAGCATTAAACACTCGAGAGTAGGTGTCAAGTGCCGATCAAATGGACTTAAATGACAGGGGATGAGATCATAAGTGCTCGGCATGCCCCAAGCAGTCAACCTATCGCTTGAGTGAACCAGTCACGAGAATCTACGTGGAGAACACTCATTACGCATAGATAAGAGTGCAAGTCATTAAATATTGAGATGGGACTCCAAAACCTTGGACTCATTGTGAAGCATTAATGATCATTGCACTGACTAGATGTCCTTGAGATACCTCGAGGTATTGTTCCCCGAGCATTAAATACTCGAGAGTAGGTGTCAAGTACCGATCATATGGACTTAAATGACCGGGGATAAGATCATAAGTGTTCAGCATGCCCCAAGCAGTCAACCTATCACCCGAGTGAACTAGTCACGAAAATATGATTGGAGAACACTCATTACGGGTACATTATAACCAAGGAAAATATGGGTACATTATGATGTATTGTGGAAATTATATGTTTGGATGTAATTGACCAAGGAATGGTGAAAATTGCTCATTTGGCATTCATTGTATTTTGGGCATGATTTTGGCATCACATTCATGGGCATTAGGAATGAGTGTGGGTGTGTGTGTGGATGGTCTAATCAAATTCCATACTTGGTGGATGATGGATGGGCTCAGGAAAGTTGGATCGGAGGTCCAACTGAGTCGCACGGTTACATGAAAAACTTGTGTCCGGTATAGCAAGAAGGACTAGACTCTCCCTTAGGTGCAAGACTACGCTACTAGTTTTTACACTTCAGACGGTTCAAGTCCAAAAAAATATATCGTTGTGTGGAGCCGGCGGTGAGACACCAAAATTCCTCTACCCAACAAAAGGCACATGATTTTGTTTTATAAAATAGGAATTTGATGAGAAATATTAAATGACAGGGGCTTAGAAAGCCCAGTTTTCATACATGGCAATTGCATGTGTTGTGGGAGCCGATGAGGGCTCAGGTTAAGGTGCATAAGTGGGTTTCATCTCATTTCATGACATGACATGGTATACTTATCACTGAATGCATGTTCTTGATTGGAACGTTTGTTGTTTGATGAATGTTGCTTGTGAACATTTCATATGCACTTAGGTTGGGGAGTAGCCTCTTTAGGAGATACCATATTGAGCGTATGCTGGATAGTTTTCCTTTGTCTTTCCTAACCTCCCCAACATCACCCTCAATGTATGTGCATGATGTATGTATGAAGGGGAGTGTCCCTCTCCCTTGGGATGATGTCAAAAGAAAGGGTAAGGACAAAATGGAATGGAATGATGTAAGTGTGGGATGTGAATGAACAAAAATGCTTCCCAAGTGCAAGAAGACTTTTTGTATGTCGAGTTTTACTTGGAGAGTACTTGTAATGCCCCAAATACCACCTTAGAGGACATTACATTCTAAAACCATTTACATCATTAGAGCACTAAGATAATCTATCAATAAATAAGACTTCATGAAATCATCCATGGAATTTACAACATTATCTCAAAAGAATAGACTCGTCTTGGCCTTTACATTCCAAAAATCAACTAATGTAACACAGCGGAAATAAAAAAAAAGAAAACTAGATTCCACAAGGTTAAAACTTAATATCCTAGTCTAGAACAAAAGAAAGTGTCGCTCTAGGCGTCCACCTCGGGATCCACGCACCTATCTATCGGAGTCTCGCAGTGTGCGGGCTCCTCGACTCCCAGCTCTTCCTCAAGAGGATAATCTGAAAAGGTTGTTAAGTAGGGGGTAAGCATGAAGCTCTGTAAGAAAATTCTTTCAAACCCGAACAAGCTTTAGAAAAGCACATATAAGCAGTCGGTCTCATTTTACAAATAGTATATATAACCTTTTGAAGTAAAATAATGACATTTTAATACCGATCTCAAGTTCACGAACAACAATAAAGTTAAACGGAAAGGTGAAATCAATTACCAAAAATTTTTCATACAATTCCCAAAAGTAAACCAATACCCCATACATGATTTAATATTGTCCTCTTTGGCATGAGCATCCTTACAAGGAACCTCTCAACCTCAACGCTTTGTTTCTCAAGCATCCTTACAAGGAACCTCTCGATAATACCACATATTGTCCTCTTTTGGCATGAGTATCCTTACAAGGAACCTCTCACCCTCAAGGCTTTGTTTCTCAAGCATCCTTACAAAGAACCTCCGAAGAACACCACATATATTGTCCTCTTTTGGCATGAGCATCTTTACAGGGAAACTCTCACCCTTAAGACTTTGTTTCTCAAGCATCCTTACAAGAAAACTCCTGAGAAGGAATGACCATCCTTACAAGGAACCTCTCACTCATGTTCATCCAAACAACTATTTAAGAAATATAATACCACCAACTATCTCAAATATCCAACATATTTTCTCAAACCACAAGTAACTTCAAAAATTCTCAATTCTTCGCATGTGATATTTTCAAATAGGACAATTTAAAGAAAAATATGCAAGAGATCATCATCAATATCATTTTATTACTCAACATAAAGCACTAGAGTTTTCAAAACCAAGCTTGAGTAAATATAGAGAGAGAAGTCCATATTTCTTAAAAAAAACTAGGGTTTTGATGGCTCCCCAACCATCACTTTGTTCAAAACATGATAAAGTTTGCAAAAACATCAACAAATAAGGAACCCATAGCAAAGACATATGATTAAGAGTCAAAACTTACATATCTAATAACCCTAACCTCAATGAACAAGAATGGAAGAAAAATCCCTACCTTGGCTCTTGAATAACTAGGGTTTGAATCTTGAATCACTCTTAAATCTCTTGTTTTTTTCTTTTTGATATTGTATTCTTGTAAACCCCAGCATGTAATAGAACTTGTACCAACTCTAATAGATGTACAAATGTATGTTATATAAGTTTGAGTTGGTCTCGAAAGGTTTTAGAATGAATTGTAAATAAAAAATAGGTCAAACATGCAAAACTGGGCAAATCGTACCGGTATGTGTATCGGTACGATGAGGTCCAGTAGGTAAACCGTACCGGTACGCTCAAAAGAAAAGCCAGTATTCTAAACAAGTAATGTCGGGTTTTGGCTCAAAACTTAGCACTATAAACACCCCCCAAATGTCTCTTTAGCCTCATTGCTCCACTCCTAACCATAGAAACACTTAGAGAGAAAGAAAGGAAGAGAGAAACTCAAGATCAAAGGAGAAAAACACAAGATTTAAGGGTGATTCAAGATTCAAGCCCTAGATTTCAAGAACAAAAGGTAGGGGATTTCTTCTCTTTCTCTTACATTGATACTAGGGTTTATACATATGTACTTTTTACACTCTAAACCTTAGATGTATGCTATAGAATCATTTATTCTTGATATGCTTATGAATGTTACCATGCTTTAAACAATATTAATGGTTGGTTAACCATTAAATCCTTGTTCATGGCTAAAAACCCTAGTTTTTAAGAGAGATGAACTTTTCTCTAAATTTTTCTTTATTCTTGATTTCAAAACCTTAGTGTTTCATATTGAACAATAAAATGGTGTTTATGATGATCTCTTATATTTTTCATACTTAGTTATTGAAATTGTCACATGATGAAATTGGAGATTTTTAGAAATATGCTTGTCATAGAGAATATGTAGGTTTCCTTATTGTATGGTTGTTGTAAGGGACTTGAATTGCCATCGAAAGATGTCGTAGAGTGTTAGAGGTTAGTCTGCCCCGGTGGGGGTGAGATGGTTTCCTAACACTTGTAGTGGATTGCCATTTGGTAATGCGACCACTATTGTTCACTGGTGTTAGAACTAAGGGTGGTATACCTTTCCTGGGGAGGGATTTGTCACTACCATTGGGATGGTAGATGCCCTTTCCCAAAGTGCTTATGATGTGGTTGTGATTGGTGAATTAGATATAGTCGTTGGGTAGATTCTTGAGAAACAATCAACATACATGGCATGGGATGAACCAATAGATATCTATATATCTGTATGAGACCATAGATTGGATTATGTCGGAGTCGGTGCATTGGTATGGGACAATACAACGGCAGGCGCCGGTACAAACCATTTGGCAATGGTTTATTGTTGAAGAATGCATTTTACTATTTTTATTTGATTATCACTGTTGTATAAACATGAGATATTTTTAAATGTCACAGTTTTCTCTCAAAAGTTGTATATGTTATTTTGCTAAATGAGACCGACCTGTTTTACATTTTTCTAAACCTTATTTGAGTTTGGAAAGATTTTGCTACAGAGCTTCGTGCTCAACCCCTACAAATTATATATTTTCAGATCATGTACTAGATGAAGAGTTAGGAGTCAAGGAGCCCGTACATTGGGAGACTCAGCTAGACGGGGAGGTGGATCTCGAGGTGGATGCTTAGAGCAACACATTCTTTTGTACTAGACTAGGATATTCTTTTGAAACAATGTAAAGTCTAGTTTAGATTTTGTTATATTCCACTGAGCTACATTACTTAATTTTTTGGGAATGTAAAGGCCAAGATGGGTCTATTCTTTTGGGATGATAGAGTGGGTATGATATATGGTGAATGAAAATTTACTTTATGATGGATAAATGGACCCGGTGTGGTCAATAGCTATGCATATGTGGACTCGGTGCGGTCAATTATAGTATAATTGTACAGGTTGTATTTTGTGTAGGGCTACCCGTACAAATGAGACTCTGCCCGAATTTTGTTGAAATATCAATGGTTGATGAATGAAACTTTCTTAATTATGGAGTTATTTAGTGCTCTCATGCAGCGAATGGTGTTTAGAATGTAAGGTCATCCATGGAGATTTTTGGAGCGTTACAGATTTGGTATCAGAGCATAGGCTTTAGGTCTTACATGGGAACTGTAGGTTATGGATTCATACTAAAGAAATAGGACTAGGTCGAAAGAATTTGTTGGTCTGATTTTATATGAACTTTATGTTTAGACTCAAGCGATATTAGGATGTCTTGTACATCAATGAAACTAAAGTGTAAATTGATGTACATGATGGACAACGGAAGAGGATGTGGACGTGGACGTGGACGTGGGCGTGGTCATGGAGGTCAAGCAAACCCACCACCACCTCCCGATGCCATGAATGACATTTATCAGTGTTTGAGGGAGCTCACCACTCTAGTACAACACCAGAATGGGAACAACCATAATGGAGGAGCTACGAGGACGATAGCCGAAGGATGATAGTTCTTCGAGAATTTCTGAGGCAACACCCGCCTACTTTCCAAGGGAGCTCTACCCCTTTGGATGCGGATAAATGAATCCGCCGAGTGAAGAAGATTTGTGAAGGCATGGGGATTGTCAAGGATTTACGGGTTGGCTTAGCTACCTACTTGTTCCAGGGGGAAGCCGACCATTGGTGGGACTCAGTGAAACGAAGGAAGAATACGGATGTTCTCACTTGGGAGGAGTTCGGCCAATTTTTCCAAGAAAAATACTTTTCTGAATCAGTCAGGGATAAGATGAGCACTGATTTTCTCACTTTCCGACAAGGAAACATGACAATAGCTGAGTACGATAGAAGGTTTGACGAGTTGTCCTGCTACACTACGGAGTTCATATCTACTGAGGCCATGAGGGCCAAACGCTTTGAGCAGGGCTTAAGGCCTGCTATCTGAGAGAAGTTTGTGGCTCTAAAAATTCAGGACTATGGGGATCTGGTTGACAGAGCTGCACTGGTAGAGAGGGATATGGAGGACAGTTAGAGGAGGCAGAACGCCATGAGGGGAGGTTCGATCCGGACAGGTGCAAGTAGTAGTGGAGCACAGAGAGTGGCACCCTACTGTCGCCCAGACCAAGCAAGGGGATAGAGACCTCAGATAGCTTGAGGAGCAGGAGGTGTACCGGGGAGGACAGCCACAGACCCCCGTTAGTGTTTCGCATGTGGAGGAGTGGGGCACTTCAGACACAATTGCCCATCGCTTCCACCTAGGGACAACCAAGCGACTGGACAAGTGGTTACAAACAAGCCACTACAGCAGCAGAGGCTGTTGGGAGCCCTAGCCCCAGGCGGCGCCACTCAGGGGAGAGTATTTGCATTGACCCAACCGGAGGAAGATGCCTCAAATGCCGTTGTGGAAGGTATCGTTCTTCTCTATAATTCTTGGGCCCGAATTTTATTTGATTTCGATGGGACTCATTCTTTTATACGTACTACATATGCTAGTAGTTTTGGTTCGAGAAGCTAGAACATGCATTAAATATTGACTTACCTACAGAAGAATGGTTGGGTACTAGCCGAGTTTGCAAGGGTTGCGTGCTTCGTATTGGGGAGTACGAATTGATTGTGGATTTGGTTGCTTTAGATATGAAGGGGTATGATGTTATATTCGGGATGGACTTATTGTCCGCTTTCCAGGTAGTAATGGATTATTTTCGTAAGCGGATTACATTTCAGTTACCAGGAGGGGTAGTATTTAGTTTTATCAATGATCGAAGTTTTTCCCATCCATTTCCTACTACGGGTAGTAGATTTCTGAAAACTAAGGCGGAAAGTCAATTGAGTTTCTTGGCTAGCTTGATGGGAGATGATCGGGATAAATCCCATGCGGATGTGGTGTTGATAGTATCGAATTTTCTGGATGTCTTCTCAGATGAATTACCCGAGTTACCACCACACAGGAAAATTGAGTTCAAGATTGATCTTTATTCGGGAATCGAACCTATATCCATTGCTCCCTACCGTAAGGCATCTTTGGAATTGAAGGAGCTAAGGAAGCAGTTGGATCATCTATTGACCATTGGATTTATCCGTTTGAGCACTTCACCTTGGGGAGCCCCGATCCTCTTTGTGAAGAAAATGGATGATACACTGAGGTTGTGCACAGATTACTGAAGTCTGAATCAGGTGATCGTGAAGAATAAATACCCTTTACCACGAATCGATGACTTATTTGATCGGTTGAGGGGTTCGAAGTATTACTTCAAGATTGATCTTCGCACAGGGTATCACCAATTGCGGATAAAGGAGGAAGATATTCCTAAGACTGCTTTTTGTACCCAGTATGGTCATTTCGAGTATACGGTGATGCTGTTCGGATTAACTAATGCTCCAGCAGCCTTCATGGAGTTGATGCACAAGGTATTCCAGTAGTACCTTAATCAATTTGTCATTGTGTTTATTGATGACGTATTGATTTACTCACAGACTCAAGAGGAACATGCACGTCATCTCTCTATTGTGCTACAAACATTGAGAGAACATAAGTTATATGCGAAGATGAGTAAATGTGAGTTTTGGATGAAGTAAAATTCATTGGTCATGTTGTGTCCGAGCAAGGGGTAGTTGTTGATCCCGCAAAGATTGAGGTCGTAATGAAATGGGAACCACCGAAGAATGTGAGCGAAATACATAGCTTCTTTAGTTTAGCAGGTGACTATTAGAGGTTTATGGAAGGGTTCTCCAAGTTAGCGATGCCGATGACTCGCCTTACGAAGAAGGGAGAGAAATTCTTGTGGACTCAAGCATGTGAACTAGCCTTTTGCACCTTGAAGGAGAAGTTGACGACGGCTCCTGTCCTCATTATTCCGAATAGTGGGGAAGGATACGATGTTTACACTGATGCTTCATTACGAGGCTTGGGATGTGTGCTAATGCAAGGAGGTAAGGTAGTTGCCTATGACTCTAGGCAACTCAAGGTTCATGAACAGAACTATCCCACCCATGACTTAGAGCTTGCCGCTATGATCTTTGCTATTAAGTTATGGAGGTGTTATTTATATGGAGAGAAATTTCAAGTGTTCTCTGACCATAAAAGCCTTAAGCACATATTCACCCAAAAAGACTTAAATCTTTAGCAAGGAAGGTGAATTGAGTATCTAGAAGACTACGATTTCACACTCAACTATCATCTGGGGAAGGCAAACGTAGTAGCAAATGCACTGAGTAGGAAGTCTCGGGGTGCAATCAATTTCCTTGCGGTGAATAGGTGGAAGATGATGGATGCCTTGGAGGAATTCGACCTATGGTTGGATAGACAGGAGGATCGACCATACCTATTTAATCTTGTTGCCCAACCAATGCTTCGACAAAGTATCGTAGAGTTGTAGCAGTTAGACACCGAGTTGGAAGCTATCCGAGGTAAGTTGGGGAGGAATGAAATTGTGAGAATTGGATAATAAATGGTGATGAGTTATGGTTTCAGGGAAGGCTATGTGTACCCGATGATGACCAAGTAAAGGAAGAAGTGTTGGGCGAGTGCCATTGTTCCAAATTTTTCATACATCCGGGTAGTACCAAAATGTATAGGGACATGAAGTGGCAATATTGGTGGAAGGGAATGAAGAAAGATGTGGCTAGATACCTTTCCAAATGTGTGGTGTGTCAACAAGTGAAGATTGAGCATCAAAAGCCCGGAGGATTATTGCAGTCCTTGCCTATTCCCGAGTGGAAGTGGGATCACATCACCATGAATTTCGTGTCAGGTTTACCACGGACTTCGCAAGGACATAATGCTGTATGGGTCATCGTGGATAGACTCACCAAGTCCGCTCATTTCTTGAGTATGAAGACCACAAACAACTTAGAGACCTTGAGCAAGTTGTATATTCGCGAGATCGTCAGGTTGTATGGAGTTCCACTATCTATCGTATCGGATCGTGATTCTCGTTTCGTAGCACAGTTTTGGCAAAGTCTTCAAAGAGCTATGGGGACAGAGTTACACTTCAGCACCGCATTTCATCCTCAAACCGATGGTCAATCTGAGAGAGTAATACAAATTCTAGAAGATATGTTACGGGCTTGCACGTTGGATTTCAAGGGAAGTTGGAGCGATCAGTTGTCGTTGGTGAAATTCGCATATAACAACAATTTTCAAGCAAGTATTGGGATGGCACTGTATGAAGCATTGTATGGAAGACCATTTCGATCACCGACGTGTTGGTTGGAAGCCGGCGAGAGTAGTTTGTTTGGACCAAAGATTATTCGAGAAACTACCGAGAAAATTTAACTCATCCGGGAGAGGCTACGAACGGCACAAAGTCAACAGAAAAGCTATGCGGATCAAATACGAAGACCATTGAAATTCAAAGTAGGAGACTACGTGTTCCTCAAAGTTTCACCCAAGAAGGGAGTATTTCACTTCGGCAAGAAGGGAAAGTTAGCGCCAAGATATACCGGACCATTTGAAGTTATCAAGGTTGTGGGCAAAGCAGCGTATCAGTTGCAGTTACCAGCTCGGTCGTCAGGGGTGCATGACGTGTTCCACGTTTTGATGCTACGGAAATGTCAAACGGATACAATGCCGGTCGTGGACTTGGAAGATATAGAAGTTCAAGATGGAGCAACATATGAAGAACAACCGGTGAAAATTCTCGATACGAAGGAGAAAGTGCTTCGCAACAAAGTCATTCAATTGGTGAAAGTCTTGTGGCAACATCATAGGATGGAGGAAGCTACTTGGGAACCCGAGCTGGAGATGTAAGAGAAGTATCCTCATTTGTTCACCACTTGAAGTAAGTTTCGAGGACGAAACTTTCTTTAAGGGGGTGGATTGTAAACTCCCGCATGTAATAGAACTTGTACCAATTTTAATTGATGTACAAACGTATGTTATATAAGTTTGGGTTGGTCTCAAAAGGTTTTAGAATGAATTGTAAATGAAAAATAGGTCAAACATGCAAAATTGGGCAAACCGTACTGGTACGCGTACCGGTACGACAAGGTCCAGTAGGTAAATCATACCTGTACGACGAGGTCCAGTAGGTACACCGTACCAGTACGCTCGAAAGAAAACACGATATTCTGAACAGTAAATGTCGGGTTTTAGCTCAAAACTTAGCACTATAAACACCCCCAAATGTCTCTTTACCCTCATTACTCCACTCCTAACTATAGAAACACTTAGAGAGAAAGAAAGTAAGTGAGAAACTCAAGATTAAAGGGGAAAAACACAAGATTTAAGGGTGATTCAAGATTCAAGCCCTAGATTTCAAGAACAAAAGGTAGGGGATTTCTTATCTTTCTCTTACATTGATGCTAGAGTTTATACATATGTACTTTTTACACTCTAAATCTTAGATGTATGCTATATAATCATTTATTCTTGATATCCTTATGAATGTTACCATGCCTTAAACAATATTAATGGTTGGTTAACCATTAAATCCTTGTTCTTGGCTAAAAACCCTAGTTTTTCAAGAGAGGTGAACTTTTCTCTAAATTTTTCTTTATTATTGATTTCAAAACCTTAATATTTCATATTGAACAACAAAATGGTGTTTATGATGATATCTTATATTTTTCATACTTAGTTATTGAAATAGTCACATGATAAAATTGGGGATTTTTAGAAATATGCTTGTCATGGAGAATATGTTGGTTTCTTTATTATATGGTTGTTGTGAGGGACTTGAATTGTCATCGAAAGATACTGTAGAGTGTTAGAGGTTAATCTACCCCGGTGGGGATGAGATGGTTTCCTAACACTTGTAGTGGATTGTCATTTGGTATTGTGACCACTATTGTTCACTGGATTTCAAACAAGGGGTGGTATACCTTTCCTAGGGAGGGATTCGTCACTACCATTGGGATGGTAGACCCCCTTTCTCAAAGTGCTTGTGATGTGGTTGTGATTGGTGTACTAGGTATAGTCGTTGAGTAGATTCTTGAGAAACAATCAACGTACATGGCATGGGATGAACCAATATATATCTATATATTTATATATCTGTATGAGACCATGAATTGGATTATGTCGGAGCCGGTGCATTGGTATGGGACAATGCAACAGCAGGCGCCGGTCCAAACCATTTGATAATGGTTTATTATTGAAGAATGCATTTTACTATTTCTATTTGATTATCACTGTTGTATAAACTTAAGATCTGTTTAAATGTCACGATTTTCTCTCAAAAGTTATATATGTTATTTTGCTAAATGAGACCGACCTGTTTTACATTTTTCTAAACCTTGTTTGAGTTTGGGAAGATTTTTCTACAGAGCTTCATGCTCAGCCCCTACAAATTACATATTTTCAAATCATATACTAGATGAAGAGTTGGGAGTCGAGGAGCCCGTACACTGGAAAACTCAGCTAGACGGAGAGGTGGATCCCAAGGTGGACGCTTAGAGTGACACATTCTTTTGTACTAGACTAGGATATTCTTTTGAAACAATGTAAAGTCTATTTTATATTTTGTTATATTCCGCTGCGCTACATTAGTTAATTTTTTTGGAATGTAAAGGCCAAGATGGGTCTATTCTTTTGGGATGATAATGTGGGTATGATATATGGTGAATGGAAGTTTACTTTATGATGGATAAATGGACCCAATGTGGTCAATAGCTATGCATATGTGGACCCAGTGCGGTCAATTATAGTATAATTATACAGGTTATATTTTGGGTAGGGCTTCCCGTGCAAAGGCTTTGCCCGAATTTTGTTAAAATATCAATGGTTGATGAATGAAACTTTCTTAATTATGGAGTTATTTAGTGCTCTCATGCAGCGAATGGTGTTTAAAATGTAATGTCGTCCAAGGGCGTTTTTGGGGCGTTACAATTCTCTCCTTCTTTCTTCCTCTATAAGTGTTTCTAGGGTTAGGAGTGGTGTAATGAAGGCTAATGGGGTGTCTCTAAGTATTTATAAGGTGAACATGGACCACAAATCGCGACCTTAGAACTGTCTAATCTCTTTTGGTAGTTCCGGTACGGTGTAGTTTCGGAGCACAGTACCAGTACGGTTAACTCACTTGACCAAATGGTTCCGGAACACAATACCGGTACGGTTTAGTACCGGTATGGTTTGCCCAATTTTGCCTATTTCCTTTGTGTTTCATTACCAATCATTTCCAAAATCTTTCAAAACTAACCCAAACGTATACAACATACATTTGCACATCAAACATAGTTGATATAAGTTCTATTACAAATTATTTCGTATATTCACGAGCTAAAACCAAGTTTTGACTAATATTTACAATATTAACATTTCCTACGGCTATAACCCATGGGATTCATTTCTACACCATTTCACATATTAAATTACTAAACAATTTATCATTATATTACTTTAAACATGTAGGGGTTTACAGTACTCCAAGGTCGTCTCACCAGGGAAGGAGGTGTATCATCATGAAGGTGATTTTGGTAAAAGAAAAGTGTAAAATCATTTGTTGTTGGAATTTAATTTTCGTTTGTGTTGTGATGAAATTTAAATGGGAAATAAGTGTTGACTAATCCAAGGGGTCATTTTAATGGGAATACCAATTCAACTCAAATCCTTCCTCCAATAGAGCATAGATGAATGATTAATTTATGGAAAGCTAGGGACGAGATGAAGTGAGGATCTAAGCATAAACCGTGACAAGTCTACGGAATATCAAAGACTCACAATCTCATCCACCCTCTACTCAGTCAAACCAACCCACCGTACTCTGAGAGGAGGAAAGAAAAAAAGTTAAAATGGCATACCCAAGAGGAGGTCTCATTTGGATTAGTCAACTACAAGGCTTAGCTACTCATGCTTAAAATAAAAACAACCATGAAATGAGAATGCATTATGAAGAAATGAAGATTCTAAGTAAATTAATGCAGGAAAACATAAGATAAACTAGAGTGCATTGAATAACGATTTCTAACTAAGAAATTGAATAACATAGAAGCATTAATGGTGAAAGCTTTGATGGATGATTAAACTTAAAAGCAACTTGAAGTAAATGGCATTCAAGACTTCAAATAAAGTTTAGAAGATTCTTACATGAAATTGGAAGACAATGCATGGAATAAAATGTAAAAATCTCAACTTCTCTCTCTAACACTATTCATCTTCTTCCTAGACTATCTCTCTCTATATTACAAAGTGTATCTCACCATAATGGTGTATCTCCTTGCCAAAAATGTCCACGGACTAATGCCCTAGCTAGGTTGATGTGATCTCCTTCCATAGGGTTGCCAAGAGAGTGGGCTGGATAGGGTGGTGTCGACCTTCACACCCAACATCTTTCCTCCTTTCTCTCCTCCTTCATCATCAAGGCTCCAAATGTCCAATGAGAGATGTAAAAGGGATGTTCAGTATGTTGAGAGTGTCAGAGACAAGTGGGAGTGTGCTTCGTGTGATCCTCAAGGCAGCAGAGAATGGCCTGCAGAATCTGGGCTGTTTTAGTAGAGCCTACCAATATGTCGAACGCTAGTAGCCAAAGCCTACCGATATGGCATACTGGTAGGGTTTCACCTGTTTTTGTTGATTATTTGGTTTCCTCACCTCTTGAGCTATCTTCAAGTCATCCTTTCATTATAATTCACCTCAAACCATTTGGGAACACTTTTAGAAGCACCATTTATCACCTTTTATCTGCAAACACCACAAATCTTCGTTAATAGCTCAAGTAGCACAATTCTACTCATTTAATCTGCAAAAGCAAGTGAAAAAAATGTATTGGCACATGAAACATGCAATGTTTTGTGCTAATCGTGTGGCTCACCCTTTATAGGACAACACTTAAGGTGCGAGATATATGTTGGCGGATGGCTCAAACTCGGGGGCCTCAAGGATGAAGAAAATCCAAAATGTGGCTTTAATTTAGAGTTTTTGTAAAACTTTGTGAAATTTAATTTTGGGAAATGTAAATATTTGGAAATGATTGTAATAGAACTTATGAACCATGTGTTGGGGTGGTTTAGAATGAGTTTGGAATGGATTTGAATTGAAAGAGGAAGGAATCGTAGGAAAACATGCAAAACCTTCTGAAATGTTGATGAAAACCTTTAAGAAGAATTTTGCTAGCTCTTCTAGTAGGAAAAATCTTCCGGAAGGTCGATCAAAACCTTCCAGAAGGAATTTTTCAGCAGGAAAACCTTTCGTAAGGTAGACCAAAACCTTCCAAAAGATTTTCCAAAAATCTGAAATTTTAAGAATGCTTTGCCATGCTTTTGGGCTTTATGTCTTTTTATTTAAATGATGTAAATGGACAATAATTGAGTATAAATTGTGGTAGATTAGACCTCGGATAGGTTATTTGATTAAATGTATATAGTTTTGTGTTTTGTGTTCCTAGTAAATTGGATGATGTGCCATGGTGTTGGGTTATGCAAAATTTACGGGTATTTTCGCGGGTTGACAAAGGACCCCCTGTTTTAGGGGCGTCACATCTGCGCCTCGCTAGGAATAGCTAGTGAAATGAAGGTTATGGGAAATGACTAGTGAGATAGCTAGCTCGTTGGAGAGAAAATTTAAGGTTTACCTCTTTAAAATAGATAAGAAGGGCATTTTTTTGAAATCCTTGGAGTTGCTCTTAGTTCTGTTGCTCGACTTAACTAACTTTAAATGAGAAGTGCTGAAAAAAACATTCATGATGCTGTAGAAATTTGAATATGGGTACATAACTCCATTGATTTACGTTAGAGCTATTGCAATGGTGAATGACATGTAAAGACCCAAGTGAATGACAAAGTCTACTTTAAGCAACAAGCAAAGTTTGATTCTACATCCATTGATTTACGTTAGAGCTATTGCAATGGTGTCAATACAAAGTTGATGATGACTGTAATAGTTTCGGTGACTGTAGGAGTTTTGTCTAGTAAATGATGGAGAAATTTCTGTTTTTTTTTTTAATTTTTTGCGAGAATGTGAAAATTGTATTATTATTGCGGTGATGAGAAAGTAGTATTTGGTGATGATAAGTTACTGAATCCATTTTTTTGCCTATTTGGCCATTCTTTTTAGTTTTTGAGCTTGGCAAAAATTTTTGGCCTTTTTGATATGGAAAATGAAATTTTGAAATATAACTGAAAATATTTTTGCACTTTTTATTTTAGTTATGTCTACATGATCATACTTGCACATCTTTTGACTTCCATGATTTGAATGAAACTGAGACCCACAAATTCAACTTGTCAAAACAAACAATTTGTTGCTCTATATAGAAGGATCCTTGACCATTTGCTGTCTCACAATACAAATCCAAATATACCAACTTAAGTTTGCAATAAAGCTAATGGCTCCTTAAGCTCTCAGAATTACTCATCCTTGCGGTAAAAATTTAAAGAAAAGCGAGTTAAAATTTGAAAAGGAATGCACAAGAGAACCATCCTTGCTGCAGAAAATTTGAAAAGGAATGCACATGGACCATACTTGTTGTAGAAACAGAGGCTCCTCAAGCCCTCAGAATTACTAATCTTCTAGAATGTAAAAAAGGGGTAGGCACGACATGTTGACTTTTCATCCAATAAATCCCAATCCTTCAGAAACAAAGAGTGAGACAATTTTGGTGGTAGATCTTTGTAGTATTTGTGTGTGTGTGTGTGTGTGTAACATCTCTGTTATGGCACAAAAGCACACCAATTAAGCTGAGAAAACAGGGGAAGAAATCTTTAGCTAAAATTCCTTACGCGTCAGAATTTCTTATCAATTCCTCCACAAACTGTAATGTCCATTTAATCATATCTCCTTTCCTCTTACATTTGTGTACAAAAGAGAAGAAATGTGGAGAAAGATAGAAACAAATATGAATGGGGAAATGGAGAGTACGGAGAGAGAAGAAATTTGCAGAGAAAAAGAGAGAATGGAGAGCTGAGTTGTGAATTTTTTAACTTTGAAAAGACTTTAAGACAGAGATTCGGGTTTTGTGGTGTCCTTTTCTTGAAATTTGCCCCGTTAACTCCGACATTAACTTCCATTAACAATTCTATCTATTTGTTGAGTTGGCTTTTCTGAGAAGTTATTTGACATCTTGAAGAGGGGGCAACTTTTCATTGGATAAACACACCACTTCTTTCAGTCCACGTGGTGTGTATCACTCATACAAAAATTTCTCATTAAAAATGATCAAACAAGCTCACTTTTGAGTAAAATTGCTTCTCAAAGATTAAAAAATAAGAAAAATTTCAGTGACACCTTTTTAAATTTATCATATTTTTAAAGGCACTCTTTATTATCAAAACATCACTAAAATATCTTCTAGTTTATATTTAAATATCACTGACACCCCTTGCCATTAAACCACAATTTATAATGAAAATAAATTATCTAAAATATAAAAAATTGCCTCAAGGTAAACCCAAAACAATTTTTCTACATAAAATTCGACTAAAACTCAAGCTGATTAAAATTTATTTTTTTATATATTAAAATTCAAGCTGACTAAAATTCATTTGTTCTACATATTAGAATTTGGGTCTATTAAAATTTGATTAGAGCTGATTAAATTTTATGTGTTTTAAAAATTAAAATTTGAGCCTATTAAAAGTCTTTTACGTACTAAAATTCAAGCCAATTTGAATTCTACTCGAGTTGTTAGCCCCGATTAAAATTCGTTTCAAATCGATTAAAATTTGTATTCTTTTATTTATTAAAATTCTATTCAACTTGATTAAATTTTATTTTTTAAAAATTTGAATCAATTAAAATTTGTATTTTTTATGTACAAAAAATTGGACTGATTAAAATTTAATGCGAGTTGATTAAAATTTGATTTGAGCCTTGAATCGAATTTTAATCGGCTCAAATTTTAATACTTAAAAAATATAATTTTTAATCGAATTAAATTTTAATATATAAAAATAAATTTTAATAAGCTCAAATCAAATTTTAGTTGGCATGAATTTTAATATGTACAAAAATTTTAAAAATAGAGGAAGTCCCAGTGAAGGTATGTCTATTTAGAGGGGGTGTGGATGAAGTTTTTCCTAAAATATATCATGGGGAATTTAATAAAATTACATTATAATTAACACATTTAATCTGACAAGGGGTGCCATTGAAGATTCAAAACATAGGAGGAGTTTCCTTGAAGATATAATAAATTAGAAGGGGTGTGACATAAAGTTTTTCTTAAAAATACTATCCACAGAACTAATGGAAGAAGTCATACTCATAGTTTGTAAAATGGAAAAAATATAGAGTATCATTCATAATGGAAATTAAAAAGGAAGAAAAAACAACTAAATCTAGTATTTTAAAACCTAACCCGACCCGGCCCGACGGGTCAACTTGGTGAACAGATGCTCAAATCGGGTCGGGCTGTTCTCACAAAAGACAATTAATCCATATAAACTAGGATCAAACCACTGAACCAGTCAAAAATCAGTGAACCCGTGAGAACTGGGTGAGTTAACCCAATCGAACGGTTTAATTTCATTTGTATAAATGTGAGATTTTTTTCACTTTTTTTGGCATTTTTGTGTTTTTTTCATTTTTTTGCCCTAAATCGATCAAAACCAAACCAGAGTAGCGACTGAGCACAACCTCCACCAGAGACTCAATAGTGGTAATATTTGTATTTTCAAGTGGAACGAAGTAATGGTAGGATAATTTATTTTCAGTTTTGTTTGTTTGAGTCCTTATGCTATGCTCATGTGCTTTATTTTGTTTTCATGTGTCTTGCTTACTTCAGTTTGAGTTTGAAGTTTGAAGAGTACAAATTACATGGATTATGCTTCGATTGATGCATGGTCAAAGAGTTAGACAAACTTGGAGTCATGAATTTCAATAGAGATATTTTTCTCTACTTAACTTTATATGTTGTATTGAAAATTGAATTCATTGAAATTAGATACATGTTTGATGTTATTTTTATAATTATTGTGATTTTTTAGTTTATTTATTAGTATTTATAATTATTTTTTATTTTTTTATTATATTATTGGTCCGGCTAGTGACCCAACAGTTGAACTAGTGACTCATTAACCCAATTCCTTTACCTAGTTGATGTCCGGTTCGAATTTTACAACTGATAGTAATGCATAAATTGTTGAGAATAGGATGATTGAAACTTTTGTGAAGGGGAAGGTATTTTCAAGTCACCGTGACCACTATTTTTAATATGATACAACCTGTGAGACGGGGGCTTAATGCCCAGTTCCCTTTGGGACATCCTTCTAGTATGATTGAGATTGGTGTTGAGTTGACTAATGATCTTGGTTATGTTTGGGGTAGGAATATGAAGTTTATTAAGTAAGGGGATTTAACTAATAAGTATTGCATTCTGAATTTAATTGTTGTTGCTAATTTAATGCCCCTGCCACAGAACAACCAAATTTTTATTGACAAGGCTCGATTTCTCTATGCTTTTTTTATGTTGGTCTTACTATTTATCTCCCCACGTTGATTATGGACCAGATGATTCTAACTATTGAAAATAAGAAACTTTCATTTCCCTTTGCTATTTTGGTAACTAATCTTTGTCAAAGTAAGGGTATTGTTGCAAATCCGACATGGCCTACAGTGGAGGGATTGATACATCTAGATACCACGGCGTTAAAGAAAAGTCATAGAGGACATCAAGGAGTTCAACAGGCATGTGCCACCAGTCCACTCGATGGATGACCTAAATGAGGAGGATGAAGCACTTCAACAGTAGGCTGCCAGATAGGAGCCACCATACATCCCAATTGCTGAAAAGATGACTGAGTTCAAGACCACCCAGAGAGCTAGAGACGAGGATGACCAACTTCTAGACCACCCAGAGAGAGCTGATGAATGTTCAACATGAGATTTTAAGACGCTTGAAGAGAAAGCACCCCCTTGGACCGTCATCATCAACTTAGGCTTGACTGCGCACTTTTGGATCTAGTCTCTCTCTCTCTCTCGACTATTTACTTCCTGTTGCTACATTACTTTCATATTTTGGATATTGTTTTTGGTTTAACTTTACATATTTGTTGGTTTTTGAATTTCAACTTATTTCTGTGTTTTGGATTTTAAGTAGAACTACTTTTAATATAGTGCAATTGATCAGCTTGAGTTATATTTTGACTGCAAAAATTTTGTGTTAGGATAGAATATTACATGCAGATCACTGTGAAATTATTTTAACATTCTATCTACTGGAAGGTATAAACCCTTGCCATCCTATTCGGTAATCTCATGTTTTATTTGTTCACCATCCCCCAAATTTTTATTTAAAACTTATCATTTTGTGCACGATATGAATTGCTATTTTCGAAAATCTTTGGAATAACACGATTCTTTGGAAGCTTAAATGCATAGTAGAGATGTAAAACCCTAGTGTGCCTATGAGCCTATTTTCTTTGAAGGGATTTTGAACAATTACTCAAGTAAGAATTTTAATTTAGTGCCTATCCTTGAATAATCTCATTATTTTGAAATGATTAGCACTCGTTGAGTAATGTATTAACAATCCCCTTTACAATTTCATATAAGAAATATGCATTAAATACATTCTGACAAATGATCTTAGACCATTGATAATTATTATTTGAGTCTCATTAATTTATTTTGTAAAAATATCTATAATCGATCGTGATTGAGCCTACAAAAAAAACTCTTTTCTTCGAAACCACGTTTTTGACCAAGCCAATCAAATAATAAATATTCATACCTAGGCTATCTAAATTTTTTTGCACACTCTTAATAACAAATTATATGAAGAAAAAGAAAGAAAAGGGTGTGGATTGAGAAAAAGAAAAGTCTGAATTAAAAAAAGAACTGAGAAAAACACAAAGAAAAAATTTGTAGAAGAAACAAATCAAGCAACTAAGTTGCGAATTGAATTGAAAAGGAAAATAAAAAAAATGAAAGGGGATGAGTTATTCGAAGACAAACTATCACACCCCATCTCGAGAGACCCCCTTGATTTTTCAAAGATGGAAGCATAACTCAACACATGACAATACCTGCGTTTGTAATATAATAATGCATTTAAAATCAATAATGCCACATAATAACACAATAAATAGATAAACTATATAATAAAGTACACAACGGTGTCGCTTATACCAAAACAAATTACTAGGAATTTCATCCCTTTATAACAACTGGTAAAATAAATACTCATGTACAATATGTATATAAAGCAGATTCTTTAGTTTTCTCCCATCTCTACCATACTAGTGTAGTAGTGGACTTCACTCTAGACTACGGTATCCTGAAACCAATAATTTTTCTGAGTATACTATACATCATAATCAACAAAAATATAGAATAAAAAAGTATTCCACCAAAATATGTTCACAATCTGAGGAGTACGATAACATCAAAGTGTTTTCAACTCACTTTGAAACTCAAATCAACCAAATATATCAAAATATTAAATATCCACATAAGCAGCGAGTTAAACAATAATATTTAAGCAATGTTAGACTATCAATAACATTTAAGCAATGTTAGACTATCAATAACATTTAAACAATGTTAGACTATCAACAACATTTAAACAATGTTAGACTATCTACAACATTTAAGCATTGTCAAGCTATCTCACGACAACTATGCAATGTCCAAATCAATAAAATGTAAGTCATATCAACCTATCAATAACTCGGCATAGTAGATAATACTCAAATCACAAACATTTCATAAAAAACACATTTGATTCATAATTTAAGCAACTCAACCCAAATCAATTCGACAAAATTGATTTCTCACATACAAGAGAATAAACTTGATATATCATATACTTTTATTTTCAATTATTATAAAGTAGTAAATTTCACCTTTACTGCTGATAGATGTCGTTCCTTGCTTTACGGTCGATCCCTAGGCGCAACCGAGGTAATAGCCCCCTAACAGTTAACATATGGATGAATGAAAATGAGTATCGACTCAAAATAACTTAACTAATGCAAATGAATGTCAACTGGCCACCCAAGCGTTTAAGAACTTGATGAGCAACACCCACGGCCTCAAACTGGAACGTAAACACTTTTACCACCTAATCTGTATGCATTTATGTGTAGTCTAAAAAGATTCCAGCATCTTTTTTCCAACAGTCAAAACCTTTGTTTCGGACCATTGTGCATTACCACACTCAAAACCCTAATCCAAATCCGAAATTCCAAGTCCGAGTTCAAATACCCAATCATATAATTTTAAAATATGCTACAGTTAAAAATAATATAAAAATTAATTTGAAATACTTCGTCAGATTCAGAATTGAAAAAGCCTACCTTGCGTTGTTTTTCGATCCAAAACAGCCAAAAATAAAATGATATTATTTTTCAATGAAATTTCAGATACATACTCAATTAACCTACCTAAAAATAAATATAATTTTTTTTGGTGAAAATACCCAAAAATTGGGACAAATTGCCCTCATAGGGCAAAATAGACATTTTACACTACATATTGATCCAAGTATCAGATTGAACTCAAATTTTACCGAGACTTCGGCGCAAACGTTACAGAAGTTTTGGCATTAACCAGAGGTCCATTGGACACTAGACGTGCCCTCACTTGTCATGGGTGTTCATCTTCTTCCAAAAGAAACACTAGGTTCCTCACTTTCTGTTTCGAGTACCCTACATCTCACTCTATTTCTCATTCCACATTTACACATTTTGCTTTATTTCCAAAGCCTATTAACTCACCTCACACCCCTCTGTGAAAAACCGTAGGTAAGACACCTTGAGTTAACCTCTAACCAAGGATCAAAATGTCGTGTCGAAACGTATGAAACGTTTCGGAATTTCAACACACCGACACGAAACATAGATTGAATCCCAAAATTCCAAAGTTTCGGTCGAAACATGTCGAAACAGTATCTAGAATCAAAAATTTATGTGTTTTAATCATAGTGTACACAATGATTTTAATATTAATGAAATAATATTATTTATTAATTTGACGACACAATTTAAATTAATAAATTAATATTATAATAATATGCTGCACAAATTAGTATTATAATAATATATTGCACTTAGTATTATTAATTAGTAATTAGTGTTATAATAAAATTGCATTATTAATTTGATAATATTCTAATTTAAATGATTTCCGCCTCATGTCAGACCTTTTTTTTTCCTCTAATTTAAATTTATTCTTATATAAATGGATGTTAACCAAATAAATATGTTAAATTAATCAACTATTTAGCTTATCTTTATAAATAAATGAATTGTATTTGTATTTTTACATGTTTTCACGTGTTTCCATATTTTTTTTGCATTTCCGAAACGTTTCCCAAACATTTCCGTTTTTGAGCTGACCGAAACGGTACTTCGAAACGATATTTTGATCCTTGCCTCTAACTTATCCAAAATTTGAACCAAAGTTGGAGAAAAATTAAAGTTTTCTAAACATGGCTAGACCTGAAACTCCGATTTTAATCCCCTTAACAACCTCTAAACCCAAAACTAATGGTAGAAATGGATTCCTTTGGTCCATTTTAGTCTAGGACCATATCCCTCCAACATCAAAACACAAAATTTAAGAAGGTATGATTTTCCAAAACCCTTGAAACCCTACCTTGGTTTCAAACTTCAAGCCACCACCACAACAGAACACGACAGCCCTCCAAACCACCACCAAACTTCACCCTTAACCCCCAGATACCAACCCCAAGTATTAGATTAGGCCAAAGCTCCCTCAATCTTCGAACCCGTTTCAAACCCATTAAAAATTCAAAACTTTAAAACTAAAATTTAAGCATAACTAGTTAACCAAATCAAATTCTAATAACACCATTGAACTTCTAGCATCCTAAGTGAGCTAGAGGTATACTTTTGATTGTTCGATAGGCCTCCAAAGAAAATTCGAAAATTCAAGTGAATTTTCTCTCTACACTTCTCTCTCTCTCCTCTCTACTGATTCTATCCTCTCCAGGCGATGAGTGAAGATTCAAGACCTTCCTAAAAGCTTCTTAAGGTTTAGAGAATGAAGGGGAAAGCCCTAGTGTTGCTAGGCAACAGCTTGGGTCTGGTGGCAGTTTGATAATTACCCAAAATCCAAAAATTTATAAAACTAGGGAAGAGTTAGGAACTTTGTTTTAATTTTATTGAAGTCTGACTTTACTTGGAGGAATGAAGATCACCCACTTTTCTAGGTTGTCTATTACTATGAAGAGTGGATAGTTTTTCATATCTCTTTAGTGAGGGGAAAGCACTTACGTACTATTGCTTGAGTTATGATAATTGCATTTTTCAGTTACGTTTTATTGTTATATATCTCCCTTAATTGATGGATGATACTGTCTTTAATGTTTTGTACTTTATATTCCTAATGTATAACTTAGGTTATGCTCATAGTTCATCCAAGTACCGAGCTAGGGTTTATGGGTATTTCCATTCCATCCTTTTATTATATACTACATGTATGATTTAATGAATTATTACGCCGGGTATTATGTAAAAGTTGGGAGATCGGTTATAGACAGGTTGAGTCTCGCCATACCCAATGCTTTCAATTTAATGCATAATCAGAAGCTATGTTTTTCATTAAACCATAAACTTTCCGATTGATTATTCAAGTGAATTTTTGAATGGTTGTCTAACTTCATGTTTGCTAGGGTAATTGGTTGTGGTATGATGCATATACCTTCTGGTAAACCTAACGGTTGTTGTGTTATAATTTTATATTAAATACCTTCCGATTAACTTACCCTTAATGTGGGAGTTAATTGTAGTATGGTAACAATATCATAATCTCAAGCAATGAGATGCATATCCCGATCTTTGAACTAAAGAGTGTCTTTTTTCATCTGTTGCAAATTCGTGTTTTTAAACAAGTTGTTTTCAAATCACTAAGTTCACACCATAATCTACTGTTTCATAATCTTTTGCTAGATTTCATTCACTCTTTTTTGTTCCAAGTTTCCAACAGATAACTCCTTGTGGAGTCGACCTTGAACTTCACCAAGAAATATCATAACTTGACCACTTATATTTGAGTATGTACGATTGAGATCAAATCATTAACCTAACTCCGTTCTTCTTCAATCTCTATTATTGGCATATTTTCTCTCTCACTCATTCATATTTACATCAACCATTGTTCTCCAAAGCTCAAATTCCTTAGTGTATTTGTTGGGCTACACTCAATACTCCAACATAGTTCCATATAGCCTTTCTCACCATCCTCATTCATCCATTGTGTTTCACACATAAATCATCGCCCCAGTAGATTCTATTTCAGCTTCTTCTTCTTCATTCTCTAGATATTCGTCTTCTCATACCCAAGATTACATGGATACCCCAGAACCCACCCAAATCACTCATCAAAAACCCTTCACAATTCAACTCCATTCAGACCAAAACACAGCGGCATTTCTCACATAATTCTGCCTAATAGGCAAACTCTACATAGCCAAAAAGATCAACCGCAACGTAGTCATACTCATTCTAAACAGGGCTTGGAATTCAGAGAATCAACTGGAAATCAAAGACGAGGAAAAAAATTCTTTCATTTTCATCTTTGTCAATGAAAAATTGAAACATGTCATAAACCTAAGTCCTTGGTCTGTTAAAGGACGACTCTAGGTGCTCAAGCAATGGACTCCTACATCATCTATAGTTGAAATCAGATTCGATTCAGCACCATTCTGGGTGAAAGCCCATGGTCTTCCTTCAGACATGATATGAAAGATTAAGTGAGTTTTGCTTTTGATGTGGAATAATTGGGCATGACCAAGATGATTGCAGTCACAACTCCTCATTGCCGGAACAACTACTTAAATACGGACCACAAATGCGTGCTGTTGTGGGAGACCCAACCGGGAAAAGCATCTCTGTCAAAATGGATGAAGATGGTGGCGCATCAAACCACGCATCCGGAGGCAAGTGTATCCCTGAAGGGAAAAGATTCATGATCAGGTGTCAGAAAATGCTCACAAGCAACCACACAATGACTACATTACACGTGCACCTCTCCAAGTGGAACAAGCCATAAAGGATTTGCAGGATTCTCAACCAGATCAGGAAGATGCTCCAACACCCACCCTCTGTAAGGACCACAAAACGCTAACCGTCTCTAAGGCCTCAATTACCCCTGATACCCTCACATGTGTACCCAATGCATCAACCCAATGAACCACATCTACACCCTTTAACCAGCCTAGACAGTCCAACTAGCCCACTAAACAGCCCATTAGCCACAGACCCATGTATCCATATTGCAAATAAAATTGCCCAGATCCATATACCACAACAAAACAATCCAAACAGCCCAACTAATCCACCATATAGCCCATTGACCACTGACTTAACCCCAATCCCAATCAACCCAACATCAAGTCTACAAAATCAAATTGGCCAATTAAATGATTAGCCAAGAGATTATTCCCTTGCACATAACATATCAATCTCTCACCCCCACCCAGAACTGCACCACAAAGAAACTCCCTCTACATATCCATACTTTCTTGGATAGTTGTCTAGCTGCAATATTGAATAAGCTATCTCTCAAATGGCTGCTGGTGGAGTCCCCTTCAGGAACAAGACCTATAAAAGTTCGAAGGAACAAAAATGGTTCACTCACCTTAATCCATTATCCCAAGGCCAAAAATACAGAAACAGAGGCAAGGAATCCTGATGAGAATCCTTATTTGGTAAGTGAAGATGATGATACATCTATCAATAGTTTGATGACAACGCAGCAGGAAGAAGAAATAATCATCCAATCACTGGAAACCCAACAGAGCTCAAGGAGAGCTTATAGGGAATTTTCTAGTAAAAAAACCAAAAAATTCCGTGCATCACTCACAACAAACCAGCAAGAATTCAATGTTGAGTGGGTCGAAGAATCAACAGCTACAATGGCTGAGGAGGCGGATCTTACCACTCGCCATGATCGGATACATATGGAACTGTCGGGGGTTGGCTCAAACCTCGACGGTTCGCCATTTAAGAGCCCAAATAAAGGAGAACAACTCAGATTTTATATTCTTGTCCGAAACCAAAACGAGCCGAGAAAAAGAAAGTAAAACTCTCAGGAATCTAGACTTCTATCAGTATGAAATACAACCTGCAAAAGGAAAATCAGGGGGAATTTGTCTTGCTTGGAGAAGAGGAGTGGATCTTTGAATTGTTTTGTCACAACCTAGTGTTATATCAGCCATGATTTTCTCAGAAACAACAGAAGTGCAATGGATGCTTAATTGTTTGTACGCCCCTCCAAATAGAATTCAGCAACATCATCTCTGGGATGCTATCATCGAGATTAATAATAACTACCCAGGACCAGCTCTCTTCATCGGTGACTTCAATAATATCATGTCTCAAGAGGAAAAGAGGGGAGGTAGACCCGGTCCTATGCATCCTCATCCTCAACTGGATTCCAAGCCCTCATAAATGAAGAAGGTCTTGTTGACTTAGGATATGTAGGAAACCAATTCACATGGTTAAACAATAGAGAAGGGCTTGCTAACATAAAGGAAAGACTCAATAAAGGAATAACAACAATTGAATGGGGAAGATTGTTTCCAAGAGCTACCATCAAACACATTCCACCAGTCAAGTCTGATCACTGTCCATTGCTGCTCAATACAGCTCAATACATATGGACAGCAAAGGAAATTCCCAAGACAATTTAAATTTCAAGCTATGTGGCTACATGATCCAAACAGTCACAATGTTGTGCAACAATCATGGGACACCCAAGCAAGAGGATCACCAGCCTATATGTTTTACGGGAAACTAAAATCCACAAAAGATAAACTGAAAAAGTGGAGTAGAGATCATTTTGGCAACTGCACCAAGAGGATTCAATACATCAGGAATAAGATAGATTTCCTTTAGCAGATAGAGCCCACAGCAGAAAATCTTCTTGAAGAAAAAAAATCCTAAAGTATGATTTGGCAGAATAGCTAAAGAGAGAAGAAACACTGTGGCATCAAAGATCAAGAGTACAATGGATGAAGGAGGGTGATGCAAACACTATTTTTTTTTCATGCAAGTACAATTATCAGAGGGTGAAGAAATTCTATTGATTGTCTCAAACTCACTGATGGAAGCTGGACAACTGAAAGAAAAGAGGTTGGAGCTCAATTCATAAATCATTTGCAATCACTTTTTTCAACCTCTGAACCTCAATTTCCAACCGACCTAGACTCTCTAATTTCCCCTATCATAACCCCTGACCATTACTCCCAACTCTGCTCAATTCTTACTCTAGAAGAGATCAAGTCAACACTCTTTGCAATGCCTTCTTTCAAAAGCCCTGCACCTGATGGAATTTCTGCTATATTCTATAAATCCTATTGGAACACTATGGGTGATGACTTGGTGGACATGGTGAGGAGTTTCTTCTCAGGTGGTCGCAATGGTCTCAGAACTTAATGTCACAAACATATGTTTGATTCCCAAATCAGATAAGTGCACATCGATTGATCAATATAGACCCATTAGCTTATGCAATGTTCCATATAAGCTTATTTCAAAAATCATTGCAAACAGGTTAAGCCGTTAAGGCCATTCATGGACCAACTTATTGCGCCAAACCAGTCAGCATTCATTCTAGGTTGCACAACAGCGGAAAACATTGTTCTTGTTCAGGAAATTGTCCATGAGGTGAAGAAAAAGAGAGAGAAAGGAGCATTGATGCTGTTAAAAATTGACATGGCTAAGGCTTTCGATCGTATCGAATGGCTATTTTTATTAAAAGTCCTTACACTCATGGGGTTCCCCCCATCCTTTATCTTCTATATTGAGCAGTGCATTTCCACCAAGGATTAAAATTTATTTCGGAATTTTGATTCCATCACTGATTTGTTTCGGTCTTCTTGGAAATAGAAACGTTTTGGAAGTTGCAAAATGAAATTTTGATCCTTGATTTCCACGCCTATGTTCTCTGTGTTGATCAATGGAGGGCTAATTGGAAGATTTTCTAACCAGCGTAGCCTGCGTCAAGGTGACCCGTTATCCCCATTTCTCTTTATCATTTGCTCTGAGGATTTATCCAGGCTACTTCACAGAAAGCAAGCACAAGGTGATATAAAAGGCATTAGCATAGCAAGAAATTGCAATCCCCTCTCACATTTAATGTTCACGGACGCTCTTATGACCTTTGGAAGGGCTAGCCAGAAAGAAACTGAGGCTATAACTGATTGCCTGGATACCTATGAATTTTGGTCTGGGCAAGAGATAAATAGAGAGAAATCCAGAATCCACTATACCGCAATGCTCCTATAGACATTATCAGGACCGTCAAGCACATCCTAGGACTTAAGAAGGGACTATTGATGCAGTCTATCTAGGACTCACAATGCATGTTGGCAGACCAAGGAATCAAGCTTTTCAGACAATGTTGGAAAAATTGGACAGAAAACTAGAAGGGTGAAAATCAAAAGTTCTCTCTTTTGCAGGAAGAGCCACGCGAATAAAATCCACAGCTCTAGCCATGCCTGTGTATGCTATGCAATCATTTTTCCTTCCCAAAACACTGCTCCAAAATAGATAGCAAAATCCGCAAGTTTTGGTGGGGACATTTTGAGGAACATCATACTATGTCTATCAAATCTTGGGATTTCATTTGTAGCCCCAAAGCTGTGGGGAGATTAGGTTTTCACAAAATGTGGGATATTAACAGATGTTGAATTGCAAAATTGGGATGATAGTTACTTTCTAAGACCAATAAGCTTTGGACTTCACCTTTCAAGGCTAAATATTGCTCAAGACACTCTTTCATGTACGCCACATATCTCAGATTCTAGAATATGGAAGCACATTCTTGATTGCGGAGATATCATTGATGGAGGAGCATGCTACATTATTGAGAATGGTCATTCTATTAACATCTGGACGGAACCATGGGTTCCTAATATCAGCAATTTCAGAATTCATACGGACCAACTATCTCAAGAGTTGGGTTCTCCCCCAGTTATTGTTGCTAAACTAATAGATCAAGATAACCACTCTTGGAATCATGAGCTTATATCCTCCATTTTCAATCCCCAGACCACTGTATCCATACTTAAAAATCAAGTTGCCTCTTGCTCCAACACCTGACTTTATGGCATGGATTCCCTCCCCATCTGGCCAGTTTAGCACGAGTAGTGCTTATCAGTCATGCAGATTTGACCAGGACTTTAATAGTACATACTTATCTAAAGAAAATTGGGGAAAACTCTGGAAAACTCCAACGCATGAGAGACATAGTGTCACACCCCAACTCCAAGGGCATGACCGGCCGCGAACCATAGATTGATAACCTATGGAACACGTAAGCCTAACAACTAAACTAATAATAAGGGAGTGAAAAACAACATTAGCACTAAATTGATCTCATGTCAATGTCAAAGTCAACATACCTAAACATGTTTGCCCCAGTTATCAAAACAAGTAAAGATGGCTATACGATGTATGCTACAAAGATCACAACACTATTAGTCCCCAAACAATTCTCTGAATCCACTATCGACACTCCAATTGTTTACTTGAAAAAATTTTATTTTGAAAGCATGAGCTAAAAAGCCCAGTGAATGGAAAGGCATGCATATTTAAAGTGGCTAAAAAATATTTTTGGCATATAACATGTTAATCAAAGATTTAAAAAAATAACTTCACAAAAATAACTAATTTCTTAAGAATAACACAATCGAGTTTTAACAAGAAATCATACCACAGCGGTGAATCATATCATAATGGTGGAGACTGTACGATATCCAACAATCGATGGGAACCAATATCAAATACCAAAAGATCTCAAGATTGGATCCAACATCGTACTTAGGGTCACCACAGCCTCACCCGGGTCTGTTCCCTAAAACAATCCGGTGAAGGTCACCAGGACGCACCAGGCACTGTTCCTTCAACCGTTGAGCACTAGGGTCACCTCAGCCTCCCCCAGGTCTGTTCCCTAGTGGCCAGTCACCACAGCCTCTCCCAGGTCTGTTCCCTCGACTTTTAATCTTGGTCTCATTCACCATCACAAAGTCTCACCATCACAAAGTCTCACCATATAAATAAGTGATTGAGTCACAATACTTCACAAAAGAATTCATCGTATGTCACAAGTATTTAGGCACATAATAAAACATTTGGTAAAAGTAGTAATGAACAAACATGATGTATCATTTTTACAATGTTTAGGGATTCAAATTTTTTTTGAAAATACCTAGCATGCCAAACCACTCACCTCAAGTCCAAATGATATGCATCTTGAGTGTTGCTTGTTACCCGAAGTAGAGTGAGATGTTATCAATGCCTTTCCTCTTTTCTCACAATTTCCTTTCTCCTTTGATGAGGTGCTCTTCCTTCCTTCTTTTCTCTCTTTTACTCTCAATTCTTTCTTGAAAGTGGAAGACTACTTGTGCCCTCATATCTTAATCCAATCTCAAATGCCCTATTTATAGGCATCCTAGGATTATTCTAGAATATTGACATGTGACATTATTAAGGGACATTCCCTAGAATATTCTACCATCTCTCCTCTCCTAGATCCTTCTAGGTTTCAAGCTCATTTTGCACATGGCAATTTCATAAGTATCTAGATTCATCTATAATATTCGAAAGTCTTCTCTAGCTTTAAGTCCTTCCTTATTGTTGGACAATTGAACGGAGCAAGAGGAAGTTGCTGGATTGCTTAGCAAACAAGAGAAGACCATTGGATCACTAAACCGGACTAAAGGACCTCGCTGGACTGCTGAAACGAACCGGAAAAACAAGTTGGATCGCTGAACCGGACAGGCTGAGCTCACTGAACCACAGAACCAATCTGAACCGATGTCAAACTAACTAAACTGAACTGGAGAAACAGACTAGCCTGTTGAATCGGAGCAACAACAGAAGGAGCCGGTCAGTGCCTGAGCAAAACTACCCAAACCGGCTTAGAGTGGGTCAAACCAGGATAGAACCCGCCTTAAACTGCTCTAGTCTGGGTCTTGGCTTGGGTGGGACCTGGTTTGATTTGGATCTTGGGCTGGACCAAGTCTGAAATAGACTGGACTTGAAAATAATTTAAACCCGTGAACTTAGGTCCTTTATCCAAACCCATAACCGACCCACACGGAGGATGCTAGAACTTGTTTTCCTCTCCTGATTAGGGTTTCAAATAAACCCTTGATCTTCGATTGTGCCCTATAGTCACACCACCACAACGAATTAGCAGCCACTGCAGAGGCCACCTATGTCGATGACCACACCACCACAATCGCCAGAAAGAACACAGAGGCCACCTATGTCGACAACGCCTCAATCCGAAAACCTCCACCACAAAGGGGCTTTCTTCAAATGTAACACCACCACTATCACCGCATAATGCCACCACCAAGCTGGAACTCTGACAGTAGCACCACCTCAACAGTAACACCTACCACAATATGTCACCACCACCACTGTGTAACGCCACCACCACGCTGGAACTCCAACAAAAACACCACCTCAACAGTGACACCACCAAGCTCAAGGTAATTTACACAACATAAACACACACTACACTGGGTTAGGGGTTAAGATTTGTATTTTGGATCGTATTGCTCTAATATCATGCTACGTTGAGAGAATTAACACAATATTAGAGAAAGACAGAGAGTGGTCAAAACTTAACCTACCTCTCACAAACCACTTGTATTTATAGTTAACTCATAATAATACAAAAGACGTATACACCCTCTAATATTTATACATAATACCCTAATACTCTTAACAATTACCGTTGCTGCAATAGCCAGAGATGCAAGTGGAAAGGAGATTGAAAGCCTTAGTAGAAACAAACCCTGTTGAAAATCCCCTCATAGCAGAAGCAATGACAGCTAGAATGGCAGCATCATGGGCACATCAAAGGCAATGGGCTTACGTGATTCTGGAAGGTGACTCTTAGAGCATCGTCCATGCAGCAATGCTTGAACATATTAAGGTTCACTAGTCCAATTTCCATATCATCCAAGACATCAATAAGCTTTTGAAAAATCACCTTGATTGGGCCATGAATAAAAATACTTCAAAGGGAATCTAACTCTATGACTCACACTTTGGCAAAATGGGGACTAGTCATGCATTTCACTGGTTTGTTGGAAGTAGAAGCTCTCCCACAACACACTACAGAATGTGTATGTGGAGATAGAAGTAGCCTTAGTTAGATAGTATCAGTTCTTAGTTTTTTATTTCATGCACGTCCTTGTACTTCTTTTATTGCCAAAAAAAAAAAAAAGAATATTATCAATGTGAGACTTTGTGACATTGAAATTATTTCAGACAAGTCTTAGAAAATGAATAAAAATACCAAGAACTTAGAAAATAGACTATTTTTTTTTTAATAAATGAATAGATGAAGATAGATATACAACTAAACTCGAGCAATAAACATAAGTCACTGAGGGCCATCTAAAGTTCTAATCCCAAATACAATCCCTACCAACACCTATGTTAGGCTTGCATTATGTGACATGAATCATGCCACCCAAAAGTAGATTGACACTAGAATGTTTCTAGATCAAAGCTTAAAAGATGGTAAAAGCTTACTTAAGGATAAGTCCTCAAAAGTTCAAGAAAAGGGCACACCACTATGTTGTCCCAAAAAGAGCAGAGTGCAAATTTTGGTCAACTTCGGAGTAAAAACTGATTCAACTCAGAAATTTTCAGATAGTAAAAAAAAATTTCTCATAAATACCATCTAGAGGTGTTATTCTTTGATAGTAAGCTCTCATGGAAGGAGCTTCTGAATAAATTTTATCTTGAGATTTTAGTTTAGAAAATTCAATTTTATTTAGTTCTTCAAACTGCATTTGATCTAAAGAATCTTCAAATTTTTGAATTTCAGCTTCAGATTCTATAGTTGCAGTTTGAGAGATGACATTTAAAGATAACTATTGTAATTTATTTTTGAGTGCATTTATGAACTCTCCTTCAAATTTATTATGAAGATTAAAAAAAGAGGTATCCAACGATGGTTTTATATTTATCTTCTCAATTTCATCATCTTTAAAAACTTTTGAAGATGTAGCTTTTGACTATACAGCTCCTTCAATCGTATTTATTGAAGGTGTTGTATAGTCCTCCTTTTAATATTATTACAGAGTTAATATTATAATATTAATAAAAAAATCTGATTCCTTCTCATATCTTGTATCAAAGCCAAGTGATATAGTAATATGAGTATGATAGCTTAAGTATATTTTGTTGATTTATATGACGATCTATTACTAATTCCTGTTGCTTTTGTAATTGTGATTTAATTCTGTTGCACTACTACTACAGCAATGAAATTATTACTTTAATTTCGTTATAATGATGAATCTTTTAGCTTCTATAGTTAGTCTAATTTTGTTATGATGATTGTTCTAGGTGCTTCCTATGATTCTGTGGCAAGTAAGGGATGTTTTGGCCGTTTTCCATGTGATAGGAGTTTTAGGCCCTTTTTGGTGGATTCTCATGCGTTGTTCCTATAGAAACGTTGACAGTAAGTAGGAATGTGAGAAAATCATTATAGCATAATGAAACTAACGATAGGATGTTGGAAAGTCATTATAGCCGAATTATTGTAATAATAGTCATTGTCGTAGTACTGTAATAGAATTAAAAGACAAATTACAGTAATAATTGGAAGAAGGTAATAATAAAACATAAAAGTCGACAGAACAATTTTTGAAGATACCACTATGACTTTAAACCTATTTAAATTTAAATTTAATCATAAAGAGGATTATGTTAAAAATATGAAAGAAATACAATTCTCTGATATTGAAAATAAATTGCAGAACTGGGATATACCCTAGTACCCCACTAAAAAAATTTATAATATTGGTATTTTTGATTTTAAATCGAGTTTAACTATTAAAACGATTGAAATTACTGTTCCTTTTGATCAGAATGGAGATATTCTACAATTATTAACTGAAAGAGAGATCTTAAAGGCACAGAAAAATTATAAGTTTTTGCATATTGAATTAGTTCATGTTGCTTTAAAATCTTTAACTCTTCAAGGATTAAATGTCTCGTTTATGTTAGCGCTAAAAGAAACTAGATGTCTTGATTTTGATCAATCTTTAATGGGTGTTATGCAGTCCAGCTTAAATATTGATCCAGTTTATTTTAACTGTTTTCCTAATCTTTTAGTATCCTTAACATATAAAAATATTTTAGATGTTTTAACATGTAATATTAAAACCTATGGTTATAATTATAAAGATGGCACAGATATAATTGTGTTCGGATATAGAGTTTATTATAAAGTTATGAATACTTTGTGTCCTGAAGCTAAATTTTTGAACCATAAAGGTCAAACTACTTTAATTGAAACTAATACAATTAAAATAAACTTGAAATTTTTAAAACCATTAAATAGTCTGATATTCAATTTCTAAAAATCTGACAATTGGAGTTTGTGGTTCCTAAAAAATTAGAGATAAATGAAGAAATAACTTAAATCTCCCCATCAACTCAAGGTGATGTGATAAAATTCACTGAAAATAATCCTAGAAATTATTTAAATTCTTATGATAAATCATAAACTTCTTCAGTTTATAACACTCCTTTAGGAAGATCTACTTCCTCGATGAAAAATTAAAGAAGAGATAACGAATTCATAATTGAAGGTATAAAAACCTCTTGTAATCAAATTCCCCATGAAATTTACAGAAAAGATAAAGAAACTTTTAATGAATCTTCTCTAGAAGAAGATTATATTGATCCACTCTATTCAAAATCGGATTTCAACTATAGTCTTTATGGAAATATACCAAAAAGAATTTTTTGTTAATAGAAAAGAAATTAATGCAAAGTTTAATCTTTCTAAATATGAAAAATTTAGGCATTGGTATTTTAAAACAATGACTCCAGAAGAACTTCAAAATTATAAAGAAATGTTTTACATTTATATAGAAAGGAAAAAAAAGATAATTTCTTTTGTTAATTGGTTTTTGACATATTATGTTCCCCGACTATGGATCAATTAAATATTATTTGAATTTATAACTATACCTCAAATAAAGTTGAGTAATAAAATCAAAGAAAATTTGCTTTCTAAAGAAAATAAATTAACTCTTTTATTTTTTGATTATAAACTAACTAATTTATTTTTCAACTCTCCTGAAAGTTTTATTGCAGACAAGAAGTTGAAGAAATGAATCTTAGCCAAGATTCATTTTATTTGGTTCCTATTTCTAATTCTCCAGAACTTGATTGTATTTATGACTATGCAGGTGAAGGTATATTTAACTTTGCTTCTACATGGTGAAAAAATTGTTCCAAAGTTTCACTTTGGTGTCTCTATTGCAAAGCCATGGAAGAACAACTAATTAATGATGTTCCTATTTTTTTGTTAAGAATTGCATGAGTTATTAACGCCTTCCCTACATTTAAAATTATACTTGTGATAAATGATTGGTATTATGACTCGAAATATAAACAATGGATGGAGAGTCTTAATCCAGAAGAATTTTGTTTTCAAATGTTAACAAAACTTGGTGGAATAATGGTAAGAACCTAAGTTTATGCATATAAAATACATATTATTCGGATGCATATTATTCAGACACATATAAAGATGTTTATCATGCATATAAATGTGCATATTATTTCGATCCACATACGGAGTCTAATTATTTTAATGCAAATAAAAATGTATATTATCCTCTTTTAGCACCTTTTAGTAAATTATCCCTAGAGGTTGTTCCTTATCAAAACGACATATCACATAAAGGTGATATTGATAAAGTCAATCTGTCAAAACAACTTAAAGTTGTTACACCACTCTTATCAAATAAAGTTGACAATAAAGACATTTTGTCTAGAGATAAATCTCTCTCTATAATTCCACAACCTTTATCATTATCTCCATATACGGAGAACAATTCAACCTTTTTTGACATTATTGGAAGGATATATCCTTATGAACCTATGAAAAATTCATTTGACTTATATAAAAATAAAAGTTTATCCTTAAAGGATAAAGATATTTTAGCCAGATCAATTATTCATTTCTTAGAATGTCTTAAAGACATAAGAAAAGAAGGGGAATCTTCCACCTCAAACTATATGGTTCCCACCAGTATAAATACTGGAACTAATCTCAACCCAGGTGAAGTTCTTAAAGAACTAATTAAAAAAGATAAACCACATTTAAACATTGTGCACCTTAAAGCAGCAGTCATGGAGGAATTCCGTGTTCAGGTAATGTCTACATTCGGTATGGGCAAAACCAAAAAGATGGATTTCGTTAATACTCCAACAGTTGCAATAAAAGGCAAACGAACAGAAAAAGTCGAGGAAAAAGATAGGAAAATTCATACTCCTATTGACTCTAACGAAGACTTTATGAATTTCAGGAATATACCCCTCTTAAAGGTGACATTGAAATTAATAAAAATTTGTTAAAAGATAATACGGAGATAAATCTTCATGACGATAACGATAATATCCTATATAATTTACTTTACATGAAATGATCAGATAAATCTGAATTTACGGATAAAACTGACCCTGCCAACATTGAAGATGTGACACACGCCCTAACGTCACTATAAAATTTTTAAAGATGTGAATAGTAAAAAGTACAGTAGTCTACAATATTACTGACGTATGCACTGACGTCAATATACAGTAGTGAACAATATAATGTTGTGAATAGTATTTTTTATTTTAAAATCTGGATTTCACGTCCGCCCTCCATATAAAGAGATGCAGGCCCCCGACCTGTGGAGCATCGCATCTCAAACTGCCACTTCTTTCTCTTTCTTACACCCTCTCTGAACCCCACTCTGTTGTCATATAGCTTTCATCTTCGACCTTCTACCCTATCTTTGTAAGTAACTCTTGTATATATTTTTGCATTAAATAAAAGATTTCGCTGTTTATAGTCCGATCCTCTTCATATCTGGTATCAAAGCCAAGTGATATAGTAATATAAGTATTATGGTCGCTTAATTAAACTTTTGTCGATTTATGTGTTGATCTATTACTAATTTATGTTGCTTTTATAATTGTGATTTAATTCTGTTGAACTACTACAGCTATGAAATTATTATTTTAATTTCATTACAATGATGGATCTTTGAGCTTCTATGGTTAGTCTAATTTTGTTATGATAATTGTTCTTGGTGCTTCCTATGATTCTGTGGGGCGTAAGGGATGTTAAGGCCGTTTTGGGTGGATTCTCATGTGTTGTCCCTATAGAAACGTTGACAGTAAGTAGGAATGTGAGAAGATCATTATAGCAGGATGAAGCTAATGATAAGATGTTGGAAAGTCATTACAGCCGAATTATTGTAATAATAGCCATTGTCATAGTACTGCAATAGAAATAAAAGACAAATTACAGTAACAACTGGAAGAAGGTAATAGTAAAACATAGAAATCGAAAGAACAATCTTTGAAGATACCACTATGACTTTAAACTTATTTAAATTTAATCATAAAGAAGATTATGTTCAAAATATGGAAAAATTAAATTCTCTGATATTAAAAATAAATTGCAGAACTAGGATATATCCTAGTACCCCACTAAGAAAATTTATAATATTGGTACTTTTGATTTTAAGTCGAGTTTAACTATTAAAACGATTAAAATCACTGTTCCTTTTGATCAGAATGGAGATATTCTACAACTATTAATTGAAAGAGAGATCTTAAAGGCTCAAGAAAATTATAAATTTTTGCATATTGGATTAGTTCAGGTTACTTTAAAACCTTTAACTCTTCAAGGATTAAATGTCTCTTTTATGTTAGCACTTAAAAATGCTAAATGTCTTGATTTTGATCAATCTTTAATGGGTGTTATACAGTCCAGCTTAAGTACTAGTCCAGTTTATTTTAACTGTTTTCCTAATCTTTCTATATCCTTAACAGATAAAAATATTTTGGATGTTTTAACATACAATATTAAAACTTATGGTTATAATTATAAATATGGCACCGATATAATAGTGTTCGGTTATAGAATTTTTTATAAGGTGATGAATACTTTGTGTCCTAAAGCTAAATTTTTGAACTTTAAAGGTCAAACTACTTTAATTGAAACTAATACAATTACAAATAAACTTAAAATTCCTAAAACCATTAAATGGTCTGATATCCAGTTTTCAAAAACTTGACAATTGGAGTCTGTGGTTCCTAAAAAACTAGAGATAAATAAAGAAATAACTCAAATCTCTCAATTAACTCAGTGTGATGTTGTGATAAAATTTGCTAGAAATAACCCTAGAAATTATTTAAATTCTTCTAATAAATCAAAAACATCTTCAGTTTATAACACTCCTTTAAGAAGATCTACTTACTCGGTCAAAAATCGAAGAAGAGATAAAGAAATCATAATTGAAGGTATAAAAACTTATTGTAATCAAATTCCCCATGCAATTTACAGAAAAAATAAAAAAACTTTTGATAAATTTTCTCCAGAAGAATATTATATTGATCCAACCTCATCCAAAATCAGATTTCAACTATAGTCTTTATGGAGATACACTAAAAAGAATTTTTTGTTAATAGAAAAGAAATTAATGCAAAATTTAATCTTCCTAAATATGAAGAGTTTAGGAATTGGTAGTTTAAAACAATGACTCCTGAACAACTTCAATATTATAAAGAAATGTTTTACATTTATATAGAAAGGGAAAAAATGATAATTTCTTTTGATAATTAGTTTTTAACTTATTATGTTTCAGTAGATAAAAATAATTTGAATAAAATTAAACATTTTATTTCTGCTATTGAAAAATTTGAGTTTATAAATGAACTCAAGAACAAATTAAATAACATTTCCTCAAAAGAAAGTATAGAGTCATCCACAGAAACAGTTGAACATAAAAGTCCACAAATTAATACAATAATTTTTAGTTATAACTCTCCGGTTGAAGATCCGTATCACCTTTTCCATAAAAGGGAGGTTGATAACGACAAAGCCAATAAAGAAAAACAGTCTACAAAACCCATCACTTCATTAAAAGAGATAAAACGACTATTAAATGTTTTAAGTGTGAAAAACGAGAACATGTTGCTGGTATAAGCTATTACTATAAAGCTAAAAAAACAATTAAGAAATTCAGTACAAATATGAATGAATTAAGTATAAATACTTTGACTAAGTCACAAAATTTTATTTTTGATCTTATTGATAAAATTTAAGATCCAGATTCTAAAAGAAAAGTTATTAAACAATATTTGCAGATAAATCCAGAAGAAAAAATAAACCCAGAAGATAAGAAACCCAATTTATCTCAACCTGATTTCTTAAAGGAAATCATTAATAGGTCAGACAGTATAAGTGCTAAATCTCTTTCAATAAAAGGAGAAATCACTTCTACGGTTCAAGATTTGAAGAAAGAAATTTGTTATGTCAAAGACGACATATAAGTCTTGAAAGCTAGGATGCTAGCTTTCAAAAAATTGCCACTTAAGGAAAGTAACATTAAGGATGACGTAAAAGCATCTAATTCTTCTGTTGAATACTTAAATGTATTAAAAAAAATAACTTTTTAGAAATGATATGCTAAAATTATATTAGTTATAAATTCTAAATTTACTATTGAAACTCTTACTTTAATTGATAACAGAGCATATATGAACTGCATAAATGCAGGATTAATTTCAACCAAATATTTTGAGAAAACTATTCAATCAGTAAGTGTGGCTGATGGTTCAAATTTAAATATAAATTTTAAACTTTCTAATATTTTGGTATGCAACCATGGTATTTGTATTCCTACAATTTTTATGCTTATTGATAATTTAAATCAATTGGTTATTTTGGGTACACCATTTTTATTCTCAATAGAACCTATTGAAAGAATTGATTCAAAAGGAATTTTGACTACCATAAATGGTCAACAAATATTATTTGAATTTATAACTTCACTTCAAATAAAGTTGAACAATAAAATCAAAGAAAATTTGCTTTATAAAGAAAATAAATTAAATATTTTATTTTCCAACTCCCCTTAAAGTTTTATTGCAGACTCTCAGCAAGAAGTTGAAAAAATGAATCCTAGACAAGATTCATTTTCTTTGGTTCCTATTTCTAATGCTCTAGAACTTCTTGATTGTATTTGTGACTATAGAGGTGAAGATATATTTAGCTTTGCTTCTACATGGCGAAAAAATTGTTGCAAAGTTTCACTTTGGCGTCTCTATTGCAACTGTAACACCCCGTATTTTCTTTCATAAATGTATGAAGTTATAGGATAAATAATTATTGTGAAAAATGAGGATATGTATAATGATGAAAGAATGAATCACATAGGTTAAAACATTAGAAATGAATAATTGGAAAACAAATGGATTTGGGAAGTTTAAGTTTCAAAGACATTTGAGATTGGAATTAGTTATTAGATAAGTTTTCAAATGTTTCTAGGTCAAGATAATGTTTCCATTGAATCCGGAAGGTCGAAAAACCTTGGAAAAGGTAATATGAAGTGCATTGGAAACTTGGAAGATGGAGGAAGACTCTGTCTGCTGAGTGGTACCGGTACCCCGATTCCAGAAGATTTTTGGTACCGGTACTGGATACCGGTACCCCGATTCCAGAAGGTTTTTAGTACCGGTACTGCGGTACCGGTACCACACCCGATAAAAATTTGAATGTTTTAAATCGCGACGTTGGTCCGACTTTTGAGCCTATAAATACTTTAGGCCGCCTCCTTAGTCGTCCATACCTCATTCTAAACCCTAGATAACTTGAGAAAGAAGGAGAGAATTCAAGATCAAAGGAAAATTACAAGAGATTACGGGTAGATTCAAGAATCCAAGCCCTAGTTCTTCAAGATTCAAGGTAGGGGTTTTCTTCCATTTTCATCCAATGATGTTAGGGTTATTATATATGTAAATTTTGACTCTAAGTAGTATGTATTTGTTATGGATTCATTGTTTCTTAGTCTTTGTACAAACATGCACATGATTTGAACAAAATAATGGTTTGAAATTCATCAAACCCTAGTTTTTGGGGAAAATATGAATTTTTCTCTATATCTTCACATCATCTTGATTTCTAAAATTCCAGAACTTTGTGTTGGGTAGTAAAATGAGTGTATTGATGATCTCATGCTTATTTCCTTTACACTTGTCTCTTGTAACATGAATTGCGAAATGAGTATGTATTCTTAAATTGTTCTATTATGTATCTTGCTTGTGAAAATTGGGGAAAATCATGGAATTTGCTTGTATATGAGGTTGAGTATATTATTGGTAGGTCACTCTTGGGTATGGTGTTGTGAGGGACTTGAATTACCTTCGAAAACTGCCGTAGAGCGTTAGAGGTTAGTCTATCCCA
>CM042189.1:22770762-22793849 GCA_023539305.1 Ilex asprella | reverse complement strand
TTAGCCATATTTTGTAATTCCGCTGCAGTAGTATAGTTATTTGATTATGGGGATGTAAAGGCCATAGCTTGGCCTATTCTTTTGGGATAACTTGTAAGTTGGGTGAATTAATTTTTATGGTAAGCAAATGGACCCGGTGTGGTCATTATAGTAGAATTGCACAGGTTGAGTTTTGTGGTAGAGCTCCCCGTACAAGGGAGACTCTGCCCGAATTTTGTTCCAATATAAATTGTTAATATAATGTTGATGGATTACTTAGTGCTCTCATGCTTAAATGGTTATTAGAATGTAATGCCGTCCAGGGTGGTATTTGGGGCGTTACAGCAACGCCATAAAATAACAACTAATTAATGATGTTCCTATTTTTCTGTTAAGAATTGCACGAACTACTAACGTCTTTCCTACATTTAAAATTATACTTGAGATAAATGATTGATATTATGACTCGAAATATAAGCAATTGATGAAGAGTCTTACTCCAGAAGAATTTGATGCTTATATGTCATTCTTAATGTCACTTTCCTTAAGTGGCAATTTTCCCAAAGCTAGCATCTTAGCTTTCAAGACTTTTATGTCTTCTTTGACATAACAAATTTCTTTCTTCAAATCTGGAACCGTAGAAGTGGTTTATCCTATTATTGAAAGTGATTTATCACTTATGTCACTTTCTGAACTATTAATGACTTCCTTTAAGGAATAAGCTTGAGACAAATTGGGTTTCTTATTTTTTGGGTTTATTTTTTCTTCTGAATTTATCTGCAAATATTGTTATATAGTTTTTCTTTTAAAATCTGGATCTTGAATTTTATCAATAAGATCAAGAATAAACATTTCTGACTTAGTCAAAGTATTTATACTTAACTCATTCATAACTAAAATGGCTTTACAATAATTAGTTTCAGCTTTATAATGAGAAGAGCAAGCTTTAACTTTTTCAACACCATTATTTGAAGATGAATTACTGACTTCATTTATATTATAAATTTCTTCAGAAAATGATTCAGAAAAGTCTTCTGACTCGCTTTCTGAATTTAATATAATTTTAAAAATCTTTTTTTTAAGATCTTCATCATTAATTAATTCATTAATCGATTGTTTAGTGGAACACTTAGAGGCTATATGACCCTCTTTTTCACATTTAAAACATTTAAATATAGGCTTCTTTTCTTTATCTTAAATGATGCAGACTTGGTAAGTTTATTCCTTTTATAATCTTTATAGTCCTTGTCCCTTACTAGATTCTTTTTATAGAATTACTTTTTCTTGTGAAAGTTTTTGGATAAGACTTTTTTTTTTTTTATAGATGTGTCTTTAGGTATATCGAAATGATAAGCAAACTGATCATAAAATTCTCCAAGTTCTTTACGCCCAGTTAGTCTGTCTCTTAAGTTGTGCTTTAAGATTTAAAACATTACAGAAAACTAATCCTTCTAAACTACATTCAAAAATTAATTCTCCATAAATATAATTTTCATAAGAGATTTTAAATCCACTATGTCTTTGTTTTTGTAAACCCCCACAATATGTAATGGTGTAGAAATGAACCCCATGGGTTATAACCGTAGGAAATGTTAATATCGTAACTATTAGTCAAAACTTGGTTTTAGCTCGTGAATATACGAAATAATTTGTAATAGAACTTATATCAACTATGCTTTATGTGCAAATGTAGAATGTAGAATATAGAAGTTTAAGTTGATTTTGGAAGAGTTTGCAATGGATTAGAAATGAAAAACAGAGAATAGAGGCAAAACTAGAAAAACCATACTGGTACTGTGTTTCGGAACCATTTGGTCCAGTGAGTTAACCGTACCGGTACTGTGCTCCAGAACTGTACCGTACCGTTATTGTGTACCGGTACTGCCGAAAGAGGTCTTACAGTTTAAAGTCGCAATTTGGGGTTCATTTTCGCCCAATAAATACATTAGGACGCCTCCTTTAGCCCCATTTCGGCCACTCTAACCCTAGAAACACTAAAAGAGGAAGAAAGAAGGAGGAAACACAAGAACAAAAGGGAAAAACAAGCGATTTAAGAGTAATTCAAGATTCAAGCCCTAGTTATTCAAGAGCCAAGATAGGGATTTTCATTTATTCTTGTTCATTGATGTTAGGAGTATTATATATGTATGTTTTGACTCCTAATAATATGTATTTGCTATGAGTTCTTTGTTTCTTGGTTCTCTTGCAACTATTCACATGTTTTACACAAAGTTAGGGTAGGATACCCATGAAATCCCTTTTTTGTTTGAAAAACCCTAGTTTTCAAGAGTGATGGGTTTTTCTCTTGAACTCTTCCTTTATTCTTGATTTTAAAATCGTAGTGTTTTGTGTTGAGTAATAAAATAATATTGTTGTGATCTCTTATATTTTTTTTAGTTGGTTATTGAAATTGTCACATGCTTAATGTGGGAATTTTTGAAATATGCTTATAAATTTGGTAACAACTGAGAATTGTTGGTTCCTTGAAAATATAATGGTTTCCTCACTTGTATAGTTGTTGTGACGGGCTTAAATTGCCTCCAAGAGATGCCGTAGAGTATTAGAGGTTAGTCTATCCCAATGGGGGTGAGATGGTTGCCTAACACTTGTAGTGGATTGCCATTTGGTAATGTAACTACTATCGTTCACTGGAGTTCGAACTAGGGGTGGTACACCTTTCCTGAGAAAGGATTCGTCAATGTCATTGATATGGTAGACGCCCTTTCTCGAAGTGATTGTGATTTATTGGTTGTGATGGGTGGACTAGGTATAATCTTTGGGTAGATTTTTGAGAAGCAATAAACGTACATGGCACGGGGATGAACCAATATCCATGAAAATACAATTTATTGTTGAGAGTTATTTTTTATTATTTCCATTAAATTTATTGCTAAACTTGAGATAAACTTGAGATCTGTTTAAAATGTCCCTGTTTTATTTCAAAATTACATATGCTAGTTGTGAAATGACACCGAGAAATTTTATATATATTTTCTAAATCTTGTTTGGGTTTGAAAGAATTTTTCTATACAGCTTCGTACTCACCCCCTACTTAACAACCTTTTCAGATTATCCTCTAGATGAAGAGCTAGGAGTCGAGGAGCCCGCACACTGGGAAACTCTGATAGACGAGAACGTGAACCCCGATGTGGACACTTAGAGCGACACTTTCTTTTGTTCTAGACTAGGATATTATTTTGAACATTGTGAAGCCTAGTTTTTTTTGTTATTTCCGCTGCGTTATAATATTTAAATTTTTGGGGATGTAAAGGTCATAATTTGGCATATTATTTTGGATAATGTTGTAAATTCTATGGATGATTTCATGAATGTCTTATTTATTGATGGACTTTATTTAGTGCTCTCATGATGTGAATAGTTTGTAAATTGTAATGCCGTCAAAGGTGATTTTTGGGGCGTTGCAGTTTTAATCTTATCCTTATTTTTTCAGCAAAAATACTTGGTAATCCTGATATAAATTTTTCTTTTCAAAACTCATTATTAGCGTCTGCTCTTAATAATACTTTAGCTAAAAATACATCTTTATACCACATAAAATGAGTTAAAATAGAACATCTTAGATTCATCAATAGTTCTTTTCTTTTATCTGCGCTATGAAACTAGATCCGACAAAATGTTTTAATATAGTTTGTATTAATGTATAAACAACATCTTCCAGAGTAGTTATACTCCTATATTCATTTGTTAGAATTTTTTTGCATTTAAGATTGCATGTTGTTGAATTGACCTTAAATAATTATCCCACCAGCCTCTTAACTAGCTAGTAAACCCAGCAGTAATAAGCTTAGTAGTAGCATGATCAAAATTACAATTAGCTCGACATACGAAAGCATACATTAAAATTTTATGTAAGACTTGATAAATTATATATTCAGACATACCATCAATATTTCACTTATAAATTGAAAAGGCATCATATGCCTGCTGATCAATAAAAAAAATTTCCTTATAAAGAATATCTAGAGGCGTGGTTCTTTGATAGTAAGCTCTCATGAGAGGAGTTTGTGAATAAATTTTATCTTGAGATTTTAGTTTAGAAAATCCAATTTTAATTAGTTCTTCAGACTGCATTTGATGTAAAAAACCTTCAATTTTTTTAATTTTAGCTTCAGATTCTATAGTTGCAGTTTGAGAGATGACATTTAAAGATAAACCTTGTAATTTATTTTTTAGTACATTTATAAATTCTCCTTCGAATTTATTATGAAGATTAAAAGAGGAGGTATCCACTAGTGGTTTTATATTTACCTTATCAATTTCATCATTTTTAAAAACTTTTGAAGATGTAGCTTCTAATTTATCTTTATTTTGATCTCAATTTTAGTCAAATGTTGCCCTATAACTTGTAAACAAACATTAGTATAATTATTTTGTCTTACTGAAATATTAGTCCCTGCATAACAAGCATTCATAATAATTTCTTCAGAATCTCTTAAAGTTAACTTAACCGGTTCACTAGTTGGAGATAAAGACTATTTATAATTTTTTCATCTAAAGTTTTTCATTTATATTGAAATTGCTCAAGTATATTTAATTGATCCATAGTCGTGGGAACATAATATGTCTAAAACCAATTATCAAAAGGAATTATCTTTTTTTCCCTTTCTATATAAAGGTAAAACATTTCTTTATAATCTTTGAAGTTCTTTAGGAGTCATTCCTAAACTCTTCATATTTAGGAAGATTAAACTCTGCATTAATTTCTTTTCTATTAACAAAAAATTCTTTTTGGTGTATCTCCATAAAGACTATAGTTGAAATCCGATTTCGGATGGGGTTGGATCAATATATTCTTCTTCTAGAGAAAATTCATTAAAAGTTTCTTTATCTTTTTTGTAAATTCCATGGGTAATTTGATTACAAGAGGTTTTTATACCTTCAATTATGGATTCTTTATCTCTTCTTCGATTTTTGACCGAGGAAGTAGATCTTCTTAAAAGAGTGTTATAAACTAAAGAAGTTTCTGATTTATCAAAAGAATTTAAATAATTTCTAGGATTATTTCTAGCGAATTTTAACACAACATACACTCTGAGTTGATTGGGAGATTTGGGTTATTTCTTTATTTATCTCTAGTTTTTTAGGAACTACGGACTCCAATTGCCAGGTTTCTGAAAATTAGATATCAAACCATTTAATGGTTTTAGGAATTTCAAGTTTATTTTTAATTGTATTAGTTTCAATTAAAATAGTTTGATATTTAAGGTTCAAAAGTTTAGCTTCAAGACAAAATATTCATCACCTTCTAATAAACTCTATAACCAAACACAATTATATTGGTGCCATCTTTATAATTATAACCATAAGTTTTAATATCACATGTTAAAACATCCAAAATATTTTTATCTGTTAAGGATACAGAAAGATTATGAAAACAGTTAAAATAAACTGGCCTAGTACTTAAACTGGACTGCATAACACCCATTAAAGATTGATCAAAATCAAGACATCTAGCATCTCTTAGTGCTAACATAAAAGAGACATTTAATCCTTGAAGAGTTAAAGATTTTAAAGCAACCTGAACTAATCCAATATGCAAAAACTTCTAATTTTTCTAAGCTTTTAAGATCTCTATTTCAGTTAATAATTGTAGAATATCTCCATTCTGATCAAAAGAAACAGTCATTTTAATCGTTTTAATAGTTAAACTCGACTTAAAATCAAAAGTACCAATATTATAAATTTTCTTAGTGGGGTACTGGGGTATATCCCAATTCTGCAATTTATTTTCAATATCAGAGAATTCTATTTCTTTCATATTTTTAAAATAATCTTCTTTATGATTAAATTTAAATTTAAATAGGTTTAAAGTCATAGTGGTACCTTCAAAGATTGTTCTGTCGATTTATATATTTTACTACTACCTTCTTCCAGTTGCTACTGTAATTTGTCTTTTAATTCTATTGTGTACTACGACAATGACTATTATTACAATAATTTTGTTATAAAGACTTTTCAACAACCCATCATTAGCTTCATCCTGCTATAATGATCTTCTCACATTCCTATTTATTGTCGACGTTTCTATAGGGATAACACATGGGAATCCACCCAAAACGGCCAAAACATCCTTTACGTGTAAACCCCCACATGTTTAAAGTAATATAATGATAAATTGTTTAGTAATTTATTATATGTAATGGTGTAAAAATGAATCCCATGAGTTATAACCGTAAGCAATGTTAATATTGCAAATATTAGTCAAAACTTGATTTTAGCTCGTGAATATACAAAATAATTTGTAATAGAACTTATATCAACTATGTTTGATGTACAAATGTAAGTTGTATAAGTTTGAGTTGGTTTTGGAAGAGTTTGGAGATATTTGGTAATGAAAAATAGAGAAAATAGGCAAAACTTGGTAAACCATACCGGTATTGTGTACCGGTACTGAACTGTACCGGTATTGTGTTCTAGAACTAATTGGTCCAGTGAGTTAACCATATCGGTACTGTGCTCTGGAACTGTACCAGTATTGTGTACCGGTACTGCTGAAAGAGATCTGACAATTCTAAAGTCGTGATTTGTGGTCCATGTTCGCCTTATAAATATTTAGAGACATCCGTGGCCAAGCAAACCCACCACCACCACCACCTCCCGATGCCATGAACGGTATCTATTAATGCTTGAGGGAGCTAACCACTCTGGTACAACACCAGAATGGGAACAACCATAACCATAACGGTGGGGCTCATCCAATAGCCCAAGTACCGAGCAACGGGGATCAAAATCAAAGGATGGTCCTTCTTTAAAATTTTTGAAGCAATACCTGCCTACCTCTAACCCCTTGGATGCGGATATATGGATCCGCCGAGTGCAGAATAAGATTTGTGATGGCATGGGGACAGCCGAGGATCTTAGGGTCGGCTTGGCTACTTATCTATTAGAGGGGGAGGCCGACCATTGGTGGAACTCAGTGAAGAGAAGAAGAACTACAGATGCACTCACTTGGGAGAAGTTTGACAAAATCTTCCAAGACAAGTACTTTCTGGAATCCATTCGGGACAAGATGAGCGCCGATTTCCTAGTTCTTCGTCAGGCTAGCTTGACTGCAATTGAGTATGAGAGAATTTGACGAGCTATCTAGATATGCCACCGAGTTTATATCGACTGAGTCCAAGAGGGCCAAACGCTTTGAGCAGGGCTTGAGGCCGACGATCAGGGAGAAACTAGTAGCTCTCAAGATCCGGGAGTATGGGGATCTTGTTAACAGAGCGACACTAGTGGAGAGGGACACGGAGGACACCCAGCGACGACAGAGCTTTGCAAGGGGAGGTCCAATCCGAACTGGGGCTGGCAGTAGTGGAGTTCAGAGAGCGGCACCTTATCGTCACCCAGACCAGGCAGTGGGACCTAGACCTTAGACAGCTTGAGGGGCCGGAGGTGTACTAGAGGGAGCAGGCACTAACCCACAATCCTGCTTTGCATGTGGAAGTGGGGGACATTCGGGTGCATTGTCCGATTTTTCCACCTCAAAGGACTATCCAGACAGCAGGACAGGTACGAGCAGACAAGCCACCACCACCGAGGCCACTACAACAGCAGAGACCGTTAGGAGCTCTAGTCCCCGACAATGCCACTCAAGTGAGTATATTTGCTTTGACCCAACCAGAGGAAGATGCCTCCAATGCAGTTGTGGAATGTATCGTTCTTCTTTATAATTCATGGGCCCGAATTTTATTTGATCCCGGTGCGACTCATTCGTTCATACACACCGCATATGCTCTTAATTTGGAATTGGGCTTTGAAAAGCTAGAATATGCATCAAATATTGACTTGCCTACGGGAGAACAACTGGGTACTAGGAGGGTGTGTAGAGGTTGCGTACTTCGAATTGGGGAGCATGAATTGATTGTAGATTTAGTTGTTTTAAACATAAAGGGGTATGACGTCATCTTTGGGATGAATTTGTTATTCACATTCTGAGCACTAATGGATTGTTTTCGTAAGCGGATTTCCTTTCAATTGTCGAGAGAAGTAGTTTTCAATTTCGTGAATGGCCGAGATTCTTCTCATCCATTTTCTACTACGGATAGTAGATTTTTGAAAGCTAAGGCGAGGAGCCATTTGAGTTTCTTGACACTTGATGGGAGATAATCGGAATAAATTTCCTACGAATGTGATGTTAATAGTATCGAATTTTTCAGATGTCTTCCCAGACAAATTACTAGGGTTACCCCCGCAAAGAGAGATTGAGTTCAAGATTAATCTTTATCCAGGAACTGAACTCATATCCATTACTCCCTATCGGATGGCACCTTTGGAGTTAAAGGAGCTAAGAAAGCAGTTGGACCACCTCTTGAACATTGGGTTTGTCCGTTTGAGTACTTCACCTTAGGAAGCCCTGGTCCTCTCTGTGAAAAAGCATAACGAGACACTTTGGTTGTGCACAGATTACCGAAGGTTGAATCGAGTTACAGTGAAAAACAAATATCCATTGCCAAGGATTGATGACTTGTTCGATCAGTTGAGGGGCTCTAAGTATTACACCAAGATTGACCTTCACACATGGTACCATCAATTGCGGATCAGGGAGGAGGATATTCCTAAGACTGCTTTCCGTACCCGGTATGGTCATTTCGAGTACACGGTAATGTCGTTCGAATTGACTAATGCACCCGCAGCGTTCATGGATTTGATGCATAGGGTATTTCGACCGTATCTAGATCAGTTTGTCATTGTGTTCATTGATGACATACTAATATATTCACGGACACACGAGGAACATAAATGCCATCTCACGATTGTGCTCCAAACTTTAAAAGAGCATAAGTTATATGCTAAGATGAGCAAATGCGAGTTCTGGATGAAGGAGGTGAAATTCATTGGCCATGTGTTGTCGGAACAAGGTGTAACTATTGATCCCTCTAAGATTGAAGCTGTGATGAAATGGGAACCACCGAAGAATGTGACGGAAGTACGTAGTTTCCTGGGTTTAGCAGGCTACTACCGGAGATTTGTAGAAGGATTCTCAAAACTTGCGATGCCGCTGACTCGCCTTACAAAGAAGAGGGAGAAATTCTTGTGGACTCAAACATGTGCACTAGCCTTTCGCATCATGAAGGAGAAGTTGACGACAGCTCCTGTCCTCATCATTCCGAACAGTGGGAAAGGATACGATGTTTACACCGATGCTTCGCTACGAAACTTGGGATGTGTTCTAATGCAAGAGGGTAAGGTAGTTGCTTATGACTCGAGGCAACTCAAGACTCGTGAGCAGAACTATCCCACTCAAGACTTGGAGCTTGTCACTGTGGTTTTTTCTCTCAAGTTATGGAGGTGTTACTTGTATGGAGAGAAATTTCAAGTGTATTTGGATCATAAAAACCTCAAATACATATTCACCTAGAAAGACTTAAATCTTCGACAGAGAAGGTGGATTGAGTATTTAGAAGACTACGATTTTACACTAAACTATCATCCAGGGAAGGCGAACGTAGTAGTAGATGCACTTAGCAAGAAGTTTCGGGGTGAACTAAATGTTTCCATAGGTGAATGGAAGTTGAAGGATGCCCTTGGAGATTATGATCTCTGGGTTGGAAAAGATGAATCCCGACCATACTTGTTCAACCTTGTAGCTCAACCTACTCTCCAACGTAGAGTGGTGGACTTGCAATGTCTGCATCCGAAACTAAAGTCGATTCGAGCTCGATTGAGAAATGGGAAAACAATTGAAGGATTGTCTGTGAAGAATGAAGAATTGAGATATAAGGAAAAGTTATGTGTACCCGATGATTCGTCTTTGAAGGAGGAGATACTTGGAGAATGTCATCGCTTTAAGTTTGCTATCCACCCTGGAAGCACAAATATATATAGAGACATGAAGCGTCAATATTGGTCGAGGGGAATAAAACGAGAGGCGGCTAAGTACATTTCAAAGTGCGCGATCTGTCAGCAGGTGAAGATTGAACATCAAAAACCCGGAGGATTACTACAATCATTGCCTATTCCAGAATGGAAGTGGGATCATCACACACCATAGACTTCGTGTCTGATTTTCCACGGACTTCACGAGGACATAATGCAGCATGGGTCATAGTGGATAGACTCACCAAGTCTGCACATTTCTTGAGTATGAAGACCACAGACACTCTAGAGACTTTGAACAAGCTGTATATTCGAGAGATCGTGAGACTGCATGGAGCTCCACTCTCTATCGTATCGGATTGTAATTCCTGTTTAGTGGCGCGATTTTGGCAAAGTCTTCAAAGAGCTATGGGGACTGAACTGCACTATAGAACCACCTTTCATCCCCAAGTCGGATGGCTAATCCGAAAGGGTGATCCAAATTTTGGAAGAAATGTTCGAGCTTGCGTGCTAATTTTATAGGGAAATTAGAGTGACCATTTGCCGTTGGTGAAATTTGCGTACAACAACAGCTATCAGGCAAGCATTGAGATAGTACTGTATGAGGCATTGTATGGAAGGTCATGTTGATCACTGACGTGTTGGTTAAAAGCGGGCGAGAATAGCTTGTTTGGGCCGAAAATTGTTCGGAAAACTACCAAGAAGATTCAACTCATTCGAGAGAGGCTACGCACGACACAAAGTCGACAGAAAAGCTATGCGTATATAAGAAGAAGGTCAATGGAGTTCCAAGAGAGGGACTATGTGTTCCTCAAAGTTTCACCCAAGAGGGAGTGTTTCGTTTTGACAAGAAGGAAAAATTAGCTCTAAGATATATCTGACCTTTCGAAGTGATTAAGGCGATGGAAAAAAGCGGCGTATCAACTTCGGTTACCAGCTCAATTATCAGGCGTACACAACGTATTCCATATTTCGATGTTGAAAAAATGTCAATCGGATGCAACGCATATCGTAGATTTGGCGGATAATGAAGTTCAAGATGGAGCAACATATAAAGAACAACCGATGAAGGTCCTCGATATCAAGGAGCAGGTGCTTCGCAATAAAGTCATCCGACAAGTGAAGGTCTTGTGGCAACATCATGGAGTGGAGGAAGCTACATGGGAACCGGAGTTGGAGATGCGAGAGAAGTACCCATATTTGTTCACCATTTGAGGTAAGTTTTGAGGACGAAACTTTCTTTAAGGGGGGTGAATTGTAAACCCCCACATGTTTAAAGTAATATAATGATAAATTGTTTAGTAATTTAATATATGTAATGGTGTAGAAATGAACCCCAAGGTTTATAACCGTAGAAAATGTTAATATTGTAAATATTAGTCAAAACTTGATTTTAGCTTGTGAATATACGAAATAATTTGTAATACAACTTATATCAACTATGTTTGATGTGCAAATGTATGTTGTATAAGTTTGAGTTGGTTTTGGAAGAGTTTGGAGATGATTGATAATGAAAAACAGAAAAAATAGGCAAAACTGGATAAATCATACTGGTACTGTGTACCGGTACTGAACCGTACTGGTATTGTATTCCGAAAACAATTGGTCCAGTGAGTTAACCGACTAATACTGTGCTCCAGAATTGTACCGTACTGGTACTGCCGAAAAAGACCTGACAATTCTAAAGTCGTAATTTGTGGTCCGTGTTAGTCTCATAAATACTTAGAGATGCCCTCTTAGCCTTCATTACACCACTCTTAACCCTAGAAACACTTAAAAAGAAAGAAAGAAGGAGAGAACACAAGATCAAAAAGAGAAAAACCAGAGATTTAAGAGTGATTCAAGATTCAAGCCCTAGTTATTCAAATGCCAAGGTAGGAATTTTCTTTCATTCTTGTTCATTGATGTTAGGGTTATTATATATATATATATATATATATGTTTTGACTCCTAATCATATGTATTTACTATGGGTTCCTTGTTTCTCTTGATGTTTTTGACAAACTTTATCATGTTTTGAACAAAGTGATGGTTGGGGAGCCATCAAAACCCTAGTTTTTTTGGAAGAAATATGAACGTCTCTCTCTATATTCACTCAAGCTTGGTTTTGAAAACTCTAGTGCCTTGTGTTGAGTAATAAAATGATATTGATAATGATCTCTTGCATGTTTTTCTTTAAATTGTACTATTTAAAAATATCACATGTGAAGAATTGAGAATTTTTTGCGTTACTTATGGTTTGAGAAAATATGTTGGATATTTGAGATAATTGGTGATATTATATTTCTTGAATGGTTGTTTGGATGAACATAAGTGAGAGGTTGCTTGTAAGGATGCTCATTCCTTCTCGGGAGGTTCCTTGTAAGGATACTTGAGAAACAAAGCCTTGAGGGTGAGAAGTTCCTTGTAAGAATGTTCATGCCAAAAGAAGACAATATGTGATATTCTCGGGAGGCCCCTTGTAAGGATGCTTGAGAAACAAAGCCCTGAGGGTGAGAGGTTCCTTGTAAGAATGTTCATGCCAAAAGAGGACAATATGTGGTCTTCTTAAGAGATTCCTTGTAAGGATGCTTGAGAAACAAAGCCCTGAGGGTAAGAGGTTCCTTGTAAGGATGCTCATGCCAAAGAGGACAATATTAAATCATGTATGGGGTATTGGTTTACTTTTGAAAATTGTATGGCCAAATTATTGATAATTGGTTTCACCTTTCCGTTTAACTTTATCGTTGTTCATGAACTTGAGATCAGTATTAGAATGTCACGATTTTACTTCAAAAGGTTATATATTCTATTTGTAAAATGAGACCGACCGCTTCTATATGCTTTTCTAAACTTTGTTCGGGTTTGGAAGAATTTTTTAACAGAGCTTCATGCTCACCCCCTACTTAACAACTTTTTCAGATTATCCTCTTGAGGAAGAGCTGGGAGTTGAGGAGCCCGCACACTAGAAGACTCCGATAGACGGGAGCGTGGATCCTGAGGTGGACGCCTAGATCGACACTTTCTTTTGTTCTGGACTAGGATATTCATTTTTAACTGTGTGAAGTTCAGTTTTCTTTTGTTATTTCCGTTGCGCTACATTAGTTGATTTTTTTGGAATGTAAAGACCAAAATAGGTCTATTCTTTTGGGATAATGTTGTAAATTCTATGGATGACTTTATGAAGTCTTATTTATTGATGGATTATTCTAGTGCTCTCATGATGTAAATGGTTTTAGAATATAATGTCGTCCAAGGTGATTTTTGGGACGTTACATTACGCCCACAGAATCATAGGAAGCACCAAGAACAATCATGATAACAAAATTAGACTAACCATAGAAGCTCAAAGATTCATCATTATAACGAAATTAAAGTAAATTTCATAGCAGTAGTAGTTCAACAGAATTAAATCACAATTACAAAAGTAACAGGAATTAGTAATAGATCTACATATAAATCAACAGAACATACTTAAGCTACCATACTTATATTAATATATCACTTGGCTCTGATACATATTAATAAAACCTACCATATATATTATTAATAATTATTTAAAATTGTTCATATCTGACAATGCACGATATACGATATGATACACTTTTTTAAAAAAAATGATACGTCTTTCGATACACGATTTGACAACTGTGCTCCTGCTCATGATCGATTTGCTCTCCTTTCAGCTTCATGATGATGGTAAAAATGGGAGCATGGAGATGGATCTGTTAAAATGTGACTACCGTGGAAAGACGAGGCACACTAAAGACCATTGTTGGAAGCTACATGGTAGAGAGTGTGGTAGTAATAGGACGGGTCTTGTGCGCTCTCATGCCCATATGGCTGAGATTGTTGATCCTACTCCCATTGGTCTATCTCCATCTACTGCTACTGATAGTGCAAGTTTCACTGCATATGAGATGCAGATTCTCAAGCGTGTGATGGCTCGACTTGATACTTCTTCTGCATTTGCTTCCACTTTTGAAACTTTCAACTTTGCTCACACAGGTATCCATGTCAGTACCTTTACTGCATTTTGTTCTCCTAATCCTTGGATTATCGATTCTAGAGCCACTGATCATATGATAGGTTCCTCAAGTCTTTTTTTTCTCTTATTCTACATATTGCGGTAGAGATAAAGCTAAAGTAGTAGATGGATCATTGTCATCTCCATTAGGGAAAAGTTCCATTCATTTTTCTCCTTCTGTCTTTGTCTTCGGTACTTCATGTCCCCTATTTTTCTACTTACTCTCAGTCATTGGGTATTACACAATCTTTTAACTGTTATGTAACATTCTTTCCATCTTATTGCATTTTTCAGGAACTGAGAATGGGAAAAATGATTGGCAGTAGTAGAGCTCATAGTGGTTTATATCTGCTAGAGGATCAACCTTCTATCAATTTAAGCTTCTGGTTCTATGGCCCTCCAATAGTTACATCAATGGCATCAATAACTTGATCATCCATTAGTAGGTGTATTAGAAAAAAAAAATCTAGTTTTGATGAAACAATGTAATAAAAATAATTTTCTTTGTGATGCTTGTGAATTTGCCAAGCATACAAGAACTTCTTATCCTAGTAATACTAATAGAAGCACTGCACCGTTTATGATTGTTCATTTTGATGTTTGGACACCATCTCGTGTTGCATCACTTTCTGGATGTTATTTTCATTAACTGCTACACTTAAGTTACTTGGATTTATTTGTTGCATAGCAAGGAACAAATGTTTACTTGTTTTAAGAATTTTCATAAATTGATAAATACTCAGTTTGATGCAAAAATTAAGGTTTTTAGGATTGAGTACTTAAATGGAGAATACCGGGCTTGCCTTATAGAACATAGAATTCTTCACCAATGTAATTGTGTGAATACACCTGAACAAAATAGTGTAGCAAAGAGGAAGAATCGACATCTGCTCGAAGTGTCATGCTCATATCTCATCAATCGAATGCCTTCAAGAGTTATTTATTTTGCTACTCTTATAGGATTGCTTCAAGGGTTAGTGTTTCTTTACTTTATCCTTCCAAAGGTGTTTGGTCGTGTGTATTTTGTGCATGATTATCAAAAGACCAAGGGAAATTTGGATTAAAAGGCATTGCGTCTTTATTGGTTACTTTGCTACCCAAAAGGGGCATAAATTTTATAATCCTCAATCCCAGAAAGTGTATTTAATTATGGATGTCACATTCCACAAGACAGAGTCATATTTCTCTACTCCTCTACCACCTTTTTAGGGGGAGCAGTGTATTGAATAAGAGATAGTAGAGGATGGATTCTTGCTCGTAACCCCTAATTAGGGCTCAAGTCTAGGAGAAAAATCTAGTCAGGGGAAGCATGAGAGAGAAACACCTATTCAAAGGAAACAGACTGCTTATGGAAGGTTAGATAGGGAGGATTTGCGATGCTATACTCGACGACAAGCTAAGTAGATCACCAACCATGAGCCACCAAGTAGATCATCATCTCTAGACTTAGATCGTGCGACCTCTTCTCTATCTCTTTGTAGTAACCGAGTTGATAATAGTCCTTTACCTATTGCTATTTGAAAAGGAGTTTGGACTTGTACGCAACATCTTATTTCTAAATTTGTGTCTAATGACTCATTGTCTTCCTCCTATCATGCTTTTGTTTCGTCTTTGTCTTCTATATCTATTCCTCAGAGTTAGCATGAAGCTCTTGCAAAACCCAAGTAGAAAGTAGTCATTAGAAGAAATGAGAGTTTTGAGAAAGAATGAAATTTGGGAGCTTATTTCTTTTCCAGTAGAGAAAAAATCAGTAGACTATAAGTGGGTGTTCACTGTCAAGCAAAATATAGATGGTACAATGGATAGATACAAAGCAAGGCTGGTAGGCAAAGGGTTTACTCAAACACATGACATTGACTATATGGAGACATTTGTTCATGTAGAGAAGATGAATTCCATTCGTGTTATCATTTCTTGTGCTGCCAATCTAGGATGGAATTTACAGCAACTGGATGTAAAGAATGCATTCTTTCATGGGGATTTAGAGGAGGACGTGTACATGGATAGTACTCCAAATTTTTCTTCTTCAACAACAGAAGAAAAAGAATGGAAGCTAAACAAATCCCTTAATGGACTAAAGCAATCTCCTAGAATGTGGTTTCACGCTTTGACATATTTCATAAGGCAATGGTCAAGTTTTGGTACATGCAAAGTCATGCAGATCACATGATATTCATCAAACTAGGGAGTGGTAAGATCTCAATTCTTATACAATATGTAGATGATATCAACACCTACAGGTGGTATATCTTTGAAAGCTTAGACGGAGAGAATAAACGGCTACTTAAGCCATTTTAGTACAAATCAGAAGGACTGGAGTTGTTGGATGTTGCTCAATGCTCTTATAACTTGACAACTAAAAAGTTTTACGTCAAACAAGGCCACTTTCCTTATTTCAACCGGGGGCAAATCCTTATTCCTATTTTCAACAGACTTCGTTCCTTCTTTTTGGCGTCAATTTTGGCCTCACCATTTCAAAGTACAGGAAAGATATTCTCTATATAGGTGACAGAGGGTTTTGTTGTGTATATACGAGAAATTGGCACATGAAAGACCATAGAATTGGGGCGGTTACACTATTTCCTAGGGATTGAAGTGGTCAGATCAAATAAAGGCATTTTCATCTCATGAAGGAAGTACGTCCTTGATCTCCTGAAAGAAACCGACATACTAGGTTGTAGATGTGTTGACTCACCTATTGAGACAAACCACAAACTGAGAAGTGATGAAGGTGATCACGTTGAAAGAGTAAGATATTAAAGGCTTATTGGGAGACTTATAAACCTTTCTCACACTTGCCTAGACATAACATATGCAGTGGGTGTTGTTAGTCAATTCATGCATGCTCCTCGAGTTCCCCATCAAGAGCCAGTTCATCCGATACTAAGATATCTCAAAACATTTTCAGGCAAAGGAATATTTTTCTTAAGGCAAGGTCATCTGAGAATAGAAACTTTTACAGACGCAGAGTAGACTGGTCAATTGAGGATAGGAAGTCCACCATAGGATATTGTAACTTTGTAGGAGGGAATCTAATTATTTGGCGAAGAAGCAAGCAGTGGTGGCTACATCGAGTGCAGAGGTAGAATACAGGGCTATGACTCCTAGTATTTGTGAGTTTATGTGGTTGAAATCTCTGATGAAAGACTTGGGTGTCCCTAATGGTGAACTTATGCACCTGTATTGTGATAATAAGGATACTATAAATATTGCTCAGTACAATCCAATTTAGCATGACATAACAAAGCATATTGAGATTGACAGACACTTCATTAATAAAAAGCTAAATGATGAGCTAATTTGCATGCCATTTTTGACAACCAAGGAACAATTAGCTAATGTGTTTACTAAGGGGCTTAGTAGTAAAATCTTTGATTCCAATGCATACAAGTTGGATATAAGAAATATTTATGCTCCAATTTGAAGGGGAGCGTAGAATATTAGGTTATTTCAATTAAGGGTATTATTATAATCCTCACTTTATTATGAGTTAATATAAATATGGGTAATGGGAGGAAAGGCTGATTAACTCTCATTGTTCTAAACTCTATTCCCTAATCTCTTTCTTCTCTTCTCCCATCTCTTGCCAATTCTCACTCTAAACCCTAAGATTTGACATTAGGGGCCGTGTAATGAAGATGTTTTTTAGCAGTACTTTTATAAATTGAAAATTTAACTTCTTAACTGTAATGTTAAATAAATTTTTATTTAACTATTGATTAATGCATGCATACAAATTCCATTTTAAAATTGCTTCATGAATTCTTATGCTACCTTCTCCTAAATAAGGTAATAAGCCAAGAGAGTTTTACAAGTCATCTAGATAGGCATGATCACACTATTCATATGAATCCTACAGACAGTGTAGATAACAAGATAAGTCAACTCAATTTATATCAAGTGATATCAAATTAGTCTCACCAAGCTAAAGATAGATTTTCTAGCTTGAACTCCAGTTTTGACATAGACAGTGAACCTTGGCAAGGGAAACCATATAATCATCAGACCTGGGATTAAAACAACTCAGATACTTTTCTTTACATGTTTTTAGCATGCCAAAAATGAATTCTGGACAAATTTCTCACAGCAAACCTTAATCCATAGGGAGATTGACAAGCAGCAGTTATGTCAAGTTTGGCTGCATCTGGTTCGTTCTACACAGGTAAAAATTGCAAAGCAGTTATTGTACATATACAGGCAGTTGTCAAGCCTAAATAAATATCATCAAGTCAAGCCAAATATACTGTCATCAAGTACCTTCAATTCAAGTGCCAAGTCTCAATTAGAACATCATAAATATTCATTGCTTCAATATGGGTCCATGTTTGTTAAATTACGTAAACTAAGTTCACCAATTTAAACTCTACCAGTGTATTCTTGTACACAATCGATCCCTGGGCTGAATAAAAAAGGATTGTTCCGTTGTAGCTGATAGCTAGTGTAGAACTCGTTAGACCAAATATGAACATGAATCCATATTAGGCATTTCCCTAAACGATGTGGTGCACATACTCGAGTGTTTTGAAAAAAGAGCAAAGAGCCCCACATTTCAGTCTCCTAGATGCGGTGAAAAATGTGGAAGGGTTTCTGTGTCACTACAGACGAGCGCAAGTAAAAAAGTTAGTCTAGGATGCTAAACTTGGTTAGCAACTTAGAGTATATAAAAGAATGGATTTTGTCAAAGCTATGATCTATGCTATTATAAAATGTCAACAAAAGTGTAAAACATTTGATTGGCCATAATAACTTTAATAACATAATAAATTACTTCTATCAATCTTTCTTAATAATCCAAAACAAATTTCTCTAGCGCTGGTACACAAAGAATTAGACCATACACATTGTAGGAATCTATATTTCTATCAATATTTATATCTATCTATCTATCTATATTTATACTACTTCTAAAAGTACTTCATAAAGAAAAACTTTTATTTTCCTCTTCTATTCTCAAACAATTATATAAGAACAATCATATCATATTTTCTAATTTAACTCTTAGACCATTCCTACTATAGGAATAAATATTCAATTACAAGTGTAATGCATCAATCTATATCTATATTTATGTCTATATTTAACCATATTTTCTAATTTAACTCTCAGACCATTCCTATTGTAGGAATAAATATTCAATTATAAGTGTAATGAATAAATCTATATTAATATTTAACCATATTTTATTATATAAAGTCAATTTTGTCTTGATAAATAAATAGTTAATGTTATTTATATGGGTTAATTACAAAATACTCCTTCCATGTTTAGGTCATGTTGCAATTGACTCCCTTAGGTTTTAAATTCGACAATTTGCCCCCTCCAAATTTGAATAATTTTCAATTAACTCTTATAGTTAGTTGACCACCGTTAAAAATAACGGAAGTTTATTGAAATCCCAGAACTACCCTGATCTTAATATTTTATGTAATCATACAGACAAAATAAATAAATAAAATTTTAATTCAAGAAAATGAATTAGAAGAACCTGAAACTCTAGGAGATGAAACTGGGAACAAGGGCAAGAGTCGGGGCTCCGAATCCCTCGGAGTATTCGCCAGAGATGGGTGGAAGAAAAAACCCTTTTTGGCAATCGCTTTGTCCTCAGCTTTCCAAATCCAAATTATTTCCAATAACACCAGAGTGTGTGGAGACCTGTTAACCGAGCCGGGTATGAGAAGAGTAATAGGGCTGAGAACCAGAGATGGAAAATCAAAAATACTCGGTGACAAAATCTCAGGCGTTCTAGGTTTTCAAGGGGAATTCGAATACCCACCTGAAAACCCGGAATTGTTCAGGAGTCTGGGGATTAAAGCACTAATCTTGAAGTTCTTGAGACTGTTTCTTCTCTCGTAGAGTTTCGAAGCTTTTATCTTTCCTGGGTCCGGTTTTGATGGGTGGAATGGGGTGGTTTCTTGGTGGATCGGGTCTGGACACAGCGGTAGCAGCAACGGCGACCTTGGCGGTTTTTGAGGATCCGGTGAGCATCTGAACAACTTACTTGAAGGAGTTGGTGTCTGCTTGGACGAAGGTTATTGGGTACGAGTTGTTGGGTTCAGATTTGGTGATGGGTAGGGGTGTGATAGATGCTTGTGGTGGTGGTGGTAATGGTTGATGATGGAGTCCATCGCTGCTGGTGCTACTACTTGAACTGGTGGTTCCATGGCTACTTGGGGATGGTAAGAGAGATGGGTTTCCGTTTTTGTGGAATTTTAGTGAGTTTTCCATTGTTTTATGGTTTTCCTTTATTTATTTTATGGTTTGTAGCCGGTTGATTGTAGTTGGGTGGTGGTTGGTGGTTGCGATGGTTTGTGGTCAGGTGATTGTGGCTTGGTGGTGGCTGCGGTGGCTTGTAGCTAGTTGATTGTGTCTGGTTGGTGGTTACAGTGGTTGGGTGATGGCGTTGGAGCTTTTGGCTTGGCTGGGCAAATGGAAAGGAAAAAAAAGATGGAGATCAGTAAAGGTTAAGGGTAGAAAAGTAATTTTAAATTTCTATTTAATTCATCAGACAATATGCTAATTTTGAAATTTGAAGGGGGCAAATTGTTTAATTTTAAACCAGAGGGACCTGATTAAAACAAGACTCAAAGTTCAAGGGGGAATTTTGTAATTAACCCTATTTATATATAATGATAATTTCGTCACTGTCCCTTCGTCATCCGAAGTGGATCAATTTTCTCTCTGAACAATATGGAAAAGTCATTTTAAATGCCTGCATTAAAAAAACTTTTTGTAACTGAAAGTTTCAGTTCCTCAATTCCTATGACAACTCTAGAGTCACTACTCAATAAACAAGTCAATAATGTGGGAAGAAATTTCAATTATGGAGCATACACGCTTCCTTCAATCTAAAATAATAAACTTATAAATTCATATTAAAACAAACCAAAAAAATAAAATTGCAACTCAAAATTATTCACAAGCACGTGCGCAACAACTAGTTAGAAGAAAAGTTAATATAGCATATTTACAAGAAACTAAGAGGGTAGCAAGAACCAAAATATCGTTTCGAAACGATCAAAGCATCCGAAACATTTCAATTTTCCAAGGAGACCGAAACGAAACAGTGATGAAATCAAAATTCTGATATTTCGAGGTATTTCATAATGTTTTTAAATGTACTATAATATTTCAATGCATTTGTACAATTGTTTTGAAATGTTTCAAGGTATTTCAAGATACTTTGATATATTTCTATCAATGTCTTAGAAAAAAAATTCTTAAATTTTTTATTTTTTAAATTATGTTTTCGAAACGGATCAAAACGTTTTCGAAACACGTTGAAACGTTTCTGTTTCTTATGTGACCGAAAGAACACACCGAAACGATATTTTGATCATTGGTGGGTAAGGGTTAAAGTGAGGGAAATAGAAAATACAAGTTATAAACTTTATTATATCAAAAGACATAAAAATGGATTAGGAATAATAGTATATTAGCACTTAAACAAGAAGTACTAAAAGTTGAAATATAGTAATCACAAATGAGGGTTGGAGAAAAGAAAAGAAGGAGAGAGAAATTTTGAAACGTATGCAATGACCTAATTTCATTCCATCACTATTCTCTATTTATAATACTAGGAATATTTGAATAAAATTACAAGAATACCCATAAGATTTCTAAATATTCTAACACTCTGCGTCAAACTGGTGCATAGATGTGTAAGTGCATAGATGTTACACATACACAGCTTGCTTGTAATGTTTTTAAACACCTTACTCGACACCCCTTTAGTTAAGATATCAACCAGTTGTTCCCCAGTCTTCACAAAAGAAGTGCAAATAAGTCCAGAACTTAACTTATCTTTAATAAAATGTCGTTAACCTCAATGTGTTTGGTTCAATAATGTTGAACTGAATTATGAGTTATATTAATAGCCGCTTTGTTATCACAATAAAGTCTCATCGGGCCCCACATTCAAAAAATCAGAAAACAGCCCAAACAATCTCCAAAAAATTCTAAAACAATCACCATAATCCTTCCCATAAAATTCTGACCCTATGTCTAGGATTTCCTACTACCATGGCCTGAATCATCATGACGTCAATTGTTTGACAATAACGTCACAACGTGATCTTGACGTCCCTTTTTTCTTTTGTGGCTTTTGGTGAGTTTTGGATTAAAAACTAGACGTTAGACTCTGATACCAAGTTAAAATATAGTAATCACAAATTAGGATTGGAGAAAAGAGAAGAAGAAGAAAAAGAAAAAAGGGAGAGACAAATTTTGAATTGTATGGAATGACCTAATTTCAATCCATCACTGTTCTCTATTTATAATGCTAGTAATGTTTGAATAAAATAAGAAGAATACCCATAAGATTTCTAAATATTCTAACACTAACCGTTCTAAGAATATGAGATAGAATAATATTAATTAAACTTGTTATAGAGGAAAGATAATATTATTAATATTTATGCACCTTGAATAAGATTAGATGACATACTAAACTCAATCTTGGGAGGATATAGATGGGCAAATGAGAGCAATACCTATAGGTGAAAGAGTATACATACGAGGGACTTTAATGCCCACATGGGAAAAAATCGGGGTTGATATGAAGGGGTACATGGTGGACAACGATTTGGAGATAAAAATAAAATGAGATTCTATCTTAGATTTTGCTATTGCATCTGATTGAAATACATATGTTAAAAAAAGTGATGAACATTGAATAACTTTTAAAAGTGGATTAAATAAAACTCAAATAGATTTTTCCTAACTAGAAGAGTAGATCTTAGATCATATAAGGAATGTAACATCACTCCAGAAGAGAGCTTAACCACGCAATATAAGATAATGATACTAGATGTATTTGTTAAAAACAATTTAAGACACAAGGAAAAAATTAAAAATTCAAGAACTAGAAGATGAAATCTCAAAGGTGAAAAGATAAAACTAGTATAAGAATAAAATACTAAAAAACAAAATGTAAAATTTTCAAGATAAAACAAATGTAATGTAGAATATGATAATAGAACATATCAAAACAGCACACACAAATGTTATTGGAGAATCAAGAGGTAATAGGCTATTAGTGAGAGAAACTTGGTTGTGGAATGATGAGCTCCAAATTATGGTAAGAGTAAAAAGGGTGTTAAAAACGTGAAAAATACAAAAAAAAGGATGAGGAATTTAAATATTACAATGTTGCAATAAAAAAGTAAAAAAAAAAGAATAAGAAAAGCTAAAGTACAAACTACGTGCTGATCTTTACTAAAAACTAGATGCAAAAGATGGAGAAAAGAAAATATATACATATATATATATATATATA
>CM042189.1:22752315-22765762 GCA_023539305.1 Ilex asprella | reverse complement strand
ATGTATATATATATGAGAGAGAGAAAGAGAAAGAGCTTTGAATTTGATATATATATAGAGAGAGATAGAACTTTGAATTTGAATATATATAGAGAGAGAGAAAGATAAAACTTTGAATTTCATATACATATATAGAGAGAAATGTATATATAGAGAGAGAAAGACAGAGTTTTGAATTTGATATATATATATAGAAAGAGAGATAGAACTTTAAATTTGATATATATATAGAGAGAGAGAGAGAGCTTTGAATTTGAATTTGAAATTTATGATAGAGATTTTATTGACATATGTAATTGACATTGAATTAAGGGATAACAATTTTCAAAATAGGAAATTAATTTAACTTTCTTTCAAGAAAGGGTATTTTTGAGATAAAAAAAAAAGTGGACTTAAGTCATTACATATAATTTTAAACATGGACTTAGCTCCTTATAAGTTTTCTTGTAAGACTTATCTCCAAACAAATACATGTAGGAGGACTCACTTCCAATTTTCACTTTAATAAAACGCATAACCCTTAATAGAGCACAATAGCGAAATAGAAATTATGTAGCCGACCTAAAAAATGTGGGTACAAGACTTTATTGAGTTGAGTTTAAGTTCATTAATTTACCAATAACCAATTTGCAGTATGATCCTTTAAACAGAAAAAAAAATGATTACTTATTGTTAAAGGGTCAAAGAGAGTACAATAAAAAAAGAAGCTCTCCATTTGCCAAATGGAATTCGAGTAATCACAAAAACTGATGTAACAAAAATGTTAGTGGAGGCTATATAAAATACTATATGAATGCCCCTATACACCCTATACATTAATTCTAAAAAGGTACACCCAGTATAACCTGCATTAAAAGAGTCCGGAAGGGTGGACTGGGTAAAGATCTAACCTTTGTCATTATTTTGCAAAGTGGTCACCCTATCCAAACTAACATCAACATTATTAGGCCGAGTATAAACCACTGAAACAATGGCCGCCTATTTTCTATGCATTCGTTAAAAAAAAAAACAATAATTCTTTTAAAAGCTATGGCAGAGCAAGTGAACTTGTTGCAGAAACTAAGAAAGAGGGAAAAAGAGTTTCAGCTCACGCAGATGTCTAAACAATCCTTTAGTCAATCAACATGAATGATGCGCTCTACTCCAAAATAATAGCCAAGATACTAGGTGCTACTTTGTCAAGCAAAGCTCTATCTGTGATTTTGAGTTCCTTTTGTAAAACAGAAAAAGGTATAATTAAGCAATGGGGAGCTTGTAACAAGGGACCGAGAGAAAGATTAAGGCTTCGAGCAATATCCCAGTGTTTCTAGACACACAATCATCGAAAACAATTATGTGTCTAAACATCTGGTTCCCTAATATTAATAGCCAGGAAACTGAACATCCAACCACTTAACCTCATAACGACTCCGTGTTTTTTTCCTGTCATACTGGATAAAGTGCACCATATGTCTCATCTTTATTTGAACATGTACACAGCATTTAACTAGTGGATACTATTTCTGATATGTGTGTAGAAAGACTACTAGAGGTGCTGACATACTTTTGCGAATGAAGTACTGTTATATCAGGAATCATCCCCTAATTATATAGTTATTAACTTGCAGAAAAACACACTTGTGTGTCTGAACTATACACTTGAGGTGTATCTTGAATAAAGAAGATCTATGAGAGATTAGGAATCAACCTTGGATTCATGGTAAAGACCAGCATATAGAGAAGCATAGAAATACTCATACTCTTGTCCACCAGAAAATTTAGCAACAAGCTGCACAGACAAAATCATTGCTTCAGTCCAAATAAATTCAGGGAAATCAAGGAAACTCCAGAAACTAAAGCCTTGGATTAAGAATTGTAATCAAGGGCTGTTCTCTTTTTGCAAAACCTTAAAGCATTTCATTCAAAATGATGTTCAAAAGATGACATGCCAAATCCAAAAGTACACTGAATATATTACTTTCCTATTATGTTCTACTTTTCTAATATTACAATTGCTTTCAATATCAATCTAATAATATGAATAGGTGATCGAGCTTGTTTAATACAAAATAAGAGTTTGAGTGTGAACTATGATAGGTTGGATAAGCTAGGGCGACCCACTTGATTTGAAATCGTGTGGAACCGCACTAAGGGCGAAATTGTCCGATGAAGTTATCAAATCAAACCTTTTTTTTTTGGGGGTTTTTCTTGAAAGAAATTCAGCATAGCAAGAGTGAATATATGTTATGTGAAGTGTTGAAAAGGTGTGGTGAAGTGGTGGATTATAAACCGCGCAAATATGCAATAGGGGTAAAATCATCTGATAAACGAAAAATTAGATTTATTTGAGAAAGACATGGAATTTTGGGGTTTTGGACAACTCAAGGAGCAAACCCCCTGTTGTTGCACTCTAAAGTCTATATAGTTGTCAATTCACATTTCTTTCTCTCTCTCACTCACCACCCGCATCTACAATTTCTATAACTCTCTCTCTCTCAAAACCTTTTTCTTTTCCAAACTTCTTCCGCTCTCGACCCTCTGGTTGGAACAAAAATGGATGACTGGCTTCCTTCCAAAAAAAAATCTCAATGGATTTCTTAGAAGTTTGCCAGTTCATACAAGCATGGGCGATTGCGCTCCTTTATCTTCTTTGATGCCATGATTCTCTGTTTGTCTTCTTCCTATCTACTGATAAACAACGATTATATAATCAAAATAGAAGAGAGAAATAAAAGAAAGAAGAAGAGAATATTATTGCCACTAAATTAGTCTATAACAGCTTAATAGAAAAATGCATACAAGAGGCCCTTATATAGGAGGACAACATAAAAGAAAACAATATGGTGGTTGATCTCCATATATCGTAAATACTCTGATACCATGTTGTGACCCAGCCAGATTGGTTAATTTTCGATACTGGCATCTTTAAGATATTTTTACTCGTGATATTAATACCTAATATGATTATATACTATTTATGATACTAAAATGTTTTGCTAGATGTTATTTATCTCTAAAAGCGTGTTTAAGTGTCATTCACTATGACATGTTGTGTTATTTCAAACTCTTAAGAGTATTAGGGTAGTATGTGTAAATTGTTAATAGTGTTAGGGTATTATGTGCAAATACAAGAGGGTGTATGTATAATTCTTATTATTATAAATACAAGTGATGTATGAGAGCTAGATCAAGTGTTATGACCTCTCTTTGTTTCTCTCTAATATTGTGTTAATCTTCTATACTTAATATCAGAGTATTTACGATATATTAGAATACTTTTGTTGTGGTTGATCTCCATTGTGGTGGTGGTGATACTGTTGAGGTGGTGGTATTGTTGTTGTTGTGGTGGTGGTGGTGGTAGTGGTACTGTTGGTAAAAGCCATTGTCAAAGCCATCGTGGCACTGTGATGTTGTCGCTACTGGTGGTGATCTCCATTTTAGTGGTGGTGATACTGTTGTGGTGATGCTACTGTTGGTAAGAGCCATCGTCGTATTGTCATGTGTGGTGGTGTCGTTGAAGCCATCGTGGTACTGTGGTGGTGGTGTGGTACTACTATTGTGGTGGTTTTCTCGTCATCGTTTGGCGTTCGTCATCGTGGTGTAGCATCATCGTGGTGTGGCTGTTGTTCGTCATGGTGGTGAGGCGCAATCGTAGACTAGGATTTACTAAAACCCTATTCAACGAAGAAGAAGAAGACCCGACTCCACAGGTTTGGATACCAGACCCGACTCCAACGGGTTTAAAATCTTTAAAAAAAAGGAGGAGGTCAAGCCCACCCAAGACCCGGTCCAACCCAAGTCTTCAATTATTTTTAAGTCCAACCCAAGACTCGGTTCAACTTAGACCGCTTTGATCCCAATTTATCCTCAGACTGGTTCATACCGGTTCAGCGGTCCAGGGAGCCTAGCCGGTCCGGTTCAACGGTTCAGCTAGGTTTTCCAATCCAGTTCTGTCTTCCAGCAGGTTAAGCGGTTCAGGAGCTCTAGCAGGTCCGGTTCAATGGCTCCAACCGGTTCGATTCAGTGGTCCAGCCCGGTTCAGTACTCCAGTAGCTTCTTTTCCTCCGGTTCAGCATTATAGTAGCTTCTTGGTTGTTATTTGTTGCACTGTTATGGACCCCAAGCAAGATATCGGGTCCCTTATTCCATCTTTATCACCTACTTCTACTCCTCCGACTATTATCAATGGTCTCATGACCTCTATTAAACTCAATGGGACCAATTATACTTTATGGTCTCGATCCGTTCAAGTTTTTCTTTGAGGCAAAGTATTTAAGAAATATTTGGTTAACCCAAAACCCAAGAAAGATACTCATGGATATGATCAGTGGGAACAAGAGGCCGCTCAAATCATTTCTTTACTATTGAATAGCATTGAGTCTAGTATTAGTTCTACCTTGCTCTATCTTGATATTGCCAAGGAGATATGGGATCCACTTGGCCACTATGTATTCTAGTACAAGAAATTTTACTCAAGCTTATGAGGTGTGCAAGGAGTACTTCCGGTTAGAACAGAGTACTCTAAGCGTTGCAGATTATTACTCTCACGTTCGGGGAGTCTGTGAGGAGATGAAGACCTACCATCCGTTTACTACTGATGCAGTAGTTTGACAGAAACAACATGAGGATATGAATGTTATTAAGTTTTTGGTAGGACTGAAACCTGAATATAAGGCTATCCGTTCTCAGATTTTGGGTGGTTCTAGTCTTCCCTCACTACTTGAAATTTTCTCTCGTGTACAGCGTGCTACTTTGTCTAATTCAGGCATCAATCATGATATCTCCACTAATCGCTCAGCTCTTATGGTTCCTAGTAGCCACACTGATGGTGGTCCCGGTGGTCGAGGAGGTCGTACGGGTGGTCGTGGGGGCCGTAGTGGACCTTGTTCTTGTACTCACTGTGATCGTGGAGGGCACACTGTTGATTACTGTTGGGATTTACATGAAAAACCTTTTGGTGCTGCTAATCAGGCTTCCTTTCAGGATGATACCTCGGTTGTTGCTTCCATACCTCAGCTCCACCAGACACCGGGTCGGTTACTATTACACTGGATTGAGAGGAGTATGTTCAGTTCTTGTCCCAACAACAGGTTGTCCCATCTCCCTCCACTACTATTTTTGCCCAGTCAGGTATTGTTTTCACTTGTATATTGTCGTCCACTAGCAATCCTTGAATCATAAACTCTGACACTTCTGACCACATGACTGGTGCGTCTGATATTTTTTCTACTTATCAGTTGACTATTTCCACACGTAGTGTTACTCTTGCTAATGGTACTTGTTCTAAAATTTCAGGTCTCGGGACTACTCACTTGAGTCCTGAAATATCCCTATCTTTCGTGCTATTTATTCCACAATTTCTTTTAGTTTACTTTCCATCAGTAAGATTACTCGTTCTCTCAATTGTTCTGTAACCTTTTACCCTTCTTATTGTATCTTTCAAGATCTCAAGATAAAGAGGTAGATTGGTACGGGACATGAAGCGGTGGCCTATATTATTTGATTTTGATTCACCTACTCGGGCCCTACAGACCTCGTTGTCTCTCTTTCAATGACATTGTCGTCTTGGACATCCCTCTCTCCAGAATCTGAGACGCCAAGTTCCCAGTCTTAGCTGTGTGTCGTCTTTGTCTTGTGAAACCTGTCAACTTAGTAAGCATCACCGTATGTTATTTCAGTCTAGAGTCGATAATCGTGTGTTTAGTCCATTTTAGTTGATACATTCTGATATATGAGGTCTAATAAAGAATATTTCATCTAATAAATATCCTTATTTTGTGTCATTTGTGGATGACTACTCTCGTGTGACTTGATTTTTTTCTGATAAAAGCTTGGTTTGAATTATTCTCTATATTTGAGACCTTTCATAAAGACATAAAAACTCAATATGGTTATCGTATACTTATTTTACGTTCTGATAATGCTCGAGAATATGAATCTTATCATTTTTCAGCTTATCTTAGTAAAATTGGCATTATTCATCAGACTTTCTGTGCTTACACATCTACACAAAACGGTGTTGCTGAATGCAAGAACCGTCATTTGTTGGAAGTCATCCGTGCCCTATTATTCCAGATAAATATTCCCCGATATTTTTGGAGTGATATTCTTACTGCTTGTCACCTAATTAGAGGTGTCTTAAGAGATCCAACATAGGGATTTATAGAGTATTTAAGAACTTTATGTGGCCCTTTGAAGATCACTAGAACACATAAAAATTGATCTATCATTGCAGCCACAAAAGACGATAACAGGAGAAGTTTTTTCATACAATAACTGGTTCATCCTACAAGGTCTTTTTTGTATCTTGAGTACTTTACAAATAAGAGAGACAATTTCAATGTATCAGTCAGAATCACTAGTCATTTCGACCAATCCTCGACTTCGCACTGAGAGCTGGTGAAATATCTAAAACCACAAATGATGGGCCTTCAACTTGCTTTTAATTACTCATCTACTTTTGTTATGATGAATCCGACAATCATCATAATATGGAGATATATTCTGCAGCATCAAAATCCTTGGAAATCACTGCGACTAATGTTCTGGCCCACGTCAGTTTAGAAAACTCAGTATATTTGTTAAAATATACTGGACGGAAAACACAGTAATTGAATTTGTTCTTTTCACAATTTAACAGCTCCGAGAGAAACGGTTTAACTAAAACAGAGGAGGCTAGAAACCGCATCCTGCAGGATCAATTCTTACTACAAGTAGATAATATCCATGCAATTAGCCAGTCGGAGAATCCTAAGCACCCCAGTTTATGAGATTGATTGCAACGACAGATAGAACTCATCAGAGAGATTCATCCAGCTATTTCCATGATTACCACCACAACTTGAATTTTATCTTCAGCTTTTATCTTGGATCTCATCTACCTCTATGGCTCTCAAAAAATAATGAGAACCAAGAAGGAAAGGAATAAAAAAGTTATAGCTCCCTGGGCTTCAGGGTTTTGTGCACAGTAAATGGTGTGCATTGCTTGAGCAAATTACATACTCACTTTTTTCCTTATTGAATCTTCGCTTAACAATATTTCTTTTATTGGTTTATGGATGCTTTTTCATATCCAATAAGGAGTCAACAACATGCTTTTAAGTTGCAATATTGGAACAGTATGATTTATTGTAATATTGTAATCAGCGTCAGGTATAGTGGATCATGCATGATGGGTATCAATCAATGGAGCAAGCAAACTCCTATAAAACTTGGAAATCTTTCAGTCTCAGTTTTCTATAGTTCATTAATTTTATTTTTAGAGATTTTAGGATATATACGGATATCAATTGTGATAGGCTTTGAAAACTATATCGGTTACTTCTTCAGTACCTTTCATAAATAAGATCGCAACTTAAACAACCCCGAGGCATCAAATGTGACTTGGTATTCGAAGTGCATATGCATGGAACCTAATATAGTCAAATGTCAGAGGAAAGTATAGCTCAATATGATGTTGTGCCTAATATGTAACATGGACATGTGATGTTTAACGCATTTGATAATGAGGCTTGAACTTGTACATACTTCTGTTCATTTTTTATTTTTTATTTTTTGGAAGGAGAAGGGGAAGGGAGGCTTGAACCCTTGACCTCAAGAAGGTAAAGTCTTTATAAGACAAGGAGTATCATTAGACTAAAGGCCCATTGGTAAGATTATAGCTTTTTGGTCCAAGCCCAAGCCCAATCCGGCCGGGTGTGTGATAACCAAGGTAGTGTAGGCGCTCACTTTGCTCACAAAAGTGTGGTACTGGAATCTCCTACTCTTCAAATAGGAGAATAGATAAAAAAGAATGCAGGCCCTACAATGTTAAGTGGATACAGCACCGTAAGGGCCCATGTGGCTTTTATAACCATCAAAATATGGCGAGGAGACAAAATTGAATCCATTAGTATTGTCAAGAAATGCCAGTGGATAGCCAGCATGACTTAATCTAAAACCCTGTTTGTCAACACACAACCTACGCAGACAAAATTTGTTTGTGACAGGGCGGTGGGGATTCCATTCTTCATGTATTTCACGTGAAAGGCGAAGTGAAAATCTAAAAGACACGAAACTACATTTGGTGGTGCAAGTATGTCGATACCCTTCCTGAGACTGTTCAAATATAGAATATTCAAGTCAAAAACATGGACCCACACCTTTTCTGGATCACCGCCATCTTTGAACATGTTATAGACTTCCCGCATAACAGGTCGAGGATCTCTACCAACCTGCATTCAGTATGCGTTGAATTGTTGAATTATTGTGTAATCCACTAGCAGGGGATTGAGTCTACTAATAATAATGATGGGGCTAAATATCTGCACTACTGCCCAGGCATTGGAACCCCACGTCCACCAGAAAAGATAAAACTGTAGGCAAATTGAATACATGAATGGCTGAAAAAGGAAATGAGATGAACTTCTCAGTAAAGACAGACACTATTATGATGCATAATCTGTTTGGTCTTAGAACTATCAAAACAACACCACCACATAAATACACGCTTATACATCAGAAATTTTCGAAGGCATGGTGATTATGATAGCTTGAACACAAATCACGGCAAGCATGCAGAAGCGATTCATTTAATTCCTTCTGTACTTTTCATAGGGAACTTGCTCACATTTTACTCCTAAAAGATTCTAAAAAGATGTCATCTGTAGAAATTAACTGCTTACCTCAAGAAATCGTTTTCTCGCTTTATCTGCTCCATATAATTGAGCTTCACACAGAAAGCACCATATCGACTCTTCTGTATCATTTGGATTTTGCGCAACATCTAGTCGAAATTGCTCGGCCCCTTCCTGAAATCTACAGAAAGACACCATTACCTTCACACAATCTTATATACTTGATTAAACAATCAACAGAAAACATAAACACACGAAAACAAAAAAAGATCGCTAATAAACTCATACCTGGCAAGATAGTACAGTGACAGCCCCCTCTGCCAAAGATCTGATCATTCAATAGAATTTCTACATCATTAAATGACACAAGAATGACTCTATATTTTGGTTACACAGAATCACAAAGATGACAACATTGTGGCTTTTCTGAACGTATTTGGAGAAGTGATTGCCTTTAAATTGGATGAAAAAGGAACCATAGTGCATGTCAATCCTTAGTACGGTGAGTGAGTTCGTGAGCACCACATTAACGACAAACATTTGAACCCCACAAACATTCTCAAATCAAAATCACATTATGCTGGGCAAAAAGTTACTGTCCTCAAAATTCCGTAGAAACACGTTTATACCATCTTTTATCATTCATTTCAAATCAAGATGACCACGAGTATTCCAGTAAATAAAATCACAATTTTATAATTCCACTTGTAAGGTTTGTAGGCTGTAGTAGAGACTGCGTGTTACCAAATCATTTTGCTTTCATTAAATGCAGAAACTCACATGCCTTTTGACGAGGATCCAGCTCGATTGCTCTATCAAACTCCTCTACAGACCCAGAAACATCACCCTTCATAAAATCAACAGGAACTATCAGAACAATCCTTGTCAGATAAATCGGAACTGAGTTTGAATTTTGGAAGGGGAAGTTTACCTGTCTGAAGAGCAGCATTCCGCGTCGAATAGCAATCACGGCTTCACGAGCATTGCTGCCACCAGCGATGGCGTCCCAGATTCCGGAAATTGAAGGTACGAACAATCTTCTTGAGAGTGGCAGTATTGGGTTTCTATGATTGTGAATTCTTGAAAGAGTGGTGCCAAATAAGTGTAAGCCATTGGCGAATTTTGGAGGCAATTGAGGTGAAGAAGTAGAGATAAGATTGGGAAAAGAGGGAACAGAAATAGTGGGTTTGAAGTTCAGGGTTATCGCCATTGATGAAGTGGTAAGTGCAGAGACAGAGACCGAGTATAACAGTAGTAAGAGCAACTCCAAGGGGTATGGGGATTTTTAGCTAGATAGGCAGTTCAGAAATATAGGTTCCAACGGACTAGGCATCTCGCTAGGTATTTTAGATAACCTTATTTTCACTCGCTGGTAGCTAGCCAGTAGATCCCTCGCTGGCGCCAATCTCTCCCTCGTCGCCTCGTCCTCCTCAATTTTTGGAACCAAACAGCCAAAACGTTCGTTTTTAGACCTTTTGACCAAACCCATGCCCCTCAAAACATAATTCCCAAAATCAGTCACTTTTAAACTTAATTCTTAAATCCAGTCTCTTTTTAAAAACGTTATTTACAATGACGCCTTCTAACCCAAAAACGTCATTCCAAATGACGATTTGAAGCTTAAACGTTTTTCCTAAGAACGTCATTTCTAATGACGTTTTTTAAGTCGTCATTCAGAATGATGTTTTTACACATGCTTTTTTTAAACGACAGTAACAGACGTTAAAATTTACAAAGGAGATGAAAACGTCATTTTGAATGACGTTTTTAAAAACGTCATTCACAATGACGATTTTAATGTTCACAATTTAAAGCTATTCAAATATTATATCACACACTACTGAAATTAATTTCAAATTTCACAGACACTCTCCTCCGCCTCAGCCACTCTCAGTCGGATAACACTCCGACGAGCTCCAACCAGCGGCCACATCCTCCACCACCAGCGACCACATCCTCCTACGAGCTCCAACCAGTGACCACAACGTCCACCACCAGCGACCATAGCCTCCAACAAGCTCCAACCAGCGACCAACGAGCTCCACCACCAGCAACCAACGAGCTCCACCACTAGCGACCACAGCCTCCACCACTAGCAACCACAGCCTCCAAGCAGTCACCACCCCGCGACCAGCAGCCTCCACCACCAACGACCAGTAGCCTCCACCACCAACGACCAGCGACTTCCACCAAGTGAGCAGTTAGTACACTGTCCATTCTCCATATTTGCCCTAACTAATTTTTGCCTAAAATCGAATTTTGTCCTAAATTTGATTTTGCCCAAATTCGATTTTGCCCTAAAATTCATTTTTGCCCTAAATTGAATTTTGCGTGCAATTGACTGGCAGTGCCTTATAATAATATCTCTAATCCCTTAATTTAGCAGAGAACAACTATAGTGAGATCTTTCGATTACCTTGTTGAGTGACTTTTTCTAACAGTCAACATAAATAAATAAATAACTTCTATGGCAATCATGTGGTGAAATCCTATTTTTTTTGTGGTAGTCTTTGAAGTGAAATTCAGGTTTTGATAGATTTGGTTGTTGATGTTTATAAGTGAAATTGTGCATGCAATTCTGGTGCAATTGATGTTAAGCTGCCTAATTACCAAGAACTCTAAAGTTTGATTGATCAAATTTGGATAATTTGAAGGGTATGTTTGTTGTTGGAGGTGAAATTTTTTTAGTGGATTGTGATTGTTTATGTAGTGATAGGAAAAGTGTCGGATTAAAAATCCATTTTTCGATAGAACAAATTTTAAAATTCACTAAGCATGTCAGTTTTGAAAATGAGGAAGAGAAAAACTTGTGGTCTGTTAGACTTTGAAAGCAGCATGTGCTCAATTTGAAAGTAGCTTTGCTCAATTGAAATTAGTGGGAAATAATGACATTAAGAGCTGGTTGTGCAACTGTTATATATATGATTAATTCTCTGGCAAAAAGGGAAGAAAAATATCACTGAAGCGTTCACTATATTCTTCTCCTCTAGGCTCAAGCTTTATTTTTGTAGTTTTCCTCTATAGATGCTGAAAAAGATGTCAGTTATATACACGGTCACACACACACACACATAGAAGGAAACACATGAACAAAATGGAGTTATGATTATCAAAGTGCTCTTCCATTAAATTACTGCTACCTCAGGAGAATCCAAACTCGAATTTTGTCCTAAATTTGATTTTGCCCAAATTTTGATTTTAATCTAAAATTCAATTTTGCCCTAAATTGAATTTTGCCCTTTTTTGTATATGAAGTTCTGAGATTGGAGCTACCATCTTGCCCTAAATTGAATTCAATGGTGTGGAACTTGTTCTTAAATAAAACTAATGTTTTGTTTCCTATGATAAAAAAAAATGAAAAGATGAGTGTGAGTGTGTGTGTGTGTGTGTGAGAGAGAGAGAGAGCGAGAGAGAGAGAGAGAGATTAAACCAAGTTTGTCCTAATATTGAGGTTCCAAATATTCAATCAAGCATTCACAAGGTTGCATCTTTTACTATTTGATGAAATCTATGTATTGATTTTAAATTATTTTATACTATTGAAATTAAACCAATTTGTACTTGGTTGAAGTTATTCTACTTAACCCAAATAAATAGATAAAGTAATAATAGAGACGAATTATAAACGCTTAGATTTTTCAAGAAGCTTTCACTGGAATCAATGGGTTCAACTCACCATTAAGGGGTCTTAATCCCCTTAGTTTTTTTGAACAATCTTAATCCCCTTAGTTGGCTTAAGGGGTGATCCACAACTTTCTCCTCCCAAAAATTATAAACTTTGGTCAACTTACCAAATAATTTTATCAAACCGATTTTCCAAACAATTTGTCACACCCACCACCATTAACAAAGGGAATACCAAGAATTTATGAATGAATTTGGATGAGCCACATCTGTTATGAAATATGATTTGGTAAAAATATTTTGGTTGACATATCTGTTTGAAAATTAAAAACATAGTTTAGACTTTATAAAAAAAACCCCCCCCCCCCAAAAAAAAAGTAAAAGTAAAACTAAAATTATAATGGAAAAGATTATTTCCAAGGGTTTAGTGCATTGTTTCTCTTGCTAGTTATGGGCATTCCCCCTTAAATGATAATTAATAAGAATTTTGTAAATTTTGGAGTTGTAGTTTGTGATTATTTATAGTAAATTTTTTGGTTTATTTTGTTCCAATCTTTTTTTTTATTATCTTTGATAGTTTGGAGATATTATTTAATTTGTTTTCTTTTGATGCATTTTTCCTATTTTATCTTTAAATTTAGGGATTAAAGTAGAAAAGATAGAGCTTCATCCCTCCAATATAGATATTATTAAACTGCAAATGCAATGCATGTCTAGCCAATTTTTCAAGGGGTTTTTTTTTTTGGGTATTAATAGACAATCAATGGATTTAAAATTATTATGTTATCTTATCCAAGTTTATAATATCATACCAAATTCCAAACCCGAGAAATTGGCCAATTGTTGAAATTGCAATAATTGCTAAGGTCTTTCGATTGTTTCATATTTGCTTAGAAATAGCTCAAGTGATAATAAAAATAAGATATAAAATTAAATGTTTTGAGTTCAAATTTTGATAATTTTTTGGAGCTAAGTAATGAGAGATTATCCCTCGTAAATATCGTAATTTCAGCGTAAATGACTTATTTTTTATAATATATAAAAATTAATTAAAATTTGTATAAACTCGTTCAAACACTTAAACCGTTGGGAAAAAATAATTTTTTTAAACAAGAAAACACTACAACACTTCTACTTGAAGAACATAAGTGTCATAGGTCCTTATAACTCACAGACACACTGAAAAGCTATCCGATGTAGGATAGTCTAACCCATCACCACTTACGCCC
>CM042189.1:22727161-22751915 GCA_023539305.1 Ilex asprella | reverse complement strand
TTTTTTTTTTGGGTATTAATAGACAATCAATGGATTTAAAATTATTATGTTATCTTATCCAAGTTTATAATATCATACCAAATTCCAAACCCGAGAAATTGGCCAATTGTTGAAATTGCAATAATTGCTAAGGTCTTTCGATTGTTTCATATTTGCTTAGAAATAGCTCAAGTGATAATAAAAATAAGATATAAAATTAAATGTTTTGAGTTCAAATTTTGATAATTTTTTGGAGCTAAGTAATGAGAGATTATCCCTCGTAAATATCGTAATTTCAGCGTAAATGACTTATTTTTTATAATATATAAAAATTAATTAAAATTTGTATAAACTCGTTCAAACACTTAAACCGTTGGGAAAAAATAATTTTTTTAAACAAGAAAACACTACAACACTTCTACTTGAAGAACATAAGTGTCATAGGTCCTTATAACTCACAGACACACTGAAAAGCTATCCGATGTAGGATAGTCTAACCCATCACCACTTACGCCCAAAGACCTTCTCGATCATAGTCGAGCCTCCGAGGAATGTAGTTGAGGCCACATAAGCCTCACCCTGGAACGCTCACTTTTCTTCTATTTTCTTGGGTATGTTTTTCTTTTTCTTATCTTTTTATGGTCATTAAAGGTTAAACTTTCTTTCCAATAAATCATGGCATCTAATACATTGTGCCTTAATATGCAAAGCAAATTTATCGTTACTCTAAAACGGAGTGGACTTTAGAGCATTTCTATGTAGTATTTATCTGTTACATTAATTTTAGGGTATATGATGAATTGGGATCTTGATATAGCAGTAATTTTTTTGGCTGACTTTTGCAATTTTTTTTGTTTGTGTAAAAGTCATTTATATGGATTTATGATTTTAAATTGGAAATTTGGTTGAACAAGTATGGTTTTTGATATGGTTATTTTGCATGACATAAAAATAATGAAGGATAGGAGCTCTTTTTGATTCTTTTATACCCAATGTGTCTCATTTGCAGTGGTATTATCTTTATCTCTCTCAATTATATATACATAATTTTTATTCAGCTTTTTTTGTATGTGACTCGAATGGATTCTTTTTTTTTACATTACCTACACACCCACTAGCATAATTGCATGTTTAATTATGCAACACTACTATTTCAAAGTAGTTTGGCATTTTAAGTTTGACTGTTGTAGTGCACGTGATTTTGGGAATCCAATTTGCACGATATTGCTTGAAGATTTGATTATTTTTTGTTCGGAATTGATGGATGGTAAGCTATGATTTGGTGTAATGGAGTGTTACTATGACGTCTTCAATATTTGGGTGCTATGAAATTTTTAAAAAATAGATGAACTTTCATGTCAATCATATTGGGAATAAGATTAATTGGTTGTCTCGTAAATGATACCTAATGTATTTTTCTGATGTCTTTATTGTAGATGTGTTACGAATGGCTGAAAAACGTGCTTCTGTGATGGTTTATTGGGGTGGTACCATATTTAAGAACCATGATGTTTTACGATACGATAATGGTTATAAGCGTGTGATAAAAGTTGCTCATGACACACCTCACACGACTTTGGTGGATAGGTTACATGATGTGACAGGGATAGATAGGAATAAATACAACCTCAAACTTATATGTAGATTTTCTACTGCATTGGGAACTAATCTCTTTACATATATTCCCGTAGACGTTGTTGAAAACGATGGTGTGGAGGCAATGGTAGATGTTGTATTTGACAATCGAGGTGTTAACAAAGTTGATTTGTATGTAAGTGAAGAGGTTAGGGTAGATGTCAATTGTGGAAGTAATGAAGGTTGGCATGATGGTGGTTCATACTCTTCCATGCTCAGTCAACAACCATATATCCCAGTGCTTGACCCTTTAGCCATGGCGGGTAATTATTACACCCCTTTAACAATGGAGTGTATAGAAGAATACAATCGATATATACATGCACAAGCTGAAACAGGGCCAAGTACTTTTCCCGAATGCTCAGCCCATCAAGATTACGGTGCTACACTTGGTAACGAGGGGATAGAAATGATTGCAGTTATCCCGACACCACCGGTTATGGACCCTGTCCAAGCACTTGTAATGCATCAGATTGATAATAATACATATCAAGGAATGTGTGCTAATGACCGAAATGATTACTACGAACAAGAAGAATTCAATGAAGATTTATTGAGTGATGACTCTGATGATGATGATTACGATACCGAAGGTAATTCTGTTGAGGATGATGGTGAGGTTCCTATGCATGAGCCAGAGTCGACATTTTTCTCAAACATTGAATCGGGAACCCAGAATGAAGTTGATAGCTTGTGCATTTTGCATGGAATTAAAACATGGGATCCTACAAGACCAGAACTAGCGAAGGGTATGGTGTTCAGGAGTAAAAAAGAGTTGGAGATGGCCGTTAAATTGTGTTCAATTAAGATGCACCAACAATATGTTGTTGTTGATACAAACAAAACACGATGGGTTTTGAGGTGCAAGATGTATGTACAATGTGGATGTAAATGGAGGCTACAGGCAGTTTTGAAGGCGAAACATGGAATGTTTGAGATCACAAAATATCAGGCACCTCACACATGTTTCTACCCAAGGTTGAACCAGGATCACTGTCAGCTTGATGCAGGTTTTATTTCTAAATGGATTAAGGATGTGGTTCGGAGTACACCTGATGTAACAATACCTGTCATCATTGAAATGGTGAAAAAAGAGTATCAATATTTGATAACGTACAAGAAGGCGTGGAATGCGAAGAATAAGGCTATAGCCAAGGTTTTCGGTGACTGGGATTGTTCTTATAACATCTTGCCAAAGTTTATGGGTGTGCTTGTGAAATACAACCCTGGGACGGTTGTAAAGTGGCAATATGAGGCTCGTGCTCCCACACATGACATATTTGGAAAGGTTTTCTTCTTCGCATTCAAAGCTTCTATTGACAGATTTGTTCATTGTAAGCCTGTAATCAGCATCGATGGCACATTTGTAAATGACAAGTATAAGCATAAGCTTCTTATTGCTACTGGTATTGACGCTCAGAAGCAGATTTTTCCTTTAGCATTTGCCTTTGTTCATGAGGAGACTAGTGAAACCTGGGGTTGGTTCCTATATCATCTATGCCACTTTGTTGTGCCGAATAGAGCTAGTATATGCTTAATCTCAGATCGACATAAAGGCATAATCTCAGCAGTTAAGAAACCTGATTCTGGGTGGAATGAGCCATATGGCTATCATCGTTTCTGTCTTAGGCATGTACAAAGCAATTTCAACACACATTACAAGAACACTTATTTGAAAGATCAAGTGTGGAAGGTTGGGGCAGCACATCAGATTCGCAAGTTTAATCTGATAATGGAAGAAATTAAAAGTATAGATCCTGATGCATGGAAGTGGTTACTTGATATTCCAGCACAACAGTGGACACTTTCCCATGATGGTGGTCGACGATATGGGACAACCACAACCAATGTTTCTGAGATTTTCAATGGTGCTTTGAAAGGTGCTAGGATGCTTCCCATCACTGCATGTGTGAAATTCATATTTTATCGGCTCGCAAAATACTTTTGTGAGCGCCGTGAACATGCACAAAGCTGCATAGACGGAGGTATGGAGTACTCACCTGAAGCAATCGAATTTATGCGACCCAATCAGGTCAAAGCAGGAATGTGTACTGTTACACCATTTCACATGCGACGTGAAGTTGCGGAGGTGGTCAGTAATAACGGTAATACACATATTGTTTGTATTGATGACCGGACATGTAGCTGTGGGAAATTTACAATTTATAAAATGCCTTGTTCACATGTTATGGCCGCATGTTCGCATTTTCATGTTAGTTCTTGGAATTTAATCGATCCAGTATATAGCATCCATGCACTTGAATCAACTTATGCCCCTGATCTTAATCCTCTGCACCACCAAGATTATTGGGATGATATCGATGGCCCTACATTATGTCCTGATAAGTCATTGCGTCGAGGCATTAGAGGACGTCCACGGACATCACGAATACGCAATGAAATGGATTTTCCTAGAGAAGGTCGCAAGAAGAACCACTGTAGTATTTGTTTGCAAGCAGGGCACGATCGCCGAACATGTCCAGCAAAGAACCAATCAGCTTCTTCAATGGGTCATCAACTATAAATGTTAGTTATGCACTCTAATGTTGTATGTAAGTTTTATTGCATTATTTATTGTTCGAGCCTATTATTCGTCATACGATATTTGTTAATGTGGTTCATTTTTTTTAAAGGTAACTCATGATTGTATAATTTTTGTTGATGTAGGTTGTGGACATGGATCGTGATCCCCGTTCATTACTACAGCCAGGTCCGGACGATGCATCTATTCTATCCTTACAGTCTGACCATCGCACGACTGCTATTTGGGAGGGTGTTGAGTTACCGCCGTTACATTGTAGACAAGCAGAGGCTCCTCTGCGTCGAGTTACCATCACAGACGATCGAGTTATTCAGCATCTACGCATAGCCGGATTTTATGGGGCATATCGACTTAGATACATTCAGCTGGACTGGCATCTTATTACTGCACTGGTAGAGCGATGGCGCGTTGAGACACACACATTTCATCTACCAGTCGGTGAGGCCACCATCACACTTCAGGATACAGCTGTTTTACTTGGCCTTCCAGTTGATGGTATGCCTGTCTGTGGTGTAGACACCATTTGCGATGTACATCAGTGGAGTGTCATGTGCACTGAGTTGCTCGGATTCACACCAGTAGGGGGAGCGATAGATAAGTCCACTCTACGACTTAGTGCACTGGCCGAGCATTTGGCTCACGGAATTCCTGTTGATGCGACTGAGTATGTTATAGCATGTTACACCCGATCGTACATCCTTTTGTTGCTTGGAGGGTTTTTGTTTTGCGACAAGTCGTCTAGTCGGGTGAAGCTTATGTTCCTTCCATTGCTTGGAGACTTACATGCGGCCGGCACTTTTAGTTGGGGCAGTGCGGCCCTATCATGGTTATATCGGGAGATGTGTCTCGCTACTAAGCGGGACACGAAGGATATCAGCGGTCCACTTATTCTACTTCAGGTAATTGCTTACATTGCTCACTTAGGTCTAACAATTTTATTTTCTTGTGACTATACATGTGTAATAAGTAATGTATTGTGTATGTAGTTGTGGGCATGGGAGCGTCTGGTACACATTGTTCCACAACGTGTGTTACCACGACAGCGGGTTGCCCATGGTGTAGTGGCACCAGATGATGTAGCGGCGCTCGATGGGGGTGGTGCAACAGTAGATGGAGTCGGTGTAGATGTTGGTGCTGCACATCACCCAGTTGATGTTCACGGTGTACATGATGGTCCCCTTGGTTGTAGGTTTGTATTAAAATAACAATTAACAACGTAATTATATATTTTACATATTAGTCCTGTATTTACAAATTTGTTGAAATGTATAGATGGGATGTCACATTTATACATCAACACACTCCTACTCATGTACTACGTCATTATCGGGACCATTTAGACTTGATGCGCGAAGATCAGGTATATCAGCTTGACCTTTTCATTGTTAAAGTTTGTTAATGTGTTGGGGTGATTGTAATTATTTTACATGTGTAGTAAGTGATTGTTGAGAGTATGTAATGGTTTTTTTGATTTGTTTATGCTTGTCATTGAGTTTTGTGTGTTGTATATAGGTTGGAAAATTTTGGAATTGTTCAATTTTTAGAGGAAACTCTGCCCAATTTTTTTAAAAATACATTTACATTTGTTAATCAATTTCTCACAATTTGTATTGCAGATGATATGGGAGCCTTATACACCTGAGGTATTGGGAGCCCTTCCAGATTATTGCCTTATTGGGCAAGACATTTGGCGCACACGAGCCCCATTGATCTGCTTCGATGTCGTCGAGTGGCATTTTTCAGATAGAGTTTGTCGACAGTTTGGTCTGATGCAGCGTATACCACAATCATGCAATACTAGTCGGGCATTACATGCGATCAATCGTCGAGGCAGATCTGGTCGTGACTGGTCTGTAGTACATCAGATCTACACGGACATGTGGGCACATCGTAGAGATACTATTGTTACCGGAGATCTGAGTACTGCACCGATGGATCCGACTGATGCATACATACAATGGTATCGTCGCATTACTCGGCGTCTTGTTGGTCCACCGATCGCTAGGCCGACTATCGGTTTTCAGCCTGTTGGGAGTATCATAGAGCTTTTGGTAAGATTTTTAAATTATTTACTATTCAATTTGAAGGACAAATGTTAAAAATTATTTAATACATTTACTAATTTGTTGAAGTTAATTTTTGTAGGAAGACACACTTACACGGATATATGACACAGCACGTGGTACATATGAGGGCAGCCCGGATTTGACCAGTTGTATGGACACCATTGGTCGTATTACAGATATGAGCTCCTCATGTTTGACATCTCTCAGGGAGCATCAACGACTTCACGCAACTTTATTGTCGGCAGATGACGTACCATCTACATCTGGACATCCATCTCCTCATCTGTACCACGATTGGACTACTCCATTGTCTTCACCATCAGCATCGGCACAGGCTCATGCACCGTCACCTACCCGTGAGCCGACACCGACACTGCCTCATGCATCATCAGCATCGGCACGGGCTCATGCACCATTTTTGACCCCAGCTTCTGCACTGACAGCGGGGCCGACACTGACACCGACACCAGCTGCTGCATCACTATCATCACATGCACTGGATCATGCACCTACTCCCACACAGGCGCCTACATCGACAGCGACACCGACATCTGCATCTATACTTGAGCATACATCGACACCTGCATCGGCACATGAGACATCTATCCCGACACCGACACTGACACCGACATCGACATCTACCCCGACACCGACACTAGCATCGGCATCTATCCTCATCTCCACACCGACATCTACACCAGCACTAGCATCTGCACTTGCGCAGACATCGACACCTACACTCGCATCGGCATCTACCCCAACACTGACTGCAGTTCCTTCGATACCTACTTCATCCGGACAACCTCCCGTAGCAGATCCATTGTTAGATGAAGAGGGAGTGACACAGGATCCTACAGTAGTAGGTGTAGGACTTGTACGAGCTGGCCCGCGGGTTAGAGGTGGACGACAAGGTCGGGGTCGGGGACGGGGGCGAGGGAGAGGCCGTGCACAACATGCACATCATCATGTTGATGTCAGTGTGTCACAGGTGACACAAGTTGTACCACAGGATGCTGAGCAGGAGGTCTATGAGGTCCGCAGACAGCCGAAGCGACGTAGGCGACCACCTGCGTGTGGGACATGATGTTCATGTATTTTGTTGCCTTCTTTTTTTTAGTACACTTTACAAATATTTTGAAGGTTGTACATATATTGTCACTTACACAGTCATATATAGTTATAGTATTCTTCAACAAAGTTGTCATACACATAATTAATTTTTACACGAAAAATGTATCTCACTTCAATATTACACATATATTACATTTCACATGTAAAAAATCAACATAACAATAACATGATTTGGAGTAAACAACACTAACATACAACTTCTTCACACAATCTACATATTATTTCTACACATAAACACTAACATAAAACTTGTTCTCACATCACTACCATAACACTTGTCCACACAACACTTAACCAAACAACACCGATTAGTTACATTGTTATGTATTTACTTTTTCATTGTGAACTCATTTCATTGCTTTGTTAGTGTAGTCAGTCTACTGACAAGTCATGTTACTCATGTTTTACCAGTGTAGTTAGTCTAGTTAAAGTTAATGTCACTCCTTTTGTCATTCACGAGGTATGTCAATACTTTATCGGTGTGGAGTCATTTGAATACTTTATCAGTGTCGTCAGTCTATTGATAAGTCATGTCACTCCTTTAGTCATTCACAAGTTATGTCATTACTTTATCAGTATGGGGCATATCATTACTTTTCCTGTGTCAAGTCATGTTACTCGTACCCAGTCATTGTCCTGTCAAATTTATATATAATTGAATTTCGTGTCTATATAAACCAATCTTATTAATTGTGTACATCATAACCCAAAATATGTCCAGGCGCACGTCTAAGAGACAATCCAGTCAAACCACCCAAGGTTCTTCATCACGCAATGAACATCAAAGTTCATCTTCATCCTACGAACGTCAACGCTCTCCTGGCCGAGCAACATGCGGTGTAGACGTACTTTGTTCAATTGAATCCTACACAAATTCTACCGGTGTAACTTGGTATGGACAAAAGTGTGAATTCCGTAATGAGCCCATCGATCCTTATCATTCATTCAGTCAAGTTGGCCTTGTATTTGTGGGCCCTGCGACCGACTATCCACCTCCGAGTGTTCGAGTCGAACCCACGCCACAATGGCGACAGCTATATGACAAACGTTGTGAACTTGAAGTATACTGTCGTTGGCATGGATTAATGGTACCAAAGGCACGTTCGGCTGATATATATGATTCACAAAATTCTACCAACCATAACGAGATCATAGCAAGACTTGAACGTGAAAATAATCAAATGCAGCGTAGACTTGATCGTTTGCATGCAATCGACCATGCAAAAATTGGGCATTTCGATCCTGATTATGCTGAGATTCAAATTTTGCAGGATCCGTTACTTGTTTCAGATACAGAACTTTTTGATTATTCCGATTTAAGTGATGATGCGTCTGACACTTTTATTCCATCGAGTTTATGTGTATTGGACAACCCTCTATGTTGCTTTCTACATCAACCTAAATATTGATAGATTGTATTTCTTACAGCGTGATGTAATAAATTTGTTTTGTATTGATGTATAAGTTTCTTTTCCCATATTATGAAGTTCTGCACACTTTTGTAGGTCAACTATAGATGTTCGATAAACTTATAACATAAAATTTGAATACATACTTTTTTAACATATACAAAACAAATTTCTAAAAAAATACGTTTTTAAAAATATCATTTAAATTGACGTTTTTTAAAAAAGACAGAGTTTGGAAAATAAAGTTTTGTTTTCGACTGGGTTTGAGGAAAAACTCCTCCGATTGGAATGATTTTATGACGTGGAAATTGAGATTATAATATTGACATTTTTTTTAATCAATTTAATAAATCATTGGTTAACTACATACTTTTTGATATAGAAGTGTGCTTTCAAAACACGTTTTTTATTTTTTTATTAAATATATGTTTTACAAATAAATTTGTATATTAAAAAAATGAAATTAAATTATGCTTTTATACATTTTATTTTCGTTTATAAAATAAGTTTAAAATTATTATGAAAAGGGAATTAAATTCTAAAATTTATTTATTTATTTTTTTCTGGTGAATTATGATGTGAGATATAAGGTGGAGTTATTAGTTTTTAAAAATTTTATTACAAGTTGGTGGTTGGAAATTTTTGGCTAAGAAAACGTCATTGTAAAATGCTAAGGGGTATTTTTGTCACTACGCAGAAGACGTCATTGCAAATGACGTCTTTAAAGACGTCATTTCAAATGACGTCTTCAACTGATTTATGACTTAACCCCGTTAGCTGCCGTTTATATTATTTATGTTAAAAAACGTCATTATAAATGACGACTTTAAAAACGTCATTTGTAATGACGTTTTCAGAAAAAAAATTTCAACTTCAAATCGTCATTCCAAATGACGTTTTTAAGGGTGAAGACGTCATTCCAAATGACGTTTTTTATAAAAGACTGGGTTTGGGAATTAAGTTTAAAAGTGACTAGGTTGAGGAATTAAGTTTTGAGGGAGAATGAGTTTGGGGAAAACCTCTTTGTTTTTAAGACACCGGAGTTTGTTGAAGCAGAATTTCAACACTCAGGTGCGTTCTTTTGTTTTCGTGTTTTTAAAAAATAAAAATAATTTTTATTTTATTTTAGGAAAAAATAAAAAATAAAAAATATGTTTAAGAGTCATTTATGTTTACCAAATTATAAAAACAAAAATAAAAAATATGTTTGATAACTGTTACATTATGCATTAATATTAGAAGGGTAGTTTAGTATTTTATGCTATATGACTATGTATATGTTGGTGCAATTGTTTAACCTAATACAAGATGTACTTTTGTCAATCTATTTCTCTCTTCTCCCCTCTTATTCTCTAAAAGCCTAATTCCAAAATAATTTAATTTAGTTTCAGAGTATCGATCAAAACTTAAAGATTCAAGTTAACAAATTGTTCAGAAAGTTTCAACAATGTCACTGTCAAGTCTAACAAACTGACATCAACAACCAATTTTTGCAAAATTTTTTAAAATTTTCATGGGAGACTTGAAATCCTTTCTTGAATTTATGGTGATTTTGTTTTTTTTTTTGAAGCCGTTTGGTTAATCGTGTGATTTTTGGAAGAATTTTCAATTTTTTGAGGGTTCAGCTTGTAATTTGTGATTTCTGCACCAATTCAGTGTTTTTGCTGGTTCGAATCTCCTCAGAAGGATGCAATTAAACATATTGTAGCAGGTTGTTAAGTGTTGCTTGGATTTGTGTGCTCCTGTGGGACCGTTGGCATCCCTATTTGACATTGTTCAGGTGTTGGGGTGCTTTTTTACGTAGTTGGGGAGCCTTGTTTCGCCTCTAGTTTGTATCCCTACAATCTTCTTACTTCATTTTTGGTTTAGTTTGTGATATTTTTAAGTAGTAGGTTGCTTCTTTGGTAGAGTTTTTCAGTGATTGTTTTCTATTTTGTGTTGCTTTTATTGAGTAAACATGTCTGACGGTAGTGTGACGTCCATTAATGTTGGGGAAGTATTGGAGGATGTGTGGGTGAGCCATTTGGGTACTTTGGAAAATAACTCTTCTCTCCAATTTAGCCTAGAAAAATTGGATGGGAGCAACTATTTGGCATGGTCGAGGGCATGTTTATTATCGGTCCAAGCAATAACTTTAGATGGGTACTTAACTAGAGAGACTAAGAAATTGAGTGAGTCTAATCCTTCCTTAAAGTAGTAGACATCTGAGAAAGCTTTGATTATGTCTTGGTTGTTCAATTCAATGCAACCACCTATTAGCTGTGGTTTTCTGTTACTTGATACGACACATAAGATTTGGATTGTTGCTTTTCATATGTATTCTCAATGGGGCAATGATGCTAAGACATATGATTTGTGAAAGAAAGTCAGGGAGACTAATCAAAAGGATAAGACACTTTGCAGTTTATTATACAGAGTTAACCACTTTATGATAAAAGTTTGACTATTATCAGAGTTTCAAGCAAATTGTACTAATGATGAGGTCAAATTTTAGCAGATGCTAGAAAAAGAACGAGTCTAGGACTTTCTTGCTGGCCTCAATATTGAGTATAATCAGATTCGGGTTCAAATTTTGGGTCATACTCCATTTCTCACTTTACGAGAGGCTTATGCCCATGTTCAGCAGAAGGAGAATCGGAGAATTGCTATGGTTTATGTTCCTCGTTAGGAACAGTTTACTTTAACTATTATCCCTTGTCGTGACTTGGGTTCAGTCTTACCCAAGCCTACTGAGACAAGGGGTATTGGTCCTAAGGATACCTAAATGTGATTATTGTGGGAAGACTAGGCATACTAGAGAGTTTTGTTGGAAGTTGACTGGACGCCCTACATGTGGGCGAGGGGGGTACTGTGGGATCTCATGCACACATGATTGACTCGTCAGATGCTTCATCTCAGTTTGCTCCCTCTATTTTTTTTTAGTATGAGATGCAGACTCTTAGATGTCTATGGCTCGACTTTATGCCTTTACTATAGCTTCTACCCTACCTCTTCCTCTAATTTTGCCCACACAGGTATATCTGCTAGTGTATTTACTACGTCATCTTCATGTTCTAATTGGATAATAGACTTTGGAGCTACAAATCATATAACAGTTTCTTCTAGAATTTTTGCTTCATATTCTACATGTTCTGGCAGGGATAAAATTAAAATAGCTGATGGATCCTTATCTTCTACTTCTAGGGAAGGTTCAGTTAATTGCTCACCATCTTTATATCTTTCTTCTGTTCTTCATGTCCCCAATTTCTGTACTAACTTATTGTCTCTTAGTATTATTACAAAATCCTTGAATTGTTCTGTGACTTTCTTCCCTACTCATGGTCTCTTTTAGGAACAAGAGTCGAGGAAAATAATTGGCAATGGTAGAGCATATGGTGGTTTGTATCTCTTAGATGTTGAAGCTCCTTCCCAGCTTAGATGTCATGTTCTCTAGGCAGAAGTATTTCGGCCCTTCAGTCATTAAATCAGTGGCACAGACATTTGGGGCATCTTTCATTTGGTGTTTTAGAGTATCTTTTTCCTAGTCCAGTTAAGTAGTGTAGTAGATAATTTTTTGTGTTGTGATGCTTGAGAATTTGCCAAGCATAAATGTTCATCTTATCTTAGTACTAATAATAGAAGCACTGCTCATTTTGTTGTTATTCATAATGATGTGTGGGGACCTTCCCCTGTTATGCATATTTCTGGTTATCATTGGTTTATTACCTTTATTGATTGTTATTTTCATCTTACATGGGTTTACCTTCTACGTAGTAAAGGTGAAGTCTTCTGATACTTTAGATCTTTTCATAAAATGGTGCAAACCTAATTTGATGTCAAAGCCAAATTCTTCGTAGTGATAATGGACCTAAGTACATTGATAGTGACTTTCGTCCTACCTTAATGAGAATGGAATTCTATATCAGACCACATGTGTGCATACACCTGAAAAAATATGGTATTATTGAGAGGAAAGATTGCCATCTTCTTGAGGTTGCTCTTTCACTATTGTTCACTATGAATGTTCCTCAATCTTTCTAGGGGGAAACGGTTCTCACTGTTACTTATCTTATTAATTGTCTACCTTTGAGCGTCCTTCAGTTTAAGTCCTCCATTGAGTGTCGTTTTTAGTCTTCTTCCATCCCTTCTATTTCTTCATTCCCACCAAAGCTTTTGGATGTGTGTGTTTTGTAATGATTACAAACCATTCAGGGGGAAACTTGATCCTAGGGCTCTGTGGTATGCTTTTGTTGGTTATTCTATCACCCAAAAGTGTTATAAATGATATCATCCACAATCTCAGAGGATGTATGTTAAGGTGGATATCACCTTTCGTGAATCTGAGCATTTTTATCCTATATCTCTTTAGGGGGAGCCCTTTATATAATTACCTATTCAATGGAATGTTAGTCAGGGGGAACAACAACTTATAGAGAAACAAGGTGGTATCAGTGATTCACTTTGCAATCACCTTCACAAGGATAATCTGAAGATTTATGATAGGAGTCAGAACGTACAGATTACCCATTTTTCATCGAACCAGTTGACTTCCACTACTTCAGTTCCATCTTCCACTGATTTATCAGGTAATGAATCTCTAGATATTACTCCTATTTTGGGTAATCCAATTGTTGATGAATCTGAGCTTCCTATTGTAGTTAAAAAGGGTTTTCGTACTTGTACTCAACATCCTATCTCTAACTTTGTTTCTTATGATTTTTTCCTCTATCTTATCATGCATTTGTTTCTTTCTTGTCTTCTTTATCTATACCTTAGGGTTATAAAGAGGCTTTCGCTGATCCTAAGTGGGGAGAAGCTATGATAGAGGAAATGCAAGCCCTAATAAAGAATGACATATAGGAGCTTATTTCTATCCCTCCAGGAGCACAGACTATATGGTGTGGATAAGTGTTTACTATAAGACAACAAGCTAATGTGACTGTCGAGAGGTACTGTAAAACCCGGGAAAATTTGGAATTTTTCCAAAAAGGGCAAAATGGTCATTTTGTCACTGTAATGCGGAATTAAAATACGTATTCTCTAGAACTCGTATGACACAACGAACTTTGCCTTTGGATTCGTATCGCGAAATCTAGTCACCCTGTCGAATTTCATCGAATTCTGAGATATTCAAATTTTTACATGTCGTTCGAGGTGACTAGGTGGCTATTGACCTCATAAAGGTCCACATAAATAATTTTCTAAAATTTTCTTAAAATTGGATAAAAGTTCAAATAAAATTTATTTGAACTGAAGGCGGAATGAAATAAATCGTTTCAGGGCGAAAATGAACCCAGATAGTGAGGAGCGTGTGGCACGACTCAGACCAAGTCTTTAAAATTATAAATAGGAGCTAAATAACTGAAAAATCAGATTTTTGCACAAAATATCTCCACCATTTCAGTTGAGTCCAATGTTGGTAGAAAGAGAGAGAGAAAAGGAAAAAAAATCAATCTTCTTCCGTCGATTCTCAGAGTTTTGTCGGTCGGATTCCGTCGAGCTAATAATTAAAGTTCGTCTACACGACAAGGGCTACGCATACGTACCAAGAACGAAAAAATTCACTGAAGTTTCAAGGACAAGATTTTGGGAAAATCAAGATTTGGACTTGGGAGGTGTTCTTGAAGTTCTCCAAACTTTAAGTGAGGTAGGACTCCCTCCTACTTGGGTTTATTTCCATTCTATGATGTTCATATAGAAAGGGGTTAGTATGTAGAATATGTATACCACTTGTTTATTGTTATGAAAAGAAGAGAAAGGGTGTAGAAATGACTTAGACTAATTTCTAGCTTGATTTTGATATGTGAGAATTACTTGTGTGATCCTTGAAAATTTGGTTTATGTGGGCATGTTATATGTTTATATTATGCCTTGTGATTAAATGTGACTGGCATGAAATTGTGAAATGACTTGTGAATTGTGTTGGAAAGATATGTTGATATGTGCTAATTGATGTGTTGACATGGTGAAGGATTTTGGTGATTATATGTTATTGATATAAATTGCCATGAAAGTGGATATGTTGAGATGTGGATTAATTTGTCCATATGAAATTCATTACATATGGGACATGACATGGATAAGCAATGGTTCATTACATTGCATTTTCACGAAAATATCTCATCACATGGGTGTGTGCATGGTTGTTGTCAACACCATACTTGGTGATTGACGAATGACTTGGGAAAGTTGGGTCGAAGGCCTAACTAAGTCGCATGGTTGCATGATAAATTGGGTCAGGGTAGCAAGAAGGGGCTAGAAGATCCCTCGGGTGCAAGACCAGGTAGATGGAATGCGCACTCCCTTGGTTCGGTCCATAAAGTGTGTAGGTGTACGCGGAACCTTCGGTTGAAGTCCGTAATTTCCATGTAGGTTAGGTGACCTTTGGCGTAAGTCCATGCACATTCACCCCCAGAAAGACCCTAGAGTTGTAAAGGTCATTCGATGTATAACATGGATGAAAGATTCATACACATTGGCACTTGTATGCGTTGAAGAGACGGAAGGCCTTGGGTTGGGTTGCATGAGTGAGTCTCATCTCATTCCATGGCATGCAGTAATAAATTCCATCTTAAAGTGGCATATTTTTTATTGGAATTGTAGTGAATGGTTATGCATTGCATGTGAACATTACATATGCATCTAGGGGGAGTAGTCTCTGTAGAGGATATTCTATTAAGTGTGACTCACCCTATATAGAAAAATATTTCAGGTGCGGGTCGTGCGCCAGGGAATAGCTCCCATGTAGAGCATCAATGGTGAAGGGGGCGGACTTGTGGTCTTATTTTGAGATTTTGTAAAACTTTGCAAACACTTGGTTTTTGATCATGTAAACCTATGATATTGACTGTAATGGAACTGATGTGAAATATTTTGAATGTAAACGTCATGTTATATGAGTTTAGGTTGGTGTCGTACATGTGTTGGTTGGTTTTGAAAATGTTTGAAATCAATTGGAAACGAAAAACTGGTAAAGTAGGCAAATCTAGGCCGAACTACCGGTAGTTAACAGGTAGATATGGTCCAGTAGGCCAAAACTACCGGTAGTCAATGGGTAGTAACTTTCTAGTCGATCACATCTACCAGTAGCTTACCGTTAGAGATTTTTCAGTGGACCCGAACTATCGGTAGGTTCCTACTGGTAGCTATTTCAAAAAAAATTGAAATTTTAAAAATGTTTCGCCAAGTCTTCGGGCTATGGGCTCCATCTCCTATATGGTGTAAATGGACTATAATGGAGTGTTAATCATGATGAATTGGACTGAGATTGGATCCAAGGGAAAGATGAACACAAGTTGCATTGTGAATTATGATTCCGGTTAAGGAATACTTTTAACGTGGTATTGGGTTATGCGATATCCACGTGTATTTCCTCTGGTTGATGGGTGATCAACGGACCCTCAGATTTTTAGGGTGTCACAGGTACAAAGCTAGGCTGGTTGCTAATGGATTTACGCTGACATATGGTATTGATTATCAAGAGACTTATACTTCTGTGACAAAGATGAACTCCATATACGGACTTATCTCTTGTGCGGATAATAATCATACCGTGTACGAAAAGTTATCTTAGGAATATCCTCCTCCTTGATTCGCAGTTGATGGTACCCTGTGCAAAGATCAATCTTGGAGTAATATTTAGAACCCCTCAGCTGATCGAATAAATTATCAATTCATAGCAATGAATATTTATTCTTCACTGTCACTCGATTCAACCTTCGGTAATCTGTGCATAACCGAAGTGTTTCGTCTTGCTTCTTCACAAAGATGACGGGGGCTCCACAAGGTGAAGTGGTTAGATGAATAAACTCAATAGCCAACAGATGGTCCAACTGCTTCCTTAACTCCTTCAAATCCAAAGGTGTCATCCTATAGAGAGTAATGAATATGGGTTCGGTTCCTGTATATAGATCGATTCCAAACTCGATCTCTCTGTGGGGGTAACTCAAGTAGTTCATCTGAGAAGACATCTAAAAAATTTGACACTATCAATATCACGTCCGGTTGGGATCTATCCTGATCATTACCCATCAACTAGCTAAAAAACTCAAATGACTCCCCACCTTAGCTTTCAAGAATCTACTGCCTGTAGTAGAAAATGGATGGGAAGAATTTCGATCATTCATGAAACTAAAAACTACCCCTCCTGGTAATTGAAATGAAATTCGCTTGCGAAAATAATCCATTACTGCTTGGAAAGTGGACAACAAGTTCTGTAACGCCCCAAAAGCCATCTTGGACGACATTACTATCTAAAACCATTCACAACATGAGAGCGACTAATATAATCCATCAATGAAGAAAATTTTGTTCATCATATACAAAATCAATAACATCATCCCCAAAAGGATATGCCAAACCATGACAAATTACATCCAAAAGAATTAAACATAATCTCGCAGTGGAATCAAAAAATAATGTTAGACTTTACATTGTCTCAAAAAAAATTTCCTATTTTATCATAAAAGAGAATATAGCTCTACATGTCTACCTCGGGATCTAAGTTACTCTCTATTGGAGCTTCCCAATGTTCCGGCTCATCAGCTCTGAGCTCATCTTCTAGGCCATAATTTAAAAAATTTATTGTATGTAGGGGTGAGGACTAAGCTTTGTAGCCACATTCCTCCCAAACTCGAACAAAATTTTGAATATATAAAATGGGTAGGTCTCATTTTCACAAATATCATACATAGCTTTGAAATAAAACAGTGACATTTAAACAGATCTCAAGTTAATGCATTAACAATAAATTCAATGAAGAGTAAAACCAAGTTTTGGTGGAATCTCATACTTCCAACAAATTCTTGTAGAAACCATTTACCATTAGTTCTGGTGGAAACCCATACTTCCAACAAATTCTTGTAGAAATCATTTACCATTGGTGATAATAAACCATTTTCCCCAACAATAAACCGTAGTCAATAAACTCATGTATAAATCCATATTCCCAAATGTATCTATATCTCAGGTATGTTGGTCGCTTCCCAAAAATATACGCAACAACTCTACCTCGTCCACCCATCACAACCAAATCACCAACCATTTTAAGAAGGGCGTGTACCATTTCGAATGGCATTGACGAATCCTCCCAAGAAACTAGTATACTAACCCTTCTCCTTGGCATTTGTGAACAATAGTGATTGCGTTCCCAAACAATAACCCACTACAAGTATTAGAAAATCATCTCACCCCTATTGGGATAAACTAACCTCTAACACTCTACGACAGTTTCTCGTGGGTAATTCAAGTCCATCACAACAAACCATACAAGAGATGTAAATACTCATAAATTATCTCAATTTACAAGTAATTCCATAAACCCCCAAAATTCATATACATTTGCCCAATGGTGTGATTCAAGAAAAGTAAGTAAGAGATCATCTAAAAATACCATTTTTTGTTGTTCAATATAAAGCACTATGGTTTTGAAATCAAGAACTAAGGAAGAATCAAGAGAAAAGTCTATTCCTTTTGAAAACTAGGGTTTGAAACCAAAAAAATGAAGTTTAATGGTTATTCAACCATAGTTTGTTTGAAAACATTGTAATCTTTGTGAGAATAGCAAGAAACAAATATTGCATAACATATATATATATATATATATATATATATATATATAAGATTTGGGAGCAAAGGAATACATATAAGTAAACCCTAACCTCAATGAACAAGAATGGAAGAAAATTCCTACCTTGAATCCAAAGTTCTAAGTGTTACCTAAGCTTTAGAGCCCTCCTTCTTTCCTTTGATTTCTTCCTCACTTTTCCTTTAGGGTTCTTAGAGGTGTGGGGTGAGAGTGAAGTGAAATAAATGAGATAAAAGAAGAAGAGAATGGTGTTATAAGGTTGAAAATCCTGAATTTACTGTTCACTGGCCTAAAATTACATTTTTTATCTGAAATTACCATTTTGCCCCTAAATATCTCCTATTTTGATCTCCATGACTACCCTAAGGTTTTTCGACGTTCCATATTCATTTTTATTGTTATTTTAACCTAAAAATATTTATTTTTATGATTTATCCTAATGCCCAAGTAAATATTTATCAGAATTTTAAAATACGAGATCTAAGTATATCTTTAATCGATTGATCCATTCGAGTCCCAACATACCACTATTGGTACTCTATTATGGTCCATTTACAACATTTGAAGGATGAAATACCCTGCCCAAAAGCTTGACAAACGAGTGTAAAAATTTCAGATTTTCACAAAGTGTACCGCTACGCGCTACCTACTGGACCTTGGCATATTGGTAGGCGTACCTGTACGGTTTGCCCAGTTTTTCCTTTTTAGCCTGTTTCTCATGTAGAATCCATTTCAAACTCTTCCAAAGCCAATCTAAACTTATACAACATACCTTTGTACATCAAATATAATTGGTACACATTCTATTACATGCGAGAGTTTACAAGTTCAACCCAAATATTATGTCATACCCCTTTATGTCTAATGCAACTAAATCTACAATCAATTCCTGCTCCCCAATTCGAAGCACGCAACCCCTACACACCCTTCTAGTTTCCAACCGTTCTCTGGTAGGCATGTCAATACTCTAGACATGTTCTAACTTTTCAAATTCCAACCCCAAATAATGAGCATGTATAGTGCGTATGAATGAATGATAGTACCAGGGTCAAATAAAATTCGGGTCTAGGAATTATAAAGATGAACAATACCTTCTACAATTGCATTGAAAACGTATTCCTCCGGTTGGGTCAAAGCAAACACTCTTTCCTGATTGGCGCCGCCTGGGGCTAGAGCTCCTAACTGTCTCTACTGTAGTGGCTTCGGTAGTGGTGGTTTTTTTGCATTCATTTGTTCTATTGCTTGATTGGTCTTTGGTGGAAATAATGGGCATTTATTTTTGAAGTGCCTAAAACCTCCACATGCGAAGCATTGACGTGGGTTAGTGTCTGCTTTCTATGGTACGCCTCAAACTCCTCGAGTTGTCTAGTGTCTCTGTCCAACCACCTAGTCTGGGCGACGGTATAGTGCCGCCCTCTGCACTCGACTGTCGCTAGCACCCGTCAGTATCGGACCTCCCCTCATGAATTTTTGTCGCCACTGGTTGTCTTTTGTGTCTCTCTCCACCAGTGCAGCTCTATCAACAAGATCCCTATAGTCCCAGATCTTGAGAGCCATAAGCTTCTCCCTGATGGCTGACCTAAAGCCTTGCTCAAAGTGTTTAGCCCTCCTGGCCTATGTAGATATGAAAACCTTGGCATAACGGGATAGCTCATCAAACTTTCTCTTATAATCTGCCATTGTCATGCTACCCCGTCGCAAAGCGAGGAAATTTGCACTTATCTTGTCTATAACCGATTCAAGAAAATACTTGTCTTGGAAGATCTGATCAAACTCCTTCCAGGTAAGCGTATCTGTGTTCCTCCTTCTCTTCACTAAGTCCCACCAATGATCTATCTCCGCTTCTAACAGATATATAGTTGGGTCGACCCTCAAATCCTCGGCTGCTCCCATGTCATCACAAATTTTCCTTACCCGGCAAATCCATTTATCCACATCTAAGGGGTTAGATCTTCTTTGAAAAGTAGGTGGGTGTTGATGTAAAAATTCTCAAAGAACTACCATTATTCGATTCACGTCCCCGTTTCTCTGCACATGAGCTAATGGGTGAACCCCACCGTTATGGTTGTTGTTCCTATTTTGGTGTTGTACCAAAGTGGTTAGCTCCCTTAGGCATTGATAATGCCATTCATGGCATCTGGAGGTAGTGATGATGATGGGTGTGCTTGGTCACTACGTCCCCGCCCACGTCCACGTCCACGACCTCGTCTACCTTTCATCCTGCATATGAATTCATAATTTAGATTCCTTGATATACAAGACATCCTAACTATCACTTTAATCCAAAGCATAAGACTTGTGTAAAATTTAAATCAAGAATTTCATTTAACCTAATCCTACCTAAGCGACAAATCACACTTATCTTATAAACAAATAATTTCAAAAAAATTCAAGCCTAGAGTTTTTTCACCTCCACCTAATACTCAATAATAGTCTATAACCTACAGTTCCTATGTAAGACCTAATTCCTAAGCTCGATACCAAAAGCTGTAACGCCCTAAAATCCACCTTGAACGACATTATTATTTAAAATCATTCACATTATGAGAGCAACTAAATAAGTCCATCAATAAAGATAATTGCATTCATCATACATGATATTTATAACATCATCCCAAAAGAATATGTCAATTCATGGTCATTATATCCAAGAGAATATGTCAAACTATAACAATTACATCCAAAAGAATCAAACTTATCTTGCAGCAGAATAACCAAAATATTAAACATTCCATTGTCTCAAAATAACTATCCTAGGGTAGTACCTAAGAGCATGTAGCTCTAGACATCCATCTTGGGATCCACGTTCCCGCCTATTGGAGCTTTCCAATGTGTCTGCTCATCCACTCTGAGCTTCTCCTCTAAGTCATAAACTGAAAAAATATTTTTTGTAGGGGCTGAGCACTAAGCTTTGTAGGAAAATCCTCCCAAACCCGATCTAGGTTTTAAAACATATAAAATAGGTCGGTCTCATTTCACAAATAACATATATAACTTTTGAAAGAAAACAATAACATTTCATCCAATCTCCAATTTACATAATAACAATAATTTAATGTAGAAGTAAAACCAATTTTCAAGAAATAGACCATTCCAACAATAGTAATTTCAGCAATAAATCATAATACACTATTTGAGACCTTACCCACAATGTATATCAAACAACCACTTATATCTTCCACAACATTAAGTATATGTAAATGTATCTCAAGTATGATGTATGACATCACATGAATAAACACATCGAAAATATCCTAGCCCACACACACTCACCCGATCCTCTTAAGGATGTACAACTTTAGAAAGGGCGTATACCAACACAATGAAATTGACGAATCCAACCCAGGAATAGTATACTAACCCTTAGTCACAATACCTGTGAGTGAATAGTAGTTTGATCCTCACAAGGCACCAACCCCACACGAGTGCTAGGAAAAATTTGAACCTGCAAGGAGTAAGAAATGCATCTATCCACTTTACCATACCCGGTTAACAGCTACCCATGGTCATCCAAACATCCATAAGGGATACATTGTCCAACCAATTTCTTTAAATCACAAGCAAATCAAAAAATCTCCAAATTTTACATTTAATATTCCAATAAAATAATTTAAGAAAATATACAAGAGATCATCAACAATAACAGTTTATTGTTCAATTCAAAGCACTGAAGTTTTGAAATCAAGGACAAAGGAAAAATTAAGAGAGTAATTCATTTATCTTGAAAACAAGGGTTTTAAGACAAGAAAAGAGATTTAATGGCTATCCAACCTTAACCTTGTTTAAAACATGGTAATTTTTACAAGAATATCAAGAATCAATGATTTCTTAGCTTACATATATGATTTAGGGTCAAAATAATACATATATAAGCCCTAGCCTCAATGTAAGAGAATAGGAAAAAACCCCTACCTTGAATCCAAAGTTCCAAGTAAATCTCAAGCTCTAGCGACCTCCTTCCTCCTTTTTCTTTCTCCCTTTATCTTCCCTTAGGGTTCTAAGAGGTTTGGGGTGAGAGTGGAGTGGAAGAATGAAAAAAAATGGGATGAAAATAGTGTTTTAAAGCCAGCCAATCTGTAAACCCCCACATGTTGCTATTAATAGAATGATAAAATAATGTTTAGTAATTTAATATATGGAATGGTGTAGGAATGAACCATATGGGTTATAATCATAGAAATGATAACGTTGTAAAAATTTAGGTAAATAAAGGAAATCGTTTGTAATGGAACTTGTATAACCAATGTTTGATGTCCAAAGGTATTTGTTATAAGTTTGGGTTGGCTTTGGAAATGTTTGGAATGGATTTGAAATGAAAAACAGGTGAAAAAGACAAATCTGAACAGACCGTACCGGTACTGTGAATCGGTACCCCGCTATCCAGAGAGCAAATCGTACCGGTATTGTATACCGGTACTATAGGTAAAACCCATAACTTTTTAAGTTGCGATCAGTCGACCCTTCCTCCACTATAAATACATAAGGATGCCTCTTTTAGCCCCATTTCAACGCTTCTAACCCTAGAAAACCTTAGAGAGGAAGAAAGGAACAGAAAAACACAAGATAAAGAGGGGTTTACACTTCAAAGAAGATCAAATCTTCTACACTTCTTTTCAAACTACAAAAGCAAGGTAGATGTTTTCTTCTATTCTTGTTCATTGAGGTTAGGATATATATATGTATGTTTTGCTTCTAAATCTAAGATATATGTCATGAAATACTTGTTTCTTGAAGTTCTTACAAATATCACCATGTTTTGAAGGCATTTATGGTTTGATAGCCATAAAAACCCTAGTTTTTAAGAGAGATGGTTTTTTCTTCTTAATGTGGACTTGTTCTTGATTTCAAAGCTCTAGTGCTTGATTCTCTTGCTCATTTTCTTGAATTGTTCAATTAGAAAAATAAATGTGGATTTGGATGTAAAATTTAGGGATTTTTGAATTTACTTGTAACTTGAGAATATTTTAGTTTCCTCTCTTGTATGGTTGTTGTGACAGACTTGAATTGTCTTCTAGAGATGCCGTAGAGTGTTAGAGGTTAGTCTATCCCAATGGAGGTGAGATGGTTTTCTAGCACTTGTAGTGGATTGTTGTTTGTGAGAGTAACCACTTTATTCACGTACGTTCGAGGCTGAGGGATGATATACCTTTCTTGGAAAGTATTTGTTAACGTCGTGGGAGACATTATACGCCCTTCCTAAAGTGTTTGAGATTGTATGGTTGTGATGAGTGAACGAGGTAGAACCGTTGGGTAGATTCCTGAGAAACAATCAACATACATGATAAAGATATGAACCAACATAAATGCGATTTTTGTTTATTGTTTAATGTCGGAATGGTTTACTCTTTGGAAATTGGTTTCACTCTTTCATTTCATTGTTGCTCTTGCTTAAAGTTGAGATCTTATAAATGGTCACTGCTTTCTTTCAAAGGCTATATATGCTATTTGTGAAAAGTGACCGATTTGTTTTATATGTTTCTAAACCTTGTTCGAGTTTAGGAGGATTTTTCTATAGAGCTTAGTGCTCACCCCTACCAACAATACATTTTTCAGATTTCGTGTTAGATGAGGAGCTCGGAGTCGACGCACAAGCACATCGGGAAGCTCTTCTAGACAGACACGTGGATCCCAAGGTGGATGTTTAGGGCTATACTCTCCTATGTGGTAGGCCAGGAAGTTCATTTTGAAATCATGTGAAGTCTAGTATTTTGTTATTCCGCTGCAAGTTAAATTTGATTCTTTTGGGATGTAATTTCCATGATTTGACATATTCTTTGATATTATGACCATGATTAGACATATTCTTTTGGATGATGTAGCAAATATTATGGACGATGAATGAAAATTTCTATTTGAAGGATTTTATTAGTTGCTCTCTTGATGTAAATGACATTTAGATAGTAATGCCATTCAAGATGAATTTTGGGGCATTACACAATCCCGAATTTCACTGTACATTCGGCCAAAAATTATATTTTTCTCCGAAATTATAATTTTGTCACTAAGTATCTCTATTTTGATCTCTATGACTACCCTAAGGTTTTACGACATTCCGGATTCATTTTTAATTTTATTTTAACCTAAAAACATTTAGTTTTATGATTTATCTTAATACTAAGTAAATTTTACTGAAATTTTAAAATACAAGGTCTAAGTAAATCTTCAATTGATTAACCCATTTGAGGCCCAACTGGGGCTGTCAATTTTTAACCTGGAACACGAACCCGACCCGAACCGAACCCGACACGAATTCGAAAAGAACACGATTAGTTGACACGGTAATAAATGGGTCAAATTCAGGTTCGACACGAATAACACGATTAATGGGTACTATAGATAAAAATAATTATTTAACGAGTATTATATTCTTAAATAAGAATTTTATAATTTTTTAATAATTTTTTATAATTTTTAAATAATATTATAT
>CM042189.1:22710855-22722161 GCA_023539305.1 Ilex asprella | reverse complement strand
CAATAAATACAACATTTAAGTGTAACTGCAGCATTTGATCAACAAAGAAAAAATTTGAGGACAACAGGAACGTTCGAACGGTGATCAACGTTCGAACGCTCCCTCTGAACCAGGAAGAGGAGGCAAAGAAGTGTGCAGATCTTGAAGATTATAGCCTAACGTTCGAACCCATCACCCCGTTCGAACGCATCACTCTGTTCGAACGCATCGTCACGTTCGAACGACACTAGAAATGCTGACACGATCAGGCTGACTGGAAGACTTCGCGTGTGCAGACTCCCATGCCCTAAGGAGGACCCCCAGACACATGGGTGCCATGTTCAACCAAGTGTGGAGAGCTGAAGACTCTGATAGCTGCAGGGAATAGGTGAATGAATGGCCCTACAAAGGACTCCAACCCATGTGAAGCCTGAAAATCAACACAAAAACCCAGGCAAAACAGCCTTCACGTTCGAACGGAAGGGACCGTTCGAACGATTTCCACGGGCAGACTGCAGATTTCCTGATTCTTTGGCTGAACATCAGATTTTCCCTTTGACTCGTCCAGTACTGTTCTTTCACCCCTCCCTTGCTCTCTCTTGCCTATATATACTCCCCTTTTTGGGAGCCTTAAGGAGAACTTTTGGGGAAAGAGATCAAGAGCTCTCCTCTTGAAGAATATTTAGTCTTTATATGTATTTCAAGTGTTTCATTCTAGTATTTACTTTCTAGTTCTTTTAATTCAAGTCTTTACATTCCAGCTCTTTCAATTCAAGTATTTATTTCAGTTGGAAAGTTTAATTCCCTACTTGTCTTCATCTTTATTATAGTTGGGAAGTTTAATTCCCTACTTGTATTATTAAATTCATGCACTTTATGTTCTTGTCTTTACATTGATGCTCTTACTTTCTTGCTTTTAATTAAGTCTTGCATCTTCATTATTTGAGCTTATCTTCTTCTTAGAAGAGTGAAACTCTTCCACTTTTCTAGAGCTTTACCAAAGCCAAGAAGGGTGGAATGTGATTCACTCATTCTTTGTTAAAGATCTAGCTCTCTTTTACTTTCTTTCACTTCCATTGCTTGAGCATCTTCTTCTTAGAGGAGTGAAACTCTTCCACTTTTCTAGAGCTTTACCAAAGCCGAGAAGGGTGGAACGTGATTTACTCATTCTTCGTTGAAGATCCACTTTGTAGTTCCTCTACTTGGAGGGATGAATACTATTCACTTTTCTAGCTTTATCCAAGCCATGAAGAGTGAGTAGTCCTCATTTACTCTTTCGGGAGAGGTGATAAATATGTAATTACCATCCGGATATTATACTTGTGCATTCTTTCACACTTCAATGCTTTATTCACTTGCTTAGTGGGAGATGGGATGAGTTAAGCAAGGTTAGGGTAACTTGTACAACCAAAGGATATTTCTATGATCCGGATAACTCCTACATAGAAAGATCCGTTGGTTCAAGGCAAGTACCCTAGCTAGTTCTTTGTGTAATCGATGGGTATTTCTATGGTAAATGGATGACTCCTTCTAGAAAGATTCATTGATTCAAAGCAAAGAATCTCGGCTAGTATTTTGTATAACCAAGGGATCTTTTCTATGGTAAATGGATGACTCCTTCTAGAAAGATCCGTTGTGCGAGACAAATACTCCAGGAAAGAACTTCAAGATAAACCCCTCAATTCCCACCACCATTGCACTTCATGAAAAGGATGGAGCTTTAACCCAGTCTATCCTTATCTTCCAATTAACTCACTGTTGACACGGTAGTTAGTTGAGTTATAAAAGCACAAGTGTAATACGCCGGATGACTCATTACATATCCTAAACCTCGAACTAAAGAGTGACTTTAGTTATATTGAAATCGTATATTTTGTCTAGAAAATCTCTTGAAAAGAATTTAATATTCTGTTCAAGAAACCATCCACTTCTCACAAAACTCAAAAAGGTTACAATCAATCGGTCTTCGTCACAGCTTACTTTGAAAACACCACAACATATTCCCTGTGGATTCGATCCGGACTCAAACCGGATTATTACTACAACTTGACCGCCTGCACTTGGGTGTACACATTTCGGATCAAGTCAGCATCCTTACAAGGAACCTCTCACCCTCAAAGCTTGGTTTCTCAAGCATCCTTACAAGGAACCTCTTGAGAAGGAATGCGTATCCTTACAAGGAACCTCTCACTCATATTTGTCCATACAACCATACAAGCAATACATTACCCACCCTTTTCTCAAATACCCAACAATTCAACAAGTCCCCAATTTAAAAGCAATTTCCAAAGTATTAACAAAATCCTCAAATTCATCATGTGATAATTCCAATAACCAAATATGAAAAGTACAAGAGATCGCAACAATATCATTTTATTACACACACCAAGTTCTTTGGTTCCAACAACAATAATAAAGGAAGAATTTAAGAAGCAAATACATCACTCTCCAAAATCTAGGGTTTTGAAATACAAAAAGATATTTCATGGGTATTCAACCCTAACTTTGTTAAAAACATGTAATCTTTGCTCAAAAGACGAAGAGATGATGATTCCATATCATATATATAACATTTAGAGCAAAACATACATATATACATAAGCCCTAATCTCACTGTAAGAGAAAGAGAAGAAATCCCCTACCTTGAATCAAGAATCTCAAGTAAGAACCCAACTTTAAAGACTTTCTTCCTCCCTTTTCTTTCTCTCTTTATCTTTTCCTAGGGTTCTAAGAGGTGTGAGGAGAGAATGTAATGGAAGAATGGGGCAAATGAGGCTTAGAGGGGTGTTTTAAAATACCAAAATCCCGTCCTTTTTTATTGTTCAGCAAGACTCAGAAAAATCGTACCGGTATGGTTTAGCTACTGGAGTGCAACGTACCGGTACGGTTTGACTGACAGATTTTTGCTTCAATTTCCAGAGAAATTTTGACCCATTTACAAATCGAATTGAAAATTTTTAATGAAATACACTTTTGTATCCCTAGATGTCTACTATCTCCCGTCCAAATTTCAGATCAAATGGAAATCAATAAAAAAAGTTATGGCCAAAATACTAAGACGTGTCCAAGATCCTTTCTACCCAAATTTTCTCTAAAGTGTGTTTTCGCTCTGGGATACTTCCTACCTTCTAATACACCCCATATTACCTCTCCCAATATTTTTTTACCTTTTGGATTCAATGGAGACCTTAGTTTAACCTAAAAATATTTAGTTTTGCCATTAATCCTAATACCCATGTAAATGTTTAGCAAAATTTTAAAATACGAGGGCTAAGTAAATCTTTAATTGATTTGTTCTTTCGAGGCCCAACATACCACAATTGGTACTCTATCATTGTCCATTTACAACAATAGAAGGATGAAATGTCTAGCCCAAAATTTTGGCAAACGAGTGATAAAATTTTAAGTTATCACAAAGTGTACCGGTATGCGTACCGGTACGATTTACTTACTGGACCTCGGCGTACCGGTACGGTTTGCCCAGTTTTGCATGGTTGGCCTATTTTTCATTTACAATTCATTCTAAAACCTTTCAAGATCAACCCAAACTTATATACATACATTTGTACATCCATTAGAGTTGGTACAAGTTCTATTACATGCGGGGGTTTATATTATAAGATCTCAAGTTTACACAGTAGCAATATATTGAATGAAGAAGTAAAACAATGATAGTTGAAATTATCTCAAGTGTACAAAATATAGTGAATCAATGACAGGAATAAACTTGTAAGAAGTTGAAGCAATTAACAAATAACTCAGTAACATCATTTCATATTCTCATGTATGTTGGTTGCTTCTCAGAAATCTACACAACGATTCTACATCGTTCACCCAACACAACCACACAATCTCAATCATTCCCCACAGGGCACATTACAAACACTTTAGGAAGGGTGCATACCATCTCCCACGGCATTGACGAATCCTTCCTTGGAAAAGTATATAATCCCTCAGCATCGAACCTACGTGAACAATAGTGGTTGGTCTCACAAACAACAATTCACTACAAGTGTTAGGAAACCATCTCACCCCTACTAGGATAGACTAACCTCTAACACTCTACGGCAACTCTCGAAGGCAAATCAAGCTCGTCACAACAAACCGTACAAGAGATACAATACCAACCATTTTCTCAAGTCATAAGTAAATCCAAAAATGCCCAAATTTCATATTCAAATCCATATTTATTTTTTCAATGGAACAATTTAAGAAAAATGAGCAAGAGATCATCAAATATTAAAAAAAATGTATTTAATCAATCCCTAGAGTTTTGAAATCAAGAACAAGTAAAAATATAAGCCCAAGTAGTATAAAAGTGTCCTAATGATATGTACCAATGTGTTGTGTGTCTGTGTGTTTTTGTGTGTTCAGTGTGTGAGTGTGAGTATAACCAAACCAAACCTTAAGCCCAATCATTTGAGTTCGCCTATATGAGTCCATCTCCACCATTCATTTTGATCTTGCGCTATACGCTCATTTAAGTTAAATATTTTCATATCTTTTTTTATTATTTCATTCAATGTTAATTTAAGTCTACCCCTACTTCTAGTACCATTAAGAAAAATTCTATCACTTTTTCGAACTGGTGCCTTTATTGGCCTCCGTTGAACATGACCAAATTATCTTAATCTATTCTCTCTTCACTTATCCTCAATTTGAGCTACCCCTACCATTTCTCTAATACGGTCATTTTATATTAGTTTTTCTACACATCCATTTTAACATTCTCATTTTTGCTACACTCATTTTGTCACTATGTTGTTTCCTAGTTGCCCAACATTTCATCTCATATAACATTATTGTCCTTATAGCTATTCGATAAAAATTACCTTTCAAATTTATTGGTATCCTTCTATCACATAATATGCCATAGGCTTTCCTCCACTTAAACCAACCGGCGTTGATTTTATGAGTTACATCATCTCCAATCTCTCTATCATATTTAATGATCGATCCTAGATATCTAAATCGTTTACTTGTTGGTATTTCTTGATTTTCAATACTAACTTTTTTCACTATGTCTACTTCTTCTATTACTAAAATTGCATTGCATATATTTAGTCTTACTCCTACTAATTTTAAACCCTCTCAACTCGAGTGTATGTCTCCAAATTTTTAGCTTATTGTTAATCCTTTTGAGTTTCATCTACGAATACAATATCATCTGCAAAAAACATACACTGTGGGACATCATCTTGAATGTGCCTTGTAAGTTCATCCATACTTAGGGTGAATAGGTATGTACTTAGGGTTGATCCTTGATGTAATCCTACTATTATTGGAAATTCTTTACTTTCTCCAATGGAAGACCTAATTATAGTTATAGTCATGTCATACATGTCATTTGCCACCTCAATATACCTATGTGTCACTCATTTTCTCTCAAGCACTATCTATATTATATTTCTAGGCAAGTTATCATACGCATTTTATAGATCCATAAATACCCTACGTAGATTTTTCTTTTTCTTTCTATACTCTTCTATGAGTTTCCTTAATAAATATTTAGCCTCCACAGTTGGTCTATTCGGCACAAACCCAAACTGATTTTTCGTCACTGTAGTCTCAAGTCTTAGACAACGCTCGATGACCCTTTCCCATAGTTTCATTGTATAACTAATCAATTTTATCCCTCTATAATTATTATAATTTTGAATATCTTCTTTATTTTTATAGATAGGTACTAAAATACTCTTTCTCCATTCATCGGACATTTTCCTAGTAGCAATAATTCTATTGAATAATTTTGTTAGCCATAACACCCCCTTATTCCCTAAGCACTTCCAAAATCTCAATTGGAATCTCATCTGGTCCTAAAGCCTGGCCTAATTTTATTTTCTTCAATCCAAACTCTATCACCGAATTCTTTATTCTACGAAAGAACGTTTCATGAATCCTATTATTTTCTATCTCTTATAAGTTTTCTAAGTGATTTTCATTTAATAGTTTCTCAAAATAGTCTTTCAACCGATCATTTATTTTCTCATCTTTAACTAAAACCGTTGATTCCTTGCCCTTGATGCACTTAACTTGGTTAAAGTCTCTTATTTTTTTCTCTAATTTTAGCTAGTTTGTGAATGTCTTTTTTCTCCCTCTTTTACTACCTAGTTTTGTGTTCAACTCGTCTTAGGCTTTTAACTTAGCATCTCTAACTATCTTTTTAACCTACTTGTTAGCTAATTTATAACTTTGAAAGTTCTTGTTATTTTTATCATTTTGTCATCTCTTAAAAGATTCTTTCTTTGTTTTAGCAACACCTTGTACATCATCATTCCAACCAAGTTTCTTTTCCCACAAGTCCTCTACCCTTTGACTCACCAAGAATCTCTTTCAAAAAATTTCAAATGTCTTCCGTCATCCTACTCCACATAGCATTAGTCTCATCCTCTAGGTTTCATAAGTCCTCCTCAAACATTTTACTCCTAAATAGTACTAGTTTCTCATCTTTTAGATTCCACCCTCTCATTTTTGTTTTTATAATGCTTTTCCTTACACTATGTAGGCTTTTAATATATAAATTTAGGATAGTTAGCTTATGTTGAGATATTAAGCTCTCCTAGGATAATCTTCCAATCTTTACATGTTAATCGGTCCGTTCGTCTACTTAAGAAGTAGTACTTTTGGGTGAGTGTGAATGTGTTGAGTTAATTTTGTTGGGAATGGTTTAGATTTCCTGTAAAACCCAGGAAAATTTGATTTTTTTTTGGAAAGGGCAAAATGGTCATTTTTTCATAATAATGCGTATTTAAATACGGGCTCTAGAGATCATGGATGAGAAACGGAGTTCGCCGTTAGATTCGTATCGCGAAATTTAGTCACCCTGTCGAATTCTGAGATAGTCAAATTTTACACGTCGTTCGAGGCGACTGCATGGCGAATGACAATTTAAGATCCCCAAAAATAAAATTTGGAAAATTTCCTTAAAATTAAATTAAAGTTCAAATAAAATTAATTTGAACATAAACCAGGATCAAATAAATCGTTTTGGGGCGAACACGGACCCAAATAAGCAGGGGACACTTGGCACGATCTGGGTCAAGTCTCGAAAATTATAAATAGGGCTAAAAATCAGATTTTTAGCACAAAAATATCCCCATTATTTTGCTGGTTCAGCCGCCCAAGAGAGAAGGGAGAAAAGAGAGAAAAAGTTAGATTTTCAATCTTCTTCCGATGATTTCCAAAGTTCTTCTATGCAACGAGGGCTACGTAGCCACACCAAAAACAAGAGATTTCACCGAAGATCCAAGAAGAGGATTTTGGGAGATCAAGATCTTGAAGGTTTGGTTGGTGTTCTTGGAGTTCTCCACACTCCATTCGAGGTAGGGATCTTCCTACCTTGGTTTATTCTTTCCTTAGAAGTTGGTAGACTAAGGGTTTAATGTTGAATTTAGTCCTATACTTGCCTAATGTTATGGAAATGAGGAAATGAGGATAGAAAGGGCTTGGGCCAAATTCTAGTTTGTTTTGATGTGTGGGAGTTGCTTGAATAGATTCTTGTAACTTCGTGAATCCTAAAGCATGCTATGTGTTACATATTTATGCTTGTGAAAGAGTTAAGTGATTATATGTATTGGTGCCCTTAAGTTGTTTGATGAAATGCCTTGGATGTTTAAATGTTGTAGTTTGTTGAAATAACATGGCTAATCATGTTGTGTTATGTTGTGTACTTATGCTGGTTGATATATATTGATCATGATGGAGTATGGAATTTATATGCATAAGATATAATTTTTTCATGGACTATGATGATGTGTGGGAAATATTGCTCATGTGGTATTCATTACATGTTGGGCATGTTCATGGCATCACATTCATGGGCTATATGCATGAGTGTGAGTGTGTGGGTGCATGGTGATCAGCACCAAACTTGGTGCTTGATGGGTGGGGTCGGAAAAAATTGGATTGAAGATCCAATTGAGTCTCACGATTGCATGCATGAAAACTTGTGTCGGGTATAGCTAGAAGGGCTAGACACTCCCTCAAGTGCAAGACCCGGCCACATGCTTCAGACACTTCCCAGCGGTGAAATTCCAGAAAAGTGTCATGGTGTATGGAACCGGCGGTTGTGATACCAAAATCTGTTGCCCAATAAAGACACAAGATTTTGATTCATAAAGTACTCATTCAATGAGTAACAACCATAAATGATGTGATTTAAAGTTGAAACAACTTTTGTTTTCAAACGATCATTGGATGGGGTTTTCGTCAAGTGACAAGTCATTTCACAAGTGCATTGCATTGTGTTGTGGGAGTCGGTATGGACTCGGGTTGAAGTGCGTGAGTGAATATCAACTCATTTCATGACATAGTATGGTTGCATTCCAACATTGAATGTATATTCTTGTATGGAATGAATTGGTTATATGTTGCATGTGAATATTGCATGAGCATGAGCATCTAGGGACAGTAGCCTTTGTAGGATCTACTCTACTGGGTGTTGGCTCACCCGATACGGGAACACATTTCAGGTGCGGAGTATACTCCAGTGGACAGAGCACATTCGAGTCACCAAGAGTGAAAAGGGTCGGCATGTGGCCTTTCTGTTTTGAGTTTTGAAAATTAAGTATGACAATACTTGGTATGGAATTGTAATAGAAATCATATGAACTATATTTGGTATGTAAATATCATGTTATATGAGTTGGAGTTGGTTTGTACATGTGTTGGTTGATTTTGAGAGGTTTGAAATGAATTGGAAATGAAAAATTATGAAAATTGACAAAATCTGGGTTTAACTACCAGTAGTCATGACCCATAAGGTAGCAGCTACCGGTAGTCAACAGGTAGTCGTGGACCAGAAGGTCTCAGGCTACTGGTAGTCAACCGGTAGTCGTTGGTCCAGAGGGTTCTAGCTACCGGTAGCTAACAAGTAACTTCCGGTAGAGACTTTCTAGAATACCCGAACTACCGGTAGTTGATTGACACCTACTAGTAGTCAGTCTAAAAATCTGAAATTTTAAAAATTATTTTGCCAAGCTTTGGGCTTAAAATTTTCTTCCTATAAATTACCAAATGCGGTAGAACCATGGTGTGTTTGACTTGGATGCTTTTAACGTGGTGTTGGGTTATGCAACATCCACTGGTATTGTCGCGGGTTAACGGGTTGTCAACGGTTAATTAGTGACCCTCGGATTTTGGGGCGTCACATTTCCAGGTGTGTCGAATTCTTGTAGCAAACAACTCCAAAGACTGGACGGAGTGGAAAATTTTGGCTAGATGATTGCCATGGTTTTGGGCATCTCATGGGAATGGTGTGTGATAGTGTATAAACTCCAGCATATAGCCACATAGTTTTGGTTGATAATTTTGGCTAGATAATAACCACAGAGTTTAAGCTAGCTGAGACCAAGAGTTAGACAAGGGATTGGCGGAGACACAGACGAGGTGCTGCCTACTAGTTAAGTTTATTGACATGTCTAGCAAGTTGTATGGTGCAACTAAAGAAGGAACTTTTGAATTAAGAATTAGAAGTATTGTTATGTTTTTCCATTTGGAAGGGGATTTATTGCTATGTTTAATGACTAATATGATCTAATTATCTTGTTTTAGGTGTTATTAGATGAGTTCGTGGATGTGTTGGGATAAGACATTTTGATTTGTATGTTGTAACAAGAAATATTATAAGGCTAATAATTGGGACATAACTTGAATGGGTTACAGTTGAATTATTATGGAGTTAGCGTTTTAGAGAATAAGAGGGAAGAAGAGAGAAAGATATTGGATCTTGTATATGGTTAAACAACTACACCAACATATATCTAGTCATATAGGGCAAAATACTAAACTACACTTCTTCTAATATTAATGCATAATGCAACACTCCCGCTCAAGCTGGTGCATAGATATCTCTCATGCCCAGCTTGCAAATGATGGGGTCCAAAACCTTGCTACTAAGCCTCTTTGTGAAGATTTCAGTCAACTAATTCTCTGATTTCGCAAAAGTCATGCAAATCAAACCACTATTTAACTTCTCCTTGATAAAATTATGATCAATTTCAACATGTTTTGTTCTATCATGTGAATTGGATTGTGGGCAATGTCGATAGTAGCCTTGTTTTCACAGTATAACTTCATATGTCCATTATCATAAAATCCCAACTCTCCTAGTAATGATCAGAGCCATAAAAGCTCACAAACCCCATGAGTCATAGCTTTGTATTCAACCTCCGCACTAGATCTAGCAACCACTACTTACTTCTTGTTATGCCAAGTGACCAGATTACCTCCAATCAAAGTACAATAGCCCGAAGTTTATCTTCTATCATCCACTGACCCTGAACAATCTGTATCTCTAAATGCTTCGAGTTTCAAATGGCCAGTATTGGAGAGCAAAATCCCTTTCACTGGAGCTAACTTAAGGTACCTTAAAATGCGATAAAAAAAACTTCAAGATGAGAGGCTCGAGGATCAGGCATGAATTGACCGACAACACTCACTGCATAAACAATATCTGGTCAGGTATGTGATAGATAGATTAATCTCCCCAATAATCTATGGTATCTATCTTTTTCTACTACCTCACCAATACTACTACTTAGTCAATGGTTGACTTCAATAGGGGAATAAGTAGGTCTACATCCAACCATCCATGTTTCTTTTAGAAGGACAAGAACATACTTTTTCTAGGAGATAAAAATGCGCTTGTTCTACCTGGTAACCTCAATCCTAAGGAAGTATCTCAATGAATCCAAATCTTTAATTTCAAATTTCTTAGCCACCTGAGCCTTCAATTTGGTGGTTTCATTCTCATCATTTCCAATTATCACTATATCATCCACATTACAATGAAAACATTGATCTTGCCATCCCACCTATCTGACGAACATGTTATGATTAGCCTGAGTTTGTTTATATCCAAACTTCAGCATAGCTTTTGTAAACCCCCACATGTAATAGAACTTTTACCAACTAAGTTTGATATACAAATGAATGTTGTACAAGTTTAAGTTGGTTTTGCAAGGGTTTGAAATGGATTGGAAATAAAAAACAGGTGAAAAGGGCAAATTTGGATAGACAGTACCAGTATCCCGTTGTCCAAAAAGCAGACAGTACTTGTACAGTGTACCGGTACACTCTATAAAAATCAGAAATTTTAAAACAGTAAAATTCGGGATTGACTGACTTTAAAACCCCATTTTCTCCCATTTTCTTCTATTCTTTCACTCCACTCTCACCCCAAAAGCTCTTAGAACCCTAAGGGAAGATAAAGGGAAGAAGAAAAGAGAGGAAGGAAGTCTCTAGAGCTTGGGCTTTACTTGGAACTTTGGATTCAAGGTAGGGGTTTCTTTCTATTCTCTTGCATTGTGGCTAAGGCTTATATATAT
>CM042189.1:22662392-22695855 GCA_023539305.1 Ilex asprella | reverse complement strand
TAGCTCGAACTCTTTGGACCAAAGTGTACCGGTAGACTGTACCGGTACAATACTCTACCGGTAGACTGTACCGGTAGGGTTTTGCCCAGTTTTGCCTTTTTCCTCCATTTTTCATTTCCAATCCATCCTAAACTCTTCCAAAACCAACCCAAACTTTCACAACATACCTTGGTACCCCAAACATAGTTGCTAGAGGTTCTTTTATAATTTATGTCATCCATTCACTAGCTAAACTAGCCTTAACTATGATTCTCACTGACATTCGAAATTTCTTCTTTTCCAACCTATCAAATTAAAACACACATCACTACACATATCCACACTTTTATCACAAGTAGTTTCTATATAGTTATATACATATATTAAAGAGAATGCGGGGTGTTACAATGATCAACTCGAATCTAAAAAAGTGCAAAACATGAAAGTTGTAGATTTGAATGTCTTTTGTATTGTGTCAAAATTTTATCTCAATTAAACGGTTGGATAAAAAATTATGACAATTCTATGAAAACTAGTCCAGAATAAAAAGTGTACCAGTACGCGTACTGGTACGCTTAGGCTACTGGAGTTCGGGATACAAGTACGCTTGCCTAGAAGTGCCCATAATGACTGTTTTTTCATGCTCCACTTGCTTGGGGGTCCCAATTACACTTCTCCCACTTGCCTGCCAACATTTTCTGCTCATCTTCATGCCTTCTACACCCTTGATGAAGACTTTGGAGGCTTGGCATTCAATGTGGAGAGAGAGAAAGGGGTGAGGCCTGGGTGTGCAGGCTAAGCTTGTGCTAGCCTGCCATACCCATATCTTCAGCCCCTATTGTTGGGAGGCCTTTCATACAGTTAGTGTAACACCCCAAATACACCCTGGACGACATTACATTCAATAACCATTCATACCGTGAGAGCACTAAGATAAACCATCAATAAAGAAGACTTCATAATAATAATTCAGACATTTACATCAATATCCCAAAAGAATATGCCATCTTTGGCCTTTACATTGCCAATGAAAATTTACTATTATAGCGCAGTAGAAATTACAAAAGAAATCTAGACTATACAGTGTTTCAAAAGAATATTCTAGTCTAGAACAAAAAGTTAACGACATCTCTAGATGTCCCACTCGGGATCCAAGTATCCCTCTAGTAAAGCCTCTCCAAGGTACGGCTCGTTAGCACCGAGCTCATCCTTTGGCCCCACATCTGAAAAATGTAATTTGTAGGGGGTGAGCACGAAGCTCTGTAGCCACATTTCTCCCAAACTCAAACAAGGTTTTAAAACATAGAAAACGGTCGGTCTTATTTCACAAGTAACATATATATAACCTTTGAAATAAAACAGGGGCATTTTAAAAGAGATCTCAAGTTTAAACAGTAGCAATAATCAAATAAACGAATAAAAAGGAGTTTAGCAACAATAACCAATATTATAATTTAAGCTATTTAGAAAAAGGGCTTCTTCCCCATGCATTGTCCCATACCAATGCATCGGCAAGAACGACCCAACTCATAATTCCAGGTATTTTTGGTTCATCCCCGTACCATGTATGATGATTGCTTCCCATGAATCTACCCCACGATTATACCTAGTCCACCAATCACAATCACAAGCACTTTAGAAAGGGGCGTCTACCATCACAATGACAGTGACGAGTCCCTTCCTAGGAAAAGTATACCATCCCTAGTTCGAACTTCAGGTGAACGATAGCGGTTGCATTCCCAAATGACAACTCACTACAAGTGTAAGTAACCATCTCACCCCCACGGGGATCGACTAACATTTACACTCTACGGCATCTCTCGAAGGCAACTCAAGTCCGTCACAACAACCATACAATGATGAAACCAAAAATATGCTCAATTCACAACCATTTCAAGGAATTACCAAATTCCACAATTTTTCTCACATGTGTCATATAATCGAGTAATCCAAGAAAATATGCAAGAGATCATAATCTATATTATTTTGTTGTACAATATTCAACACTAAAATTTTGAAATCAAGAATTTAGAACAATTTAAAGAAAAGTTCATCTCTCTTGGAATCTAGGGTTTTTAATCAAGAAAAAGGATTCAAGGGTTAATCAAATAATAATATTGTTTAAATCATGGTAATAGTCACAAGGTATTAAGAAACAAGGATTATATAGCATACATGTATAATTTAAAGTGAAAAGATTACATATATAAAGGCCCTAGCCTCAATGTAAGTGAATGAGAGAAAATCCCCTACCTGTGTTTTTGGAAGCTAGGTTTAGATATTGGATAACCCCTTTTGACTCTTGTTTTTCTCTTCCTTTCTTCCTCTCTTCTCTTCCTTTCTTTCTCTCTTAGGGTTTCTAAGGTTTAGAATGGTGTATGGACGACTAAGGAGGCGGCCTAAAGTATTTATAGACCCCAAAATTGGACCAAGATCGCGATATTAAACATTCAGATTTTTATCGGGTGTACCGGTACCCAGTACCGGTACCAAAAACCTTCTGGAATCGAGGTACCGGTACTCGATACCGGTACCGGTACTATTCAGCAGACATATTTTTTCTCCAACTTTCAAGGCAGTTTTGACCCATTTTGAGGTTGAATTGGAAAATTTTCATGAGACACACTTTTGTAGCCCTAGATGTCTACTATGTACTGTAAAAATTGTAGACCAATTCGATATAAGAATAAAAAGTTATGGCTAAAATACTAAGATGTGTCCAAAATATTTTATACCCGAAATTTACGTAATTTGTGTTTTTATTCCGGAGTACTTCCAAGCTTCCAATGCACCTCATATTACCTCTTCCAAGGTTTTTCAACCTTCCGGATTCAATGGAAACATTATTTTGAACTAAAAACATTTAAAAGCTTATCTCATCACCCTTTCTAAGTTTAAACGTCTTCGAACTTAAACTTCCAAAACTCAAATTGCCTCCCTAGTATTTATTCCTACTATTACCATCCATATAGTTCATTCTCACCTCATTATATTTATATATGAATCACTAAACAATTATATCACTATATATCTATATACATATATTAAAGAGAATGCAGGGTGTTACAGTTAGAAGGACCCCCTATGTACGAAATTGAAGGCTCTCACACTCCATATACTCAACATTCTTCAGCATTGCAAAGTGGTGGCTACTTAAGCTTAGGAGTAGTCTTAGTTCAATGAAGAAGATGGTGAATAGTGCTTATGTTCTTGCATTTTCCCTTCCATTTCTATTGTTGTAAGCTTTAAATTTCTTGTAATCCTTAATCCTTGCACTTTAATCTCATCTATTTCAAGTATATTTCAAGTTTAGTTACATGTTCTTGAATCTACCATTGTTGCTTCCAAGTTTTCTTCATTTCTTGCTTTAAAATGGGTATTGTATTTTTTTCTTCATAGCTTAAGTTTTCTTGCATTAAGCTAAGTTTCATGCTTTATGTATCCATTATTTCTCTTTACATTATGCATTTCTTTCTTGCTTTCATGAGTAACTAGACTTTAAGTTGGCTAATTCAAGGGAGACCTCCCCTTGAGGATTCCATTTCAGCTCTTCTTCTTTCCTCCTCTCGATGTATGATGGCTCAGTTTGACTGGGTTGGGGTGACGATATGGTTGTGAGTTCTTGATACACCGTAGGCATTGTCATGGTGTATGCTTGAATCCTCACCTCCATTTTAGTCCCGAGCTTCCCACAAATCAATTGTACTTCTGAGCACCATTGGAGGAAGGTTTCGAGTTAACTTGAAATTCCCATTGGAGTGAACCTTTTGGATTAGTTAACACTTGTTTTCTTGCATTTTCATTAACAACAAAATTCACCAAAACCAACTACAAGATTTTACACTTTTCATTTTTGACAAAATCACATTCACATACTTGAACTTTCCTTCCCTGAAGAGACGACCTTGGAATACTCTTCCAAGTAAAAGACGATAAGCAAAAGACTCCTTGCGCTTGGGGAACACTTTTGTTCACATGCATTTCATTCTCCATTTCCATCTCCATTTTATTTCCACCATTCCATTGCCCCATTTCCCACATCATTCGTGGGAGAGTGACGCTCCCTTAGACACATAAGCCATATATACACATTTGAGGGTGATATTTAGGGGTTAAGGGAATACAATAGAAATAACCAAGCACATACAGGTAGGAATACCGTAGTTGTTAGACTGACAATATAGTTGTATATAGTAATTAAACAAACGTAATAACCTAGAAGGACAAGCCATTCATGAGGATCATTTAGGTTTTGTACCATGCATCAGTATAACATCCTCAACGTTCCTGTGGAGGACAAGCCATACCAGTAGGAACACTGTGGTTGTTTAACTGGCAGCTTGATGATGCACTAATGACATAATTACAGGTACAACACCGAAACTACATACATAGCTGTATTATGCATGATGCATATAATACATATATAGATAAATATATAAATAAAACATCATATTTCCATAATCTAACCAATAATATACAAATGCTCATCCTTTACTGAAGGGTATAAACGACTACTCACACTCCATTGCTACTGACAAGCAAGAAGTGTGGGCATTCGTCATTAAAACTGAAATTAAAAGACAAACTCTAAAACTTATTTCACAAGGAACAAATGAAACATAATCACCTTTATTATTATTCAAAACAACAAAGTGGCAATAGTTCAACTATCCGAATAGAAAGATACAACAGAAATCTAGAATTATAGAGTATCGATTGGAGTGTAGGACAAATCGGCTTTGTTTTTGACTTTCTCTTTCCTCTTTTTCTTTATTTCTTTCTTTTTCTCTTTCTTTCTCTCTTTGGAGCTTTCCCTTGGCTCTAGGGTGGTCGACCCCTTGGAATGAAGAAGAAGCCCCTATTTATAGGCAAATAAGGAAGCACGAGGAAGAAGGATAAGCTCCAGCCACCCATGTGACCATTCAGACTCCACCATCACCATCCAGATGGTGGTGCCTTGCAATAGGTTCCATATGTTGCATTCTTGAGCTTCCATGTGTTGCATTCTTGCTGTTCCATGTGTTGTTTTACACTTTGGTCCTTTGTTGCTTCCAGCTTTGCAATTTTTTCTCTTATTCTCTGGTAATTCTGCATTAAACCATGCAATTCTGAACATAAAATATTAAGACTTTAATTTACGCACAAGCCCTAATTGATAGTTTTTAGTTGTTTTATCTTAAAAAGCTGATTACTTAATCATTTTAAATTACACACTAGTTAGGGTTAATCACACCCCCAACTAAAACTTTACTAGTCCCTAGTAAATTAAAAAAATATTAACAAAAATAAAAAAATAGAGGTAAAATCTTTTTCGTAGATTTTTTCACGATTGCATTTAACATATGTAATAAGTTGTTGAACCGTTAGGTGATCCCTAGTGGACGGGTTTTGTCTCACGAAGGTTTTCAGTGAAACTACCTACAAACTTCAGTAATTAGGAGTTTATAACTAATACTTTTCACAACTAAAATTAAATTAGTATTACTGTGCATTGATACAATACTTACTTTTTCTGATCATTATAAGAGTAACACACGTTAGCCGTAGCATTATCCATATATTTTTGTAAAAACTTGTGTGCGTGTGTGTAAGGATTTCTTTATGTAAGAAATCACTCAAGAAAAATTACCATATTTCATGTTAGTCTTGATGTCAATCCTTTCTTGAAATACACTCAGCCAAAGAATACATATACTTTATAGTTGATTAGTGCTTAAAAGTAGTAGTTCATTATGACTTTTTTCGGATTAATTGTACTTTGATGGAGTGTGAGTAGTGACATTTCAAGTTTTAAAGTGAACAAGGGCTCAAAGTTAACAAATATCACATTATGATGCAACACCAGCAAAATAAGGGACAAAATTGGAAAAGCTTGGACCAAGAAAAATATGTTCGAATGCCAACTCACGTTCGAACGCCCACATGAACTGACTGAAAACCAACCTGCTGAGACAGTGTGTTGTAGCCAAGCACAGAATCCTGAGCACGAACTTGAGGTACTTGAGCACTACGTTCGAACGCTAACTAACGTTCTAACGTCCACTGGAGCACTGAAAGACTAGACTGTCTCTTGAGTTTCTGAGTTACTGAGACATGACATGTTGCAGTCAAGAAGATCCTAAAGTACTCAAGTACCACGTTCGAACGCCAGTCAACGTTCGAACGTCCCTTGGAAACATTTGAAGACCAGTCTGCTACATAGAGTGTGGAAGTGAACTTCACAAAAGACCACTTGAGTGAAAAAGATCAGACCTATCTTGCGTTCAAACGCCCATAAAGCAAAGACAGAAGAAAACGTTCGAATGCAAGACAACGTTCAAACGTTCATAAGGCAAAAACCACAACAACGTTCAAACGCTAGCTAACGTTCGAACGTTCTCCAAAGACTGTCGGCAGAGTTGTTGGCTTTCACTATGACTTGGGCGGCAAACACCATTCATCCATTAGCTCTTATCTTCCTCCCTCTCCTTCCTTGCCTATAAATATACCTATTTGGGGAGCTTTAAAATAGTGCAATTTCTTCTCTTGTACATTGAGTAGTTTTTGGTAGATAAGTTTGGCCTTAGACCAACATCTCTTCATCTTTGTAATTGTTTTATGTTTATATGAAACTTTCTTTACTTGCATTTACATTTGCATTTTGTATACCAACCATGATGGAGGCTTGTACTCCCCTTTGTAGTTGGATCTTTAATTTTCTCTTTATTTAGCTTTTATATTCATGTTGTAGCAACCATGATGGAGGCTTAGACTCCCCTTGTAGTTGTATTTGCTTTTGTTTACAAGTATCAAGAAAGATAGCTTATCTTTTGGTTGTGGCGGAAACCCTCTAAAAGTAACTAGCTTTCTTATACTTCTATTTGTTAGTTTCTTTCACTTCCATTACTTGAACATCCTTTTTTCTTAGAGAAGTGAAACTCTTCTACTTTTCGAGAGTTTTGCCAAAGCCGTGAAGGGTGGAATATGATTCACTCATTCTTCGTTGAATATTGGCTCATTGGTTGTTGTTCTTTTATTTGTAAGCTCTCTATTTGGAGGGATGAGTATCACTCACTTTTCTAGCTTTACCAAAGCCATGAAGAGTGAGTAGTTTCTCATTCACTCTTTAGTAAGAGGTGAAGGACATGTATAAATATTCTGGAAGTTATATTTATGCTTTGACTAATGCTTAATGTTTATATCCATTTGCTTATTGGATGATTGAATGCTTTTGGCAAAGCTAAGGTACTTTGTATAACTGTGATTCTTTCTATGACACAGATGACTCTTGTATAGAAAGAATCGTTGTTTCAAGGCAAGTACCCCGACTAGATTCTCAGAATTACCCTTCAATCCTCCCTATTATTGTGCTTCATTTAAATAATGGAACATTAGCGCCATGGTTGGATGCCTTGTAAAAACACTTGCTTGTTTGTAGACGGGTTAAGTCTCGGCACATACAATTCCTGTAAACTTCTAGAAAGGCATCGGAATCAGGTGCTTAATTCTCACAATCCGTCTTTATCTTTCGATTAATTTGCCGTTGACATGGGAGTTAATTGAGCTATCAAACATAAATATAATAAACCGAATGATTAACTACATGTCAAGATCCTTGAACTAAAGAGTAACTTTATTTTTAAATTATCTTATATTTTATCTAGAAAATTACCCTGGAAAGAATCTTATATTTTGTTCAGGAAATCCCCATCCATCACACAAATCATAAAGATCACAATCATTCAGTCTCTGCTACTGTTTACTTTGAAATACCAAAAATAGTTCTTTGTGGATTTGACTCCGGACTCAAACCAGATTATTACTATTGCTTGACCGCCTGCATTTGAGTGTACACACTTCGGATCGAGCAACAAGTTTTTTGGCATTATTACCAGGGAACTATCAAAGGTATTTTTAAGGTAAAAAGTAAAAAGGCATTTTTTTGTGTATATTTATTAATTTACTGTGAATAATTTTATTTTGTTTTATGTCTAAGAACGTTCCTCACTATCAAAATTTCCCGGCAGAATCTTTCGGGTCTGTAAATCAGTCTGAACCAAATTCACCTAGATCAGTAGTAGACTCCTGTGAGAGTATTATGACAAATAATGAAAGAAACGGAGAAGTTCCCATGTGGGAAGAGGAACCTTGAGGGATTACTTAAATCCCACATGAAATAGTGTCTCCTCATGTTTTGTATTCCCTCCAGATGCTCCCCCTTTACTGTTAAGCCGGGGACTGCACAGTTGTTACTTGTTTTCCATGGATTGGATACAGAAAATCCTTGCCGCATATGAAAGATTTCGAGGAAGTGTGTGGAACATTTCAAGACAATTTGAAACTATCCAAGATGAAACTTTTTGCTTTCTCTCTAAAAGATAAAGCTAAACAATGGTTAAATTCTTCAAAAGCTCTTTCCATGCCTACCTGGTAGATCTTCCAAAATGAATTTTTTCAGATTTTTTTTTCCTTTCATCGGACTAGCACACTCAAAAGGCAAATCATGAATTTTTTGATAAAAGAAGGGAAAACATTTTACTAAAGTTGGGAGAGATTCAAAGATCTGCTCCAAGCCTGCCCACACTATTCTTTTGAGAATTAGACTATGGTAGGATTTTTCTATGACTCATTGCCCACTAGACTACGTCAGTTTGTCGAAATGATGACCTAATGAGAGTTTATGGGTAAAAGTCCGGAGGAGACATTCAATTTCTTTGACACTATATCTGATAGTTATCAGATGTGGGACTCAACCTCTCCTACCACTGTTGTAGCCAGATCATATACTTCCCAAGGAGGAAAGTATGTCTTGAGAGATGATGATGACTTGAGAGCAAAAATTTTCACTTTATCTCGAAAGCTTGATGTTTTAGAGATGAAAAAAATCCATTAAGTTAATGTTGGTCCTTCCACAGAACAAATGTGTAGGATCTGTGCACTAACAGGACATCTTACTGGGGAGTGTCCTACCATTCCAGCATTCAAAGAGGATTTGTTGGAACAAACAAATGTAATTTCTAACTTCAACAAGCCTTTCTCCAACTCATTTTGTTGGAACAAACAAATGTAATTTCTAACTTCAACAAGCCTTACTCCAACACATACTCTAAAACATACAATTTGGGGTGAAGGAACCATCTAAACTTCAGTTGGAGGAATACACAACCAACACCCATGAACCAACCACAAAGTTTACAACCACCACCTCAAGGACCTCCTGCATATCAACTATACCAACCACCACACAAAAGAAGCCTTGAGGATACACTGCACCAGTTCATGCAAACCCAAATGAACTTTAATTCTCATTCCACCCAGTCTTTCACTGAGTTTAAAGCACAACCAACCCAGTCTTTTGAGGATCTTAAAAGCCACATCGAAAAGTTGACCTAATCCATAAACACACACGAGAAGGGCAAGTTTCCTACCCAACCAAAACCTCCACAAGGCCAATTCTATGTAGGAAATCCATTAATCATGGAATACCAACAAGCCTAAGCCCAAGCTGTTACTACTCTGAGAAGTGGCAAAGTGATTGATAAAACCATTAGAAACATGTTGATTACAAGGCCAAACCCTGAGTCAATCCTAGTCACTTCACCATTTGAGCCTGAACTAGTTGAGTCAGAACCTTCAATTGAAAAAGAACCTGAGCCTGTGATTGAACAAGAACCATAATCTTCAACGGAAAAAAATCCTTAATGCCCTATTCCAGCTCCTTTTCCTCACAAACTCAAAATAGTCCAGAAAGTGAGATCAACCTGAGAATTACGAGCTTTTCAAGCAAGTAAAGATCAACATCCATTTTTTGATGTAATCAAACCAGTTTCGTCTTATACTAAGTTTCTGAAAGACTTGTGCACAGTCAAGAGAAGCCAAAATATCCAAAAGAGAGCCTTCCTGATAGAACAAGCCAGTGCCTTTCATCAACACAATACCCTTCCAAAATATAAGGACCCTGGATGTCCAACAGTGTCATGTGTCATTGAAAATTTCAAAATAGAAAAAACACTATTAGATATTAGAGCCAGTGTTAATTTACTTCCTTTTTCTGTCTACTAATAGTTGAGTCTAGGAAAACTCAAACCTACTTGTGTAACACTCCAACTAGTAGATAGATCTGTAAAAATTTCAAGGGGCATTGTTGAAGATGTACTTGTCCAAGTAGACAACTTTGTCTTCCTTGTTGACTCCATTGTTCTAGATACTCAGCCAACAATGCATTCAGAGAACCAAATTCTCATTATTCTTGGTCGACCCTTTCTAGCAACTTCCAATGCACTAATCAATTACAGAAATGAAGTCATGAAATTAACTTTTGAGAATATGACACTTGAGCTGAATATTTTTAATATTGCCAAACATCCCGGAGAGGATCCCGGAGAGAACCAAGAAGTAAGAGAAATAAATTCTATTGAGTCATTGGTTAGGAACATCTGAATGACACATTTTGTGAGAACCTTACTGAATTATCTCTATCGGAATTAATCTCATCTGAGTCAACAAATGAAGATCCAAATTCACAAAGTTGTCCTACTCATGTTGTTAAGACATGGGCGCCCAAATTTGAGGAACTTTCACCAAGTGGCACAAAGCTACTCTCCTCAAGAGACAAGCCACCAAAGCTTGAATTGAAACAACTCTCATCTGACCTCAAATATGCATTCTTGGGAAAAGATGAGTCATACCCGTTTGTAATTTCCTCTAAAGTCATAGACTTGCAAGAGTCTAAATTGATTGAAGTTCTTAAAATTCACAAAGTACCATTAGGTGGACCATCGCAGATTTGAAAGGTATAAACTCGTTAATCTACAATCATGCCATATACGTTGAAAAGGACTCAAAACCCTCTCGTCAAATGTAGCGACGACTGAACCCTCACATGAAGGAAGTTGTATGAACTGAGGTGCTCAAACTCTTACATGCATGTATAATCTTTCCCATCTCTGATAGCAAGTGGGTTAGTCCATCCCAAGTTGTACCCAAAAACTCTAGGGTCATAGTGGTAAAAAATGATGCCAATGAACTAGTACCAACTCAAGTCGTCACAGGATGGCGAATGTGCATTGACTATCGAAAACTCAATTTAGTGACTAGAAAAGACCATTTCTCCTTCCCTTTCTTGGTCAATTTCTAGAGAGAATTGTCAGCCATAAATTTAACTATTTCCTGGATGGATATTCCGGGTATAAACAAATTGAAATAACACTCAATGACCAGGAGAAAATCATATTCACATGCCCTTTTGGCACCTTTTCATTTAAAAGGATGCCATTTGAACTTTGTAACGCTCCTGCCACATTCCAAAGATGCATGCTATGCTTTTTCAGTGACATGGTCGATTTTTTTTTGCAAGTATTCATAAGTAACTTTTCTGTTTATGGTGACTCATTTGATTTGTGTCTGGCAAACCTAGAAAAGGTATTGATAAGGTGCAAAGAAGCCAATTTGGTGCTCAATTGAGAAAAATACCATTTTATGGTAACACAAGACATTGTCTTAGGTCACATTGTGGCGTTTGAGGGCATGAAAGTTGATAAGGTAAAAATAGATCTGATTGAAAATTTGCCTGCCCTTAAGACTATAAAGGATGTCTGATCATTTTTGGGACATACAGGTTTTAATAAGAGATTCATAAAAGATTTCAGTACCATAACCAAACCCATATGTCATCTCCTAAGTCAGGACGTAATTTTTTTGTAGAGTGAAGTATGTCAAAAGTCTTTTGAAAGACTTAAAAGCATGTTAATATCTGCTCCAATCATGCAACTCCCTGACTGGAGTCTACCCTTTGAACTAAATTTTGATGCAATTGATTATGTTGTAGGTTCTGTATTGGGACAAAGAAAGGATAAGAAACCACATGTAATTTACTATGCAAGTGAAACTTTGAATGGTGCTCAAATGAATTATTCAACAACTGAAAAATAATTGTTTGCTGTAGTTTTTGCTTTGAAAAAATTTCGTTCCTATCTTGTTGGTTCTTCTGTTACTGTATTCACTGACCATGCAGCCCTAAAATACTTGCTCATGAAGAAGGATGCCAAGCCAAGGCTCTTAAGGTCGATACTCTTACTTCAAGAGTTTGATATTGTCATTAAAGACAAGAAGGGTGCTGAGAATGTGGTGGCAGAAGATCTGTCCAGATTGACTTATGAATTCCGCGAGGATGGACTGCCAATCAATAAGAGATTCCCTGATGAATAACTGTTCATAATTGATAAGACCCCATGGTATGCAGATATTGCTAATTTCTTAACTACTGGAACTCTCCCTCCGTCAATCACTTCCATGAACAAAAAAAAATTCCTAAGAGAGGTTTGTAACTTATTTTTGGGAAGATCCGTACGTATTTAAGTACTTTAAGGATCAAATCATAAGACGTTGCATCCCTACTCAGTAAAGTGGACAAACAGTAAAATTTTGTCATTCTGAAGCATGTGGTGACCATTTTTCATCAAGGAAAACAACTACAAAAATTCTACAGTGTGGATTTTATTGGCCTACACTTTTCAAAGACGTCTATACCTTTTGTTTTACTTGTGATAGATGTCAAAGGTTAGGAAACATTTCGAAAAGAAACATGATGCCCTTAAACCTCATTCTAGTGATTAAAATTTTTGACTGTTAGGGCATCGATTCTATGGGACCATTCCCCATTCCTTTGGATATCTATACATTTTAGTGGCAGTAGACTATGTATCCAAGTAGGTTGAAGCAATTCCATGTCGAAATAATGATCACCAGACGGTGATCAAGTTTTTAAAAGAATATATTTTATCCCAGTTTGGAATTCCAAAATCAATCATAAGTGATGGGGGGTGCTCATTTTTGCAATCGTCCTTTCTGAAATTTGATGAAAAAATACATGATTTTTCACAAAATTGTAACCCCATATCACCCACAGACTAACATACAGGCTGAATTAGCTAATTAGGAGATCAAATTAATTTTAGAAAAAACTGGAAATCCAGACTACAAAAATTGGTTGTCAAGACTAACTGATGCACTCTGGGCATATCGTACTGCCTTCAAAACTATTTTGGGCATGTCCCCCTACTGATTAGTCTATGGAAAACTATGTCACATAACGGTGGAATTGGAATATAGGGTATATTGGGCTATTAAAGCATTGAACTTTGACCTGGACAAGGCTGAACTCTCAAGAAAACTTCAGATTAACAAATTGGAGGAATTGAGAAATGAAGCATATGAGAATGCTAAGATTGCTAAAACCAAGATGAATTTTTTTCATGACAAGAACATTATACAAAATGGCTTTGAACCTTCTCAAAAAGTCTTCTTGTTTAATTCAAGACTCTGCCTCTTCCCTGATAAGTTAAAGTCAAGATAGACTGGGGCCTTACATTGTCAAAAAATGTTTGAACATGGAGCGGTAGACGTGGAAAATCCATCAAACGGTAATATCTTTACTACTAATATTCAGCGGTTGAAACCATTTTTGCAAAAATTTGTGAAAAATGTGGAGACCATTCTTTTAATGGAACTAGAATACTCCTCCGAGATTCATGCCTGCCGACACTCGAACGGATCTGGTCAGAAAATATCTGGGCCTACCTGACCCGAGGGGACGCCATTATAAAGCCCTCATACCTTTCCCCCTTGCTTCACATTCACCGGTGTTGGGCCGCCTCTTATTTTTCTTCCATTTCTGCTTCATCTTCTTTTCTTTTTCTTTTTCTTCTTCTTCGTTTTCTGTTTTCTGTAATACGATCCAAACCCCAAACAGTCCCATGTCCATATCACCCAATGATCCAGTCCTTATTCTCATAATCTACATTTGTTTACTCTATTTTTTTATGACTGTTCTTCTTCTGTATACACTCACGATCAAAGGTTTTCATCCTCATGATGACCCAGACTCCTGCAAAGATGATTGATCCATATGTTTTTGCTTGTAAGCTTCGGAAGATGAATGGATCTCTCCCTTTTAAACCTCGTTTCCAAAAATTCGTAAATTGGTGAATTTGAAACATTGGGGACAATGTTCAGTTTAGGTGGGGGGGTGAGAACTATAGTTCATATCTTGTGTAATCTGCGGTAATATATGCCCGTAAATTTTTAAATTTTTTTTTGCTATTTTTATTTTTGTTGTTGTTGTTATGATCATATTGTATTTTGTATAAATTGATAATCATGTCTGTGAGTCAGTTTACATTGTCTTTGTGACTAGCAGACATTAAAAAACCAGATAGTAAGTCTTAAAAAGTGTAGGAAGCATGCATGTCAACCTTTTTTGGTTTAGTCTGGCAATTCTACGAACTTTTTCATCTGATGTGTATAATGTGATCTTGAGAAAGGCAAGACTGGTAAGGAAAGTCGAGATCCGACAAAAACAAGCGAAACCCCTCTGTGGTAGAAGCACTTTTGTTAAACACTGCCATACCAAAAGACTTGGTGCCTGTAAAAGTATGGTACAGTCTTTCATGAGAAAAGGTATAATCAGTGTTCTGAACTAATTTTTGGTCGTGCACTTGTTCATTTAGACTAGATTGTGAATGGAATGACTAAGGATTGCCCTAAGACGCTAAGCTATTCTGGTACTATGTTTAACCAATTTGTGAGAGAGCAAATTGGGAGAGTCACTAGTTGCCAGAGCTACACAGATACAGAGGATGATTGGGATTAGTCTGCCTTAAAACTGTGAAAAATTGTGTTTTGGGAATGAAAGCCAAGGGTCCAAATTTTTGTAAAAAGTGTAAAAAAATCTTTTTTGTTTTGTACAAATCCTGTTGACTGAAATGAAAACATAGGCCGAGTAAGGAACGTCCCGAAATACCAACCGACAATGTGGGTAGGGATTTGTTCGAGACGCTATGAAATTTGGTTCAATTTTTTGTTTGTTTTTGTTGTAAATAAACTTCTTTGATTATGGGTAGTATATTATAATTTTTTTTTAGTTTTTGATCAACGTTCGAACGCCAATTGACGTTCGAATGATGACTGCTTACAGTACTTTGTCTTTGATGAACTTTCTGATGAAACCAAAAGTACTGGAAGCTCCTAACGTTCGAACGACACCAACGTTCGAACGATATTTTAAAATCCTTCAATTCACGTTCGAACGTTGATAAGGTTCGAATGCCCCTTCTCAGACTATAAAAGTATGTATCGTCTTTTTCAGTCAAAAAGCCCAAATCTTTCAAAACCATAGAGATCCCTTCTCACTCCATAGACATTAATTCACTCTCATTCTCCCAAAAAACCCAAAATCGACCCTCCTTAACTCATCTCCACCTCAAAAGCTTCAACCCCACTCAAAGAACTCCAAGTTTTTAGCACTCTCTTTGCTTAACTCACATTTGAACGCCATGCCGAGGGTGAAACTTCCTGCCAGGCGTACTCAACCAGTGAGTCAAGAGCCAAACTTTGTTGAGGAAGTGATAGAGGAGTGAGAGGGAGGTTAGTGATAAAGAGGTACACTCGAAAAAGGTTTCCCAGTACCTAAAAAGCAGTGAGGTATGAAAATTTGGCAAGAAATACCTCGGGTGCAAAACCCATCATACCCCCTAAAGAAAAATGTGGCGATGAATATTGTGGAGAAGGAATTGACTGGGGTGAATAAATTTTCATGGTCGGGGCAAAAGTTTTTGAAAGAAGGGGTGTTGAGAGACAAGTATAAGATGCTGAATTTGATTGCAGTCTGCAATTTTGCACTTTAAGAAGAACAAATGAAATTTACCTGACATAGCACAATTGCTCTATGCAATTGTGAAAGGCCAAAGTATTGATCTCCCCTCCCTCATTTTGAGTGAAATAAAAAAGGGGTGCGATGTGAAGAGGAGTTCCCTTCTTTTTGGCACCCTAGTGACGGAGATGTGCATGGACAATGCGGTCAAGCTAAGGCCCGGGATGGAAATCCAAAAGCCAATGGGGCCACTAAACAAAGGCTCTTTCTAGAGAAATAAAGGTCATAGTGGAGCCCCGACTATAAGATAAGAGGTGCCAGCAGCCCAAGGCGGAGATAAGGTACAAGATGAGCTTGATGCAGAGGAAGAGAGGGAGTTAGAGAGAAAGTATATGCAGACTGAGGAGCAGGTAGGCACCAACACCCACAGATCACTAAGAGATATCATGATTGGCATTGAGGCCAACCAAGCCAAGATTCTCCGACAACAGGAGGAAATTCTTCGCTATTTGAAGGGTGGAGCTGGTGGTGCCAGTAGAGCTGCTGATGGTGGAGTGAGTGGAGAGGGAGGAGACTAATATCTGTTCTTGTGGTGATTGTTAGTTTCTTTTTGATAAAACTTCTTCTTTGGTGGATGATTTGAAATCTTCATGGATGATTGGTCTTCAAGGGTGAAGTTGTTTCTTCTTTTGTGGATATTTGAAGTTTTTATGTTTTTCAGTCACTTTTTATGATGGATTGAATCTTGGATATTATTGTAAATGATCATTTTTTGAGCAATGAAGGGTTCAATTTATCACTTTTATTTGTTTTAAATGTATGTGTAGATTTAGGTTTATATTATTATATGTTAATAGCAAAACATATTGGATGTTAAGATCGCCAGTGAAAATGACTAAGCATATAATCGGTTTGACACCTCAACTTAACAACCAAGACATAAAACCTCATTTATTTGGAACCTTGATACTATCTTTATGATTTAATTGTCAAATGTACATCAGTAATTGTTATTCTTGAGGTACTCAGTGATCAAACTTGAAAATGGAATCACTATATATCCAACATTTCTTGAAACATCAGTCATAACCAATGGAGATGACAAAGAAAATCATAGTAAGTCTTGAGCCTTACGATGCTTGTTGAGAGAATTTTTACAATTACTCAAAGTAATCTATTTCAATAATCTCATTAACTTTGCTTTGATTAATGCAACTCAATTAATCTATTTTCATAACCCACAGGGAATGTTTGCATACACATGCATATGCACATACTTGAAAAGGGATCTTAGGCTATCTTTGGATCGACTTTGAGCCTTAGCTAATTCTTTTATAAAAGTTTATCCCTAGTCAGCCATGCTTAGCCTTCAATGAATAAAATTCTATTTTGAAAAACCCGTGTGATGACTAAGCCACAAAAGCATAGATTTACCATACCTTGCTATCTAAATTCTTGCACCCTCTTGCAGATGGATAATAGAAAGGCAAGAAAAATGGCAAAGGCAATGGTGGCTGCTGTTCAATAAAAGGAAAAATCGGTAGAAACAGTCTAAAGAAAAAAGGGATACTGTGAGACAAGGGAATTGCCAAGAAAGTGAAAATAATGGAAAAAATGAAAGAAAGAAACCCCATTCCCAGGCAAAAATTTTGAAAAGCCAAACAGAGGGGGTGCTAAAATGCATAAAAGAGATAGCTTTTGATCTCCATTGACGTCTTTTCGCTAGCTACTAACTTCTGGCCCCATTGCAACCTGCGAAAAGCCCTAGGTGATCTTAAGTTTGATGCATATGTATGTCGTTTACTATAAATGGGGTATGTTAACTAGAATTTCTTTATTTGCATCAATATTCTTCCATGAGATTATGCCAAGGTAAAGTTTGTTTTCCTCAAAACTTCACTCTTATACTAATTGTGCATGAATTTTTTCGATTGACCATCTTTTAGTCACATGCCCTTTGAGAGATAAGTCACTACAATCAGAGTGATTTTTTTTTTCTGAGAGCATTCCGAGAAAGGTTTGTGAAACCAAAGCTATCCATGGAGGGTGGAAACAAGGAATGATTGTTATATACCAATTATTGTTTCTAGAATGATCATCCTACTACTTAGATAATTTCAAATGCTAATGAGACATATGCTAAATTTTTCATTGAGTGAGTAGCAATGGAAAAAAAATGTAGGGGATAAGTCACGATTGAGGGTTAAGTGTCCCAACGACTATGATGCTAATTCATTTTTTTTCTTAGCAATCTCACATGCACACTTGTTCGATTGAAGCTTGTGGGTAGTTTCACTGCAAATCCTCATGAGACAAAACTCGTCCACTAGGGTAAACCTAGGGGTTTAACGACTTGTTGCATAAACTAAATATAATCGGATGAATTACGAAAAAGGCATTAGAAATATATTTTCATTTATTGTATTACTAGGGACTAGGGTGTGATTAGTGCTTAAAAGTAGCATTTCATTATGACTTTTTCGGACTAATTGTACTTTGATGGAGTGTAAGTAATGATATTTCAGGTCTTAAAGTGAACAAGAGCTCAAAGTTAACAAATATCACACTATGATGCAACAACACCAGCAGAATAAGAGACAAAATTAGAAAAGCTGGGACCAAGTCAAATATGTTTGAACACCAACTCATGTTCGAACGTCCACATGAACTGACTGAAAACTAGCCTACTGAGACAGTGTGTTGTAGCTTAGCGCAAGATCCTCAGCAAGAACCTGAGGTACTTGAGCATTACGTTCGAACACCAACTAACGTTCGAACGTCCACTGGAGCACTGACAAGACCAGACTGCCTCTTGAGTTTCTGAGTTACTAAGACATGGCATGTTGCAGTCAAGAAGATCCTGAAGTACTTAAGTACCATGTTCGAACGCCAGTCAACGTTCGAACGTCCCTTGGAAGCATTTGAAGACTAGCCTGTTGCATAGAGTATGAAAGTGAACTTCACAGAAGACCACTTGAGTGAAAAAGATCAGATAGAAGACCACTTAAGTGAAAAAGATCAGAGCTCATCCTGCGTTCGAATGCCCATAAAGCAAAGACAAGAAAATGTTCAAACGCAAGACAACGTTCGAACGTTTATAAGGTGAAAACAATAACAACGTTCGAACACCAACTAACGTTCGAACGTTCTACACAAATTGTAGGCAGAGTTGTTGGCTTTCACTGTGACTTGGGCGACAAACAATTTTCATTTTTCAGCTCTTATCTTCCCCCTCTCCTTCCTTGCCTATAAATACCCCTAATTGGGGAGCTTTAAAGGAGTGCAATTTTTTCTCTTGTATATTGAGTAGTGTTTGGGAGATAAGTTTGGCCTTAGACCAACATCTCTTCATCTTTGTAATTGTTTTATGTTTATATGAAGCTTTCTTTACTTGCATTTACATTTGCACTTTGTATACCAACTATGATGGAGGCTTGTACTCCCCCTTATAGTTGGATCTTTAATCTTCTCTTTATTTAGCTTTTACATTCATGTTTTAGCAACCATGATGGAGGCTTAAACTCCCCATGTAGTTGACTCCCCGTGTAGTTGTATTTGCTTTTGTTTACAAGTATCAAGAAAGATAGCTTATCTTTTGGTTGTGATGAAAACCGTCCAAAAGTAACTAGCTTTCTTATACTTCCATTTGTTAGTTTCTTTCACTTCCATTGCTTGAACATCATTCTTTCTTAGAGAGCTTTGCCAAAGCCGTGAAGGGTGGAACGTGATTCACTTATTCTTCATTGAAGATTAGCTCCTTGGTTGTTGTTCTTTTATTTTGTAAGCTCTCTACTTGGAGAGATGAGTATCACTCACTTTTCTAGATTTATCAAATCCATGAAGAGTGAGTAGTTCCTCATTCACTCTTTAGTAAGAGGTGAAAGGCATGTATAAATTATCCAGAAGTTATATTTATGCTTTGTTCTAATGCTTAATGTTTATATCCCATTGCTTATTGGATGATTGATTGCATCTAGCAAAACTAAGGTACTTTGTATAATTTTGGTTCTTTTTATGACATGATGACTCTTGCATAGAAAGAATCGTTATTTCAAGGCAAGTACCTCGACTAGATTCTCAGGACTACCCTTCAATCCTCCCCATTATTGTGCTTTATTTAAAGAATGGAACAGTAACGCCATGGCTGGATGTCTTGTAGAAACATTTGCTTGTTTGTAGACAGGTTAAGTCTCGGCACAGGCAATTCTTGTAAACTTTTAGAAAGGCATCGGAATTAGGTGCTTAATTCTCACAGTCCATCTTTATCTTTCGATTAATTTTTCATTGACACGGGAGTTAATTGAGTTATCAAGCATAAATATAATAAACCAGATGATTAACTTCATGTCCAGATCTTTGAACTAAAGAGTGACTTTCTTTTTAAATTATCTTATATTTTGTCTAGAAAACTACCTTGGAAAGAATCTCATATTCTATTCAGGAAATCCCCATCCATCACACAAATAACAAAGATCACAATCATTCAGTCTCTGCTACGGTTTACTTTAAAATACCAACAACAGTTCTCTGTGGATTCAACTCCGGACTCAAACTGAATTATTGCTACAGTTTGACCGCCTGCACTTGGGTGTACACACTTTGGATCGAGCATCAATAGTGACCAGTCTCTCAATAGTTAGATGTGATTGGAATATTGTTAACCAAGTAAATAATATCAATATAGCATATGAAGAACGAATATTTGAATGAAATTGAATTTTGACATAATCTCATGATTGAATATCAACACTATTTCATACATATTATTAACATCCTCCCTTTATGGATGTGTAGGATTAATATAAATACATGATTTTTGGAATAAAAAAAGACTTTATTTGGGTTGTAATGTGACCATGGGTTTAAGGTTTAAGAAATGACATCAGTAGGATTCAATAGCTACACTTTATATTGTGGCACATCTCTTTCTTAAGGCTTTATATGTTTATTCTTTTTAATTTTCACTTTCTTGGCTCTTTCTTTTTAAATTCCTTTCATAGGTTTTTCTCTTTTTTGTATAGCCAATACTCTTTTCTTTTTTCTTTTTCCACCTTCTCTTTTTTTCCTGTGTCATATTGATTTAGAAGAGGGTGCAAGAAAATTATGTAGCCAAGGTAAGTTTAATATATTTTCGTGTGGTTCGGGTATTTTTTGGGTATCATGAAAAGAATTTGTATATTTTTTAGGTTCAATCACGGTTGACTAAGGATATAATTTTGTAAAAGAAACGGTCAAGGCTCAAAATTAATCAATGATGGCCTAAGATCATTTTCCAGAAGTCATACTCCTATATAATTCCTATAAAAGAATTTTAAAGTCAATACTAATAATATAATCTAACAAGTGCTAATCAAAACAAAATTAATGAGATTATTCAAAGAATATTTACCATAGAATCGAATATGTTTACTTGAGTAGATGTAGAATATATCTCTAAGAAAGATTGACTAAAATTCTTCAATTGCTTATACATCTCCACTATATATGTAAAAAGTGTAATATCTCACAATGTTTCTGAAATAAAGAAATCTATTCGTGCTTATAAGAGTAAGTTTAAACAAAAATATTAAGATAACGTACAACTAAAATATGAAAATCCCGCATGATAAGATTAAAGCTATTTTCACAAAGCATAGGGATATTAACCTAATTCAACTGTAAATTATATGACATAATCCTCCTAACTTAATAAACATGAGTTCTTGATTATCGAAAACTAGTTTAAAGATAACTAACACAAAACAAACAACTTCAAAACATACGTAAGTGTAAAACAGATAAGTGCAAGACATAAAATAAAGTTCAAGTGCAAAAAATAAAAGTGCATAATTAAAAAAATAAGTGAAAGATAGAAAATTATTTTGTAGAATCTCCAATCTGTTTAAGAAGTAGAAGATCCTTATCCAAAACGATCTTTAAATAGCTTTAAAAGCTTAACTTGATTCTTTTTATATTCCACCATACGTTGATTGATTTGAGTAATGCTGGTTTTCACCTCTAGTAAGATATGTCTTTCAGTTCTATCATCTTCTGGTATATATGTTTGATCCTCTGGTGGTTGCTGTTGTTCTTGTGGAAAGAATTCTTCAGGTACCTGGAATGGTTCCTATTGGGGTTTGCGTGTGTTCCTCTTGGGGTGTACAGATGTACGAATATTGGGAATTTTCTTTAGGTACATGCAAGAGAAGACCAACCTGAAGCACCACCTGCACCCCAAGAGGAATCATAATCCTTTCCGGTGTACGGATATTGGGGATTTTCTAGTCTTTGCATGGGTTGAAAGAACTCGGTTATAGTAGCTGGTGCAACTTGAAAAATACTACCTCGTAGGAACACACACAATTGCCTTCCTCCAATTATATTAGCATTATTATAGAACTCACGGACTAAGCAATCATAAGCAGGAACATATAATCTAACATAATGTAACCATCCTCTTGCATCAAGAATTTGTCTCACTCCTATGTTCTCAAAATCATCAAGCATAATTGGTCTTTCAGAAATAATAGTTTTGAGTAAGAAAATTTGTATCATACCAGTCTTGCTGTTCAAAATTCTCACACATCACCTCATTGAAGTTATTTCCCAATCTAGGTTGTTGTGGAGGTGCTTGAGGTGGTGGAGATTGATCCCTTTGTGCTCGGCTTGAAGATCTCCTTGTTTTATGTCTCGAATTCATATTTTTCTTGATTTCCCTTCAAATACTTCATTTCAATGATAAGTGTCCTACTCTTGCTCCCTACCTCCATATATTGATAATTCCTACTAAAACTACTAAAAATGCTAAAATGTAAAAATTAATATTTCTTTACTTGATGCTGTTTGACACGTGCCATCCTATGCGAAGTTTTTGAAGAACCTTTGCACCGTCAAGAGAAAGTTAAATGTTCAGAAGAAAGCCTTTTTAATAGAGTAAGTAAGTTTTATCCTATGGACCAACACTCCACCCAAATTCAAAGATCCCGACTATCCCACCATTTCAATAACCATAGGGATTGCCGAGTGGAGCAAGCATTACTAGATTTGGGTACGAGTGTTAACCTCATGCCATTTTCGGTGTACCAACAACTAGGATTGGGAAAGCTAAAGCCAACCACCATTGCTCTCCATCTGGTATTGGGATTGTGAAGGATGTATTGGGCCAAGTGGACAGATTCTACTTTCCTGTAGACTTTAAAGTTCTTGATACTGCATCTATTGCTAACCCTAGAGACTAAATTCTAGTCATCTTAGGAGGACCATTCCTAGCCACATCAAGTGCATTAATAAACTATCGAAGTGGTGTCATGAAGTTTTCATTTGGAAATATGACTGCTGAATTAAATATCTTCAATGCGGTTAAGCAACTAGGTGAGGAGGGAGGATTTTGTGAGGTGGATGAAGTGGAGGAAAAATTTAATATGTCTATCTATTCTAATCTTTTACAAACGTGTTCAATAAATTGTGTTCATGATTGTGATAACTACGAGGTTATTTTTATACTAATTTATTGAATTCTTCACATGAGTTATCGGGAGTCGAAAGGAATTTGAACAAGAAGAAGCCCATGGGAGGATGCGAGTCCCAATTGCAATCAGGCAAAGTGACATTGGATCTTGGGTGATCCCATGCCAAACATTTCTTTTGTATATAAGCAGTTAGATTTATTTGTGTTTGTTTGATATTTATTTTTTTTCTTTTAGTTTGTTATGTTTTGTAGTTAGTACTTCTCAGTATAGTTACACTCTAAGTGTTTTCCATCCCTTATATATATATATTGATATAATTTTATCCATATTGGTCTAGTCCAAGTTGCAATAAAACCACTAACTCAAACTGGCAAAAATGCAACAGTTATGTTATCCTTAAGGGATACTAGATTCATGGATTATGAACCTAGTATTTTAGGTTTAATGAAAGCTGGTCTTCATAACGGACTAGTATATTTTAATTGCTACCCAGATTTTACCCTAAGTTTAGAATGCCCCAGTATTACTATGTCATTAACCTTAGGAATAAAAATTAATGGAGTCCTTACTAGATTGGTAAAGGAAACTAGATCATTAGTACATAAGACTAAAATTTACTATAAATGCATTACCACAAACCTGAATGTGCATGCATTAACGAAAAGTTCTAAAGATAGTACCCTATTGATCCAAGCAAATACTAGTGAATCAAACATACAAGTCCCTAAAAGACTTTTATGGAAAGATGTTCAACTACCAGACTCTTGGACATTTGAAAATCAGAGTTATAACACAAATAGTGAAAACACTACGAGTAACTTAAAAAAATATCCAACAGTTTTCTGATGGATCTGTAAGAATCTCCTTTGACTCTACTAGATCTCATCGATCAAGTAAGTTATTCAGTAAATCACTTCAAATCAATTAAGAAAGAAAATCTGAGTCTAATTATTCTAGTATAACTAGGAGAGACAAAGAAATAGAAAATGAATTGGAGAAAAGGTTAAAATTGAAAGGAATAGATAATTCATCTTCACAAATCAGTAAACCTTATTACACTCCACAAAAACAGTGCACAACCTTCATAACAAGTAGAAGAAGAAAAAGAGGATTCATCCCTATCTCCTACCACTACTGATTTTGAAAGCACTGTCTCAATTAACCATCAATTATTAACAATTAAAACTTTTAAGAATGATGGAATAATGATCATTGACTTTGATAGTTTTTATGATGAATTTAAGTCTAAGGAAAATCAATCCAAACGACGTGAATTTAGGAATAAATATAATAAACGTAGTCAAGATAAAATAATTGAAAATGGACTAAGTATATGCTAGAAGTAAGATATGAAATCTACTTCTTCTAATACTTAGAAAACCATTATAAAAGTGAAGAGTAACAAAACATAGATGGAAGACCACGGATAATTCCATAGTTTCCTCTAGTCATCAACCTACAGAAGCCTTAGTTTTTAACCATAAGGATACTGAAGTAACGACTTCACCCTTTAAGTTACCAGTAAATGATCTGAACAAAATAACTTTACCAATCAAAGTTTAATTATAATTGGTAAACAGTTAGATAAAATTGAAACTAAAATTGATGAAATCAAACCTTCTTCAAGTAAAAAATTAGAGAAACCTCTGATTGATCTACCAGAAGATAGGAGCAAGTTAGGAATAACCACAAAATATAGTAAAAGACTTCAAAAAATTGAAGAAATCGTGAACAAGATGGAACTAAAAACAGAACCATCTCGAGTAAATGTCATCAATCAAAATGATGATCAATCATCCAATAGTAATGAAACTAGTTCTACTGATTCTGAAATTCATGAATTAGAAGAACAGTTTAATAATCAAAACATCAATAAAATAAATTTTTTAAAAGTTAATCCAACCAGTAGTAAAAAAAATTGGTATTCAAGGCCAACACCGCCTGATCTTCAGTTTGAAGAAAAGTATATCAGTAACCAGTTTTTTGTACTGATTGACCCTGACTAGTGTGTAAATTAGAATGATTAAGCAATCAATTTTGTAAGATAAAACAACTAAACAGTATGAATTATAGTTTGGGTATGAATTAAAGTTTTTATTTATAGAGGAGGAAGTGCACGGCAAGGGGTGTTTAGGAAGGCCACCATCACCTTCTGGAAGGTGGTGGCTTGCAGTGGTGCTAGGTGTCTTCATCTTGAGCTACCACGTGCCATGTTCTGATTGGTCCAAGTGTCATGCTCCAAGTGTGTCAAGTGTTGTCTCCTCATTGGTCCACGTGTCATGTTTTCATTGGTCCAAATATTTGTTTAAGCTTTTTTTCATTTCTAAGGCTTCTAGTTTTCGAGATAAATTAGCCATTTTAGCTCTTAAATCATCATCATCTTTTAAAACATATTTTCCTCTTTTAGATGTAGATGGCTTATTATTCACAATGTTTGAAGAAGTCGAGTCCTACATATGGGATCTCTCTGAAATAGTATTAAAAAATTGAAATGCTTCTTTAGGGTTTTATTCACAAACTCTCCTTGAGCCACCATTTCAACAAATTTTCGCATTGCAGAAGGAAGATCATCATAAGAGAAGCCAACTAAAGTCCAGTTTTCGAATGTATGATGTGGACAAGTTTGGAGAAGATCTTTAAATCTTTCCCAACATTGATAAAATGTTTCTTTTTCTTTTATAGTAAAATTCATTATTTGACGTCTTAATGTATTAGTATAATGCATTGGAAAAAACTTTTTAAAGAATTTTGTTTGTAAAGCTTGCCAACTATTGATAGAATTTGCTCGTAAAGCGTTAAGCCATAGTTTAGCTTTATCTTTTAAAGAAAACTAAAAAAATTTTAATTTAATTATTTCAGAGTTATCTTGCAAAGTTTCATAGACTTTCTCAAATTCTTTTATATGAACATATGATTTTTCATCTTCTAAACCATGGAATTGTGATAGTAATTGTATGGTTCCTGGCTTAATGCCAATATTTGGAGTGTTTGTTGGAAAAGCAAAACATGACGGGACATTAGTTCTTGTAGGATGTAGATATTCTTTTAATGGTCGAGTATTTTGAGCTACATCCTGTTCTCTGGCTTCTTGATCCCTAGGTATGTTTTGAGCCATACTTAAGTCAAAGGATTATTTTGTAGATTTTGATGATGAAGATGAAGGAGTTGACTAATTTACAGTGCCTACTGATGAATGAACATACATAGACTAAACAAACAAACAAAATATAAACATACTAATTTTTTAATTAAATTATTATTATTTATTTTGTTTAGTTTTTTATTTTCAAATTACTTTAACTCCCCGGCAACGGTGTCAAAAATTTGATTTGCACTTTTTAGTTTGTCTGAATTATATTATACTACACACCCAAGTACGATGATGAAGGACTAAAGTTTTTATCAATGTTGGGAAAGATTTAAAGATCTTCTCCAAACTTGTCCACGTCAGGCATTTGAAAACTGGATTTTAGTTGGTTTCTTTTATGATGTTCTTCCATCGGCAATGCAACAATTTGTTGAAATGATGGCTCAAGGAAAATTTATGAATAAAAACCCTAAAGAAGCATTTCAATTTTTTGATACTATTTCCGAGAGTTCCCATATATGGGACTCAACTTCTTCAAATATTGTGGAAAATAAGCCATCTACATCCGAAAGAGAAAAATATGTATTAAAAGACGATGATGATTTAAGAGCTAAAATGACTAGTTTATCTCGAAATTTAGAAGCCTTAGAAATGAAAAAACTTAAGCAAGTAGCTGTTATTTCTTCTACTGATCAAGTGTGTAAAATTTGTGTGTTGTCAGGACATCTTGCTGGGGAATGTCCAACTATACTTGCTTTTAAAAAAGTCTTAATTGAACAATCTAATGTTGTTCTAACTTATAATAAACCTTATTCAAATCTATATTCTAAGACTTATAATCTAGGATGGAGAAATCATCCGAATTTTAGTTGGAGAAATACACAACCCACAAATCAAACACAAGGTCCCCTACAACTACAAAATGAACAACAATATCAACCGTATATACTTCCTCAAAAAAGAAATCTGGAAGACATTATAAATCAATTTATTCAGAGTCAAATGAATTTTAATACTCAAACAACTCAAGATTTTAATGAATTTAAATCTCAAACTTCCCAGAGTATTGAAGATATTAAAAGTCATCTTGCTAAGTTGACCCAGTCCTTAAGTACTTCAGAGAAGGGAAAGTTTCCATCTCAACCTAAACCTGCACAAAGTCAGAACCAAGCTAATATTGTGTCATTTGAAACGTCACCAAGTCAAGTACAAGCAATCACAACCCTAAAAAGTGGTAAAGTAATTGACAAACCTATTAAACCCAAGATTCCAAAGAAAATACGTAAGTCAATTCTTGTAAATGAACCAATTGAATCTAAGCCTTCAATTGAAAAACAACCAAGAATACAAAGTGAAAAAGATCCGCCATGTCCTATTTCTCTACCTTTTCCTCAAAGGGTCAATCAACTGCAATTTGAAAAGGATCAATTTGACATTATTGAACTATTCAAACAAGTAAAAATTGATATTCCTTTATTGGATGTAATAAAAAGAGTTCCAGTTTATGCTAAATTTTTAAAAGATCTATGCACAATAAAAAGAAGAACCAAGGTATCTAAGAAAGCATTTTCAATTGAACAAATTAATACTATAATACAACAGGACACGCTTCTTAAGTACAAAGATCCGGGTAGTCCTACAGTCTCATGCCTTATTAGAAATTTTAGAATTGAACAAGCTCTGCTAGATCTTGGATCCAGTTATAATTTAATGCCTTATTCAGTCTATACGCAACTAGGATTAAGCGAACTAAAACCTTCCAATGTTAAATTACAACTCGTAGATCGATCAATAAAAACTACAATTCGACCACTTATACTTGGGTGTATAATATAATATAATTCAGACACACTAAAAAGTGCAAATCATGTATAATCTAAAAAAATTTTATGAATGGAACATAGACGGTTTAAGTGAACATGAAATCCTTAACAAAATAAGTCATATGTCCATGGTTATCAATAGTTTTGTAAAACTCGAGAAAATTTGAACTTTTTTCTCGAAAGGGCAAAATGGTTATTTTGTCATAATAATGCATATTTAAAACACTCATGTTCTAGACCTCGGATGAGGAAACAAATTTTTCCGTTAGACTTGTATCGCGAAATCTACTTGCCCTGTCGAATTTCATCGAATTTCGAGATAGTCGGATTTTACACTTCGTTTGAGGCGACTGCTTGGCGAATGACGATTTAAAGGTCCCCAAAAATAAATTTTTAAAAATTTCCTTAAAATTAAATTAAATTTTAAATAAAATTAAATTAAACTTAAATCGGGATCAAATAAATTATTTCGGGGTAAAAACGGGCCCGAATAAGCAGGGGACACTAGGCACGATCTGGGCCAAGTCTCGAAAATTATAAAATAGGGCTAAAAATCATATTTTTAGTAGAAAATATCCCCAATATTCTGCTGGTTCAGCTGTCCAAGAGAGAAGAGAAAGACGAGAGAAAAGAGAGAAAAAGAGGGAGAAAACCAATCTTCTTCCGCCGATTCCCGGAGTTCCGTCGCTCGAAATCCGTCGAGCCAAGAACTAAAGTACTTCTACGCGACGAGGGCTACGCAGCCACACCAAAAACAAGAGATTTCACCGAAGATCCAAGAGGAGGATTTTGGGAGATCAAGATCTTGAAGGTTTGGTTGGTGTTCTTGGAGTTCGCACACTCCATTTGAGGTAGGGATCCTCCTACCTTGGTTTATTCTTTCCTTAGATGTTGGTAGGCTAAGGGTTTAATGTTGAGTTTAGCCCTATACTTGTCTAATTTTATGAAAATGAGGAAATGAAGGTAAAAAGGGCTTGGGCCAATTTCTAGTTTATTTTGATGTGTGGGAGTTGCTTGAATAGATTCTTGTAACTTGGTGAATCTTAAAGCATGCTATGTGTTACATATTTATGCTTGTAAAAGAGTTATGTAATTATATGACTTTGTGCCTTAAGGTGTTTGATGAAATGCCTTGGATGTTTAAATGTTGTTGTTTGGTGAAATAACATGGCTAATCATGTTGGGTTATGTGCACTTATGCTTGTTGATATATATTGAGCATGATGTGTAACACCCCGCATTTTCTTTTATAAATGTATATAGTTATATGATAGATAATGATTGTGGAAATGAGGATATGTATAATGATGTAAGAATGAATCACATAGGTTAAAACATTAGAAATGAATAATTGGGAGACAAATGGATTTGGGAAGTTTAAGTTTCAAAGACGTTTGAGATTGGAATTAGTTATTAGATAAGTTTCTAAATGTTTCAAGGTAAAAATAATGTTTCCATTGAATTTGGAAGGTCGAAAAACCTTGGGAGAGGTAATATGAGGTGCATTGGAAGCTTGGAAGTACTTCGGAATAAAAACACAAATTTCGTAAATTTCGGGTAGAAAATATTTTGGACACCTCTTAGTATTTAGGCCATAACTTTTATCCTTATATCCAATTGATCTGAAATTTTGACTGTAGATAGTAGACATCAAGGGCTACAAAAGTGTCTAAAATGAAAGTTTTCCAATTCGACCTCTAAAGGGCTCAAAACTGCATTGGAAGTCGAGGCAGTCAAATAGTACTGGTACCCCGAAACCAGTAGCTAAACGGTACCGGTACCGCTTCTCTGAAGCCTTTCGAACAGTTAAAAAGTCAGAATTTTGGGTTTTAAAACCCCATTCCAAGCCCTATTTGCCCCATTCTTCATCTCATTCTCACCACAAATATCCTAGAGCTCTAGGAGGAGATAAAGAAAGGGAAAAACACCAAGATCAAGATAGCTTCACACCTTACAGAAATCAAAACCGAAATTTCTCAAGAATACCATTCTTCTCCTCTTTTCTTCTACACTTTTACTACACCTTTACCCCCTCCTCTTGGAACCCTAAGAGAAGACAAGAAGGAGATCTTTGGAGCTTGGGTTAGCTTAAAACTCTTGGATTCAAGGTAGGGGTTTTCTCTCATACACTTACATTGAGGCTAGGGCTTATACATATATACTCCTTACACTCTAAACCTTATATGTATGTAAAGATTCATTGATTCTTGATATCCTTATGCATATTACCATGCTTTTAACAATATTAATGGTGGGTCAATCATTGAACCCTTTTTCTTGTCTAAAAACCCTAGTTTTCAAGAGGGATGAACTTTTTTTCTAAATTTTGAGTATTCTTAACTTCAAAACCTTAGTGTTTCATATTGATCAATAAAATGATGTTGTTGTGATCTCTTGTATTTTACATACTTAGTTATTGAAATTGTTACATGATGAATTTGGGGATTTTGCTTATAAATTGGAGACTTGTGAAATTGTTGGGCATTTGAGAACATATTGGATAAGGTATTGCTTGTGTGGTTATTTGGATAAACCTTGAGGGTGAGAGATTCCTTGTAAGGATGCTCATGCCAAGAGAGAAAATTTTGTGACATTATCAAGAGGTTCCTTGTAAGGATGCTTGAATAACTCAAACCTTGAGGGTGAGAGGTTCCTTGTAAGGATGCTCATGCCAAGAGAGGACAATATGTGACATTATCAAGAGGTTCCTTGTAAGGATGCTTGAATAACTCAAACCTTGAGGGTGAGAGGTTCCTTATAAGGATGTTCATTCCTAAGAGAACAATATTGTATCATGTGTTGGAAAACGGTTGATATTTTGGAAATGGATGTTTATAGGAGTTGGTTGCTATGAAATATTTCTATTAATATTGTTATTTAAACTTGAGATCCGTTGATAAATGTCCTTGTTTTTACTTCAAACATTATGTATGCTATTTGTGAAATGAGACCGACCGCTTTATATGCTTTTCTAAACCTTGTATGGGTTTGGGAGAATTTTTCTACAGAGCTTCGTGCTCACCCCTTACAGTTGAATCTTTTTCAGATGTCGGGCCAGAGGATGTACTCGGTACCAACGAGCCATACCTTGGGGAGGTTTCACTAGAGGAATACTTGGATCCTGAGCGGGACATTTAGAGATGTCGTTTACTTTTTGTTCTAGACTAGAATACTATTTTGGAAACACTGTATAGTCTAGATTTCTTTTGTAAATTCCGCTGCGCTATAATAGTAAATTTTCATTGAGAATGTAAAGGCCAAGCATGACATATTCTTTTGGGATATTGATGTAAATGTTATGGATTACTGTTAGGAAGTCTTTTTATTGATGGTTTATCTTAGTGCTCTCATGGTATGAATGGTTATTGAATGTAATGTCGTCCAGGTTGTATTTTGGGGTGTTACATGATGGAGTATGAAATTTATATGCATAAGATATAATTTTTCATGGACTATAATGATGTATGGAAAATATTGCTCATGTGGTATTCATTACATGTTGGGCATGATCATGACATCACATTCATGGGCTATATGCATGAGTGTGGGTGTGTGAGTGCATGGTGATCAACACCAAACTTGGTGCTTGATGGGTGGGCTCGAAAAATTGGATTGAAGATCCAATTGAGTCTCACGGTTGCATGCATGAAAACTTGTGTCGGGTATAGCAAGAAGGGCTAGACACTCCCTCGGGTGCAAGACCTAGGCACATGGTTTAGACACTTCTCGGCGGTGAAATTACAAAAAAGTGTCACGGTGTACAGAACCGGCGGTTGTGATACCAAAATCCGTTGCCGAACTAAGACACAAGATTTTGAATTATAAAGTGCTCATTCAATGAGTAACAACCATCAATGATGTGATGTTATAATTGAAACAACTTTTGTTTTCAAACTATCATTAGATGGGGTTTTCGTCAAGTGACGAGTCATTTCACAAGTGCATTGCATTGTGTTGTGGGAGTCGATGTGGACTCGGGTTGAAGTGCGTGAGTGAGTATCATCTCATTTCATTGCATGACATGGTTGCATTCCAACATTGAATGCATATTCTTGTATAGAATGAATTGGTTATATGTTGCATGTGAATATTGTATGAGCATGAGCATCTAGAAGGGAGTAGCCTCTATAGTATTTACTCTACTAGGCGTTGGCTCACCCTATACGGGAACACATTTCAGGTGCGGAATATACTTTGGTGGACGGACCACATTCGAGTCATTGAGAGTGAAGAGGGCCGGCCTGTGGCCTTGTTGTTTTGAGTTTTGTAAATTAAGTATGACAATATTTGGTATGGAATTGTAATAGAACACATTTGAACTATATTTGGTATGTAAATATCATGTTATATGTGTTGGAGTTGGTTTGTACATGTGTTGGTTGGTTTTGAAAAGTTTTGAAATGAATTGGAAATGGGCAAAATCTGTGTTTAACTACCTGTAGTCGTGACCCAGAAGGTGGCAGCTACCGGTAGTCAACAGGTAGTCGTGGACCAGAAGGTCTCAGGCTATTGGTAGTCAACCGGTAGTCATTGATCCACAGGGTTCTAGCTACCAGTAGCTAATAAATAGCTTTCCGGTAGAGATTTTTCAGATTACCCGAACTACCGATAGTCAGTGTACACCTACCGGTAGACAGTCTAAAAATCTAAAGTTTTTAAAATTATTTTGCCAAGCTTTGGGCTTAAAATTTCCTTCCTTTAAATGACCAAATTGGACCCTAATGGGGTATGAACCATGATGTGTTTGACTTGGCTACTTTTAACGTGGTGTCGGGTTATGCGACATCCACGGGTATTTTCGTGGGTTGACGGATTACCAACGGTTAATTAATGTGTAACACCCCAAAATATACCCTAGACGGCATTACATTCAATAACCATTCATACCATGAGGGCACTAAGATAAACCATTAATAAATAAGTCTTCATAACAATAATTCATAACATGTACATCAATATCCCCAAAAGAATATGCCAATCATTGGCCTTTACATTTCCAATGAAAATGTACTATTATAGCGTAGCGGAAATGACAAAAGAAATCTAGACTATACAGTGTTTCCATAGTAGTATTCCAGTCTAGAACAAAAAAAAAAACAAACGACATCTCTAGATGTCCCACTCGGGATCCAAGTATCCTTCTAGAGAAGCCTCCCCAAGGTACGGCTCGTTAGCATCGGGTACATCCTCTGGCCCAACATCTGAAAAAGGTTCAACAGTAGGGGGTGAGCACGAAGCTCTGTAGAAAAAATTCTCCCAAACCCATACAAGGTTTAGAAAAGCATGTAAAATGGTCGGTCTAATTTTTTAACGTAACATAAATGCATAATTTTGGAATAAAGCAGGGACATTTAAAAAGGATCTCAAGTTTATTTCAAAACATTACTTAAATGAATAAACGAGCAATCACACTCCCATAATATTCATTAATGGTTGTAAACAATTCCCAATAATTCTTTAGGTAGGTGGCATACTTTGTGGTAACCTCCACCTC
>CM042189.1:22644489-22657392 GCA_023539305.1 Ilex asprella | reverse complement strand
AGTTATGTCAACGATCTTGACAACATTGAACCAGAGAGCATTTATATAGTAAGCTTTGTATTTAGATGTATGTTAAGAAATTGGCGGGATAACTATCTTAACCAAGAGTCAAGAGACAGTATCAAGCATGCTGTTGAACTTGACAGTGAAGATATGCCAATCTTTGATGAGAGACTTGGGAGAGCAAAACTTGATGGAATTAATACTCTCATCTTCACAATAATCAAACATTTTGTGGGAACTCCTATAAATATTGAGGCAAGAATCCATGACCAACTAAGTAATCTAAGATGTCTAACACTTAATGACTTTAGGTGGTATAAAGATGTGTTCATCTCAAGAGTAATGGTCCAACCAAATTGCAATAAATCTTTTTGGAAAGAGAAATTCATTAATGGCTTACCTAATCTATTCACATATAAGATTAGAGAAGCACTTAGTAAAGATCAGGAATCATTGGATATGATTCATTAACATATGGTGATCTTCAGTACCATTCAGAAAGGAAGAATGCGAATGTGTATTGATAGGAAGATCAATAAACAATTAAAAGATGAGAAGAAAAAGGCTAAGTATGAAATGAGTAATTTCTGTGAACAATATGGTATCCCTTCAGTAGCACCATATTCCAGCAGAAAACATAAGTCAGACAAGCCTTATAGTCGAAGTAAATCTTACCACAAACATAGCAATAAGATTTTTTTCAAAACCAGAATATTATGGAAAATCTAGTAAAAAACCTAGGAAATCTTACAAGCGTAAAACTTATAAGAAAAATTCAGGAAAAAAGTCTATTATAAAGGAAGTTGAATGCTATAATTGTGGCAAGAAATGTCATATCAACCCAGAATGTCCAGTTAAAAAGCAATCAAACAGTTAAACCTAGCCAAGAAAGCTTAAGAAGAAATTCTCAATATGATTAGGCTAAGAAACCTCAGTCAAAATGAAGAAAGTTCAGATAACTCGAGCAGTTCTAGAAAGTTTTTCAGATTACCAATCAGTTTCTAGTAATTCTAGTGAACCTGATGTCAAATTAGGTTGTAAAGATAATTGTTGTAAATTAGTTAGAGTTTTAACCAAACAAAATGAGGAAGAATATATCCTGGTCGACCTCATCAGTAAAATAGAAGATCCATAGTTAAAAGTTAAGTATATTAAAAATCTTAAAGATTTGTTTGTCAAGAAAGACATTAAACAATCTTTTGGTGAAAAACAGTTAATCAATTTTAATAAAATAATGGAGAAATTCAATAAGGATAAAAAGAAGGAAGGAACCTTACAAGACCTCCAATGTGAAGTTAACAGGTTAAAACAACAAATAAAAGATCTAAAGTCTCAAGAAAAGAAATTGGAAGATGCTTTCAATCTTTTACAGTCAAACAATAAGTTTATTAAATCAAAAGAACAATCTGAAGACAACAACTCAGATAGTTCAACCAGAACATGTACCCAGCAGATACCCTTAACCTCCACCTCTCTAGTGGAACCATTGGGTGTAATGAAGCTGCCATCTCACAATGGATGTTCACAAACTAGTAATGAAGATAAAAGAATTAACTTAGTTAATAAGTTAAATCTTCAAAATTGGCATTTCAAAGTAAAAATAGTAATTGATAATAACTTTGAAATGGAAGTAGTAACTCTTATTGACACTGGAGTAGATATTAACTACATACAAGAAGGGCTTACAACAACAAAGTATTATCACAAGACAACTTAAAACATCAGTTCAACAAATGGAACTAAAATGAATGTTAAGTACAAACTGCCAAAAGTACATATTTGCAAAGATAATGTATGTTTTAAAACTTCATTTGTCTTAGTTAAAAACATGAATGATAAGGTTATCCTTGGAACACCTTTCATATATCTGCTCTATCCATTCACAATAGATACTAAAGGTATTTCCACCAAACCTTTTGGTCAACCAGTAACATTTAAGTTTACCACAAAACCTCAAGTTAAGGAGTTGAATCAACTGAAAGGTTATTCAATAACTAGATCCCTTAACTTAATCAAACAAAAATCTAGCCAAGTGAAATTTCTTAAGGAAGAAATTAATCACAAAAGAGTTCAAGAACCATTAACCAATCCAATCTTAATTGAAAAGATTGAACAGTTTAAACAAAAGTTAAAAGCAGAAGTATGCTCTAATCTTCCTACTACTTTCTAGCATAGGAAAAATCATATGGTTAAGCTTCCCTATATTAATGGATTTAAGGAAAAAAAACATTCCAACTAAATCTAGACCTATCCAAATGAGCCAAGAAGTAATGAAAATTTGCAAAAAAGAAATTTCTGAATTACTGAAAAATGGTACCATTTGTAAGAGTAAATCTCCTTGGTCATGCCCAACTTTCTATGTCATAAAAAATGTAGAGTTAGAAAGAGGGACTCCAAGGTTAGTAATTAATTACAAGCCTTTAAATTCTATTTTGGAATGGATCAGGTACCCAATTCCAAATAAGCAGGATTTAATCAAAAAACTTAGTAACTCAGTAATATTTTCAAAATTTGATTTGAAAAGTGGTTTCTCGTAAATCCAGAGATCTCCCCAAAAGACACATACAAAATTGCATTCACAACTCCTTTTGGTCATTACGAATGAAAAGTAATACCCTTTGAATTGAAAAATGCACCTAGTGAATTTCAAAATATTATGAATGAAGTAGTCAACCCATTTAGCTATTTCTCTATAGTCTACATAGATGATATTCTCATCTTCTCCAAGTCTATAGAAGAACATTAGAAACATCTTAATTAATTCTTAGAGATTGTTAGGCTTAATGGTCTAATCATCTCTGCCAGTAAGATTAAGTTTTTTCAAACCTCAGTCAAATTTCTTGGATATAATATCCAACAGTCAGCAATAGTTCCCATCAGTAGATCTATCTAATTTGCTGATAAATTTCTTGAAGAGATTACAAATAAACCTAGTTTAAAAGGTTCTTAGGTTCCTTGAATTATGTCTCTGACTTCTACCAAGATCGTAGGTAAATTGTCAAACCATTGTATGATAGGCTCAAAGGAAATCCTCCTCCTTGGTTTTCAGTTCATACATCCATAGTTCAACAAGTTAAAAATTATATCAAGACTTTTCCTTGTCTTGGTATTCCCTCAATAAATTCATTCAAAATTATTCAGACTGATGCCTCCGATTTTGGTTACGGAGGTATCCTCCTTCAAAGAGTTACTCTAGACTCCTCAGAGCAAACTGTTCGTTTCCTTTCTAGAATCTAGAACAAAACACAAGCTAATTATAGTACTATTAAAAAAAAGATTTTATCTGCTGTCCTATGTATCTCGAAATATGATATGTTAAATTAGAAGTTTTTCGTAAGAGTTGTTTGTAAATCAGCAAAATATGTTTTGTAAAAAGATGTACAAAACATTGTTAGTAAGCAGATTTTTGCCAAATGACAATCTATTTTAAGTATTTTTTATTTTGACATTGAATATATTAAAGGCAGTAATAACTGCATACCTGATTTCCTAACTTGTAAATTTTTGCAGGAACCTCACGGCGGATAGAAAAAATAGTAAATGCAGTACCTTATCCCAAAAACCCTAGAGGGATACTAGTAAAAAAAAGTTAGTTTTGGCCAGTCCAAACCCAAAACCTAGCCAGTTACATAGTCAATCAATCCAGATTACAAATCATTACCAACCTCTTGGTAAGCTAGTAAACCCAACATATTCGTTGGCCTTGGTACCATCTGGAACTTTCTAGTACCAAGCCCAGCAAGCTAGTTGTAATGCCCCAAAATCTACCCTAGATGACATTACTATTTAAAACCATTCACATCATAAGAACAACTAAATAAGTCCATCAATAAAGATAATTTCATTCATCATACATGATGTCCATAATATCATCCCAAAAGAATATGTCAATTCATGGACATTATATCCAAGAGAATATGTTGAACTATGACAATTACATCCAAAAGAATCAAACTTATCTTGCAGTAGAATAACCAAAATATTAAACATTACATTGTCTCAAAATAACTATCCTAGGGTAGAACCTAAGAGCATGTAGCTCTAGACATCCATCTCGAGATCCACGTTCCCGTCTATTGGAGCTTCCCAATGTGTCTGCTCATCCACTCTAAGCTCCTCCTCTAGGCCATAATCTGAAAAAAAAAACTATTTGTAGGGGGTGAGCACTAAGATCTGTAGGAAAATCTTCCCAAATACAAACAAAGTTTTAAAACAAATAAAATATTTCGGTCTCATTTCATAAATAACATATATAACTCTTGAAAGAAAATAATGAAATTTCATCCGATCACCAGTTTACATAATAACAATAATTTAATGAAAAAGTAAAATCAATTTTCCTGAAATAGACCATTCCAACAATAGTAATTTCAGCAATAAACCATAATACACCAGTTGGGGACCTTACCCACAATGTATACCAAACAACTACTTGTATCTTCCACAACATTATGTATATATTTTTGTATCTCAAGTATGATGTATGAGATCATATTAATAAACACATCGAGAATATCCTGGCCCACACACACTCATCCAATCCTCTCAAGGAAATACAACTTTAGGAAGGGCATATACTAACCCAATGGAAGTGATGAATCCAACCCAGGAATAGTATACTAATCCTTAGTCACGGTACGCGTGAGCGAATAGTAGTTTGGTCCTCATAAGGTACCCACCCCACTACGAGTAGTAGTTAAAATTCAAATCCACACGAGTAAGAAACGCATCTACCCACTCTACTATACCCGGTCAACAGCTACCTATGGTCATCCAAACATCCATAAAAGATACATTATCCAACCAATTTCTTTAAATCACAAGCAAATCTAAAAATTCCCATATTTTACATTTAATATTTCAATAGAACAATTTAAGAAAATATGCAAAAGATAATCAACAATACCATTTTATTGTTCAATACAAAACACTAAAATTTTGAAATCAAGAGAGAAATTCATTTCTCTTGAAAGCAAGAGTTTTAAGACAAGAAAAGAGATTTAATGGCTATCCAACCATAGCCTTGTTTAAAACATGAAAATGTTTACAAGAATATCAAGAATCAATGATTTTATAGCATACATATAACACATATATATAAGCCCTAGCCTCAATGTAAGAGAATAGGAAGAAACCCCTACCTTGAATCTAAAGTTCCAAGTAAAGCTCAAGCTCTAGAGACCTCCCTCATCCTTTTTCTTTCTCCCTTATCTTCCTCTAGGGTTCTACGAGGTTTAGGGTGAGAATGGAGTGGAAGAATGGAAGAAAATGGGATGAAAATGGTGTTTTAAAGCCAGCCAATCCTGTAAACCCCTACATGTTGCTTTTAATAGAATGATAAAAGAATGTTTAGTAATTTAATATATGTAATGGTGTAGGAATGAACCATATAGGTTATAACCATAGAAATGATAACGTTGTAAAAATCTGGGTAAGTAAAGGAAATCGTTTGTAATGGAACTTGTATCACCTATGTTTGATGTCCAAAGGTATTTGGTATAATTTTGGGTTGACTTTAGAAAGGTTTGGAATGGATTTGAATTGAAAAATAGGTGAAAAAGACAAATTCGGACAGACCGTACCGGTACTGTGTGTCGGTACCCCGCTGTCCAGATAACAAACTATACCGATACTGTGTACCGGTACTATGTATCGGTACTGTCAGTAAAACCCAGAACTTTTTAAGTAGCGAACAGTAGGCCCTTCATCCACTATAAATACATAAGGACGTCTCCTTTAGCCACATTTCAACACTTCTAACCCTAGAAAACCTTAGTGAGGAAGAAAAGAAGAGACAAACACAAGATAAAGAGGGGTTTATATTTCAAAGAAGATCAAATCTTCTACACTTTTTTCCAAACTACAAAAGCAAGGTAGGTATTTTCTTCCATTCTTGTTCATTGAGGTTAGGATATATATATGCATGTTTTGCTTTTAAATCTTAGATATATGTTATGAAATACTTGTTTCTTGAAGTTCTTACAAATATCACCATGTTTTGAATGTATTTATGGTTTGATAGTCATAAAACCCTAGTTTTTGAGTGATATTAATTTTTCTTCTTAATGTGGACTTGTTTTTTATTTCAAAACTCTAGTGATTGATTAAGAACCAAAAATTATATATATTTGATGGTCTCTTGCTCATTTTCTTAAATTGTTCTATTAGAAAAATAAATGTAGATTTGGATGTAAAATTTAGGGATTTTTGAATTTACTTGTAACAAGAAGAAGGAGGGCCAAGTAACCTCAAGAAGAAGGATTTTTGAATTTGAATAAATAATACTACAAGCTGCCACAATTGCACAGGCTAGTGCAAATGTGTGTCAAGGAAAGCCAAGTAACCTCCAGAGGTTCAAGGCATATAAGCCTCCAACCTTTAGGGGAGGAGGGGATCCGATGGTAGCTGACCATATGTTTCGGCAGGTTGAAAAGATCTTAGGGGCTATGGAGATCACCTCCGATACCACTAAGATAATGCTTGCTACCTTTCAGCTAGAGAGAGAATCCCAAGTGTGGTGGGATTGGGTCAAAGTCTCAAAGGACTTGGAGGCAATGAATTGGGAAGAGTTCTGTGAGCTTTTCATGGGCAAATACTTCTCGGCGGTTGCTCGACATACAAAGGCCAAGGAGTTCTTAGAGTTGACGCAAGGAACGATGATGATGATGGAATACGTGGCTAAGTTCACTGAGTTAGCTCGTTTCGCTGATGCCTATGTAGCCACAGATATGGCCAAGGTGAGGAAGTTCGAGGATGGCTTGAAGTTGTCCATCTGAGGCAAAATTATGGGTCTTCTTCTACAAGACTTGGACGCGATGGTAGAGACTACGATGGCCATTGAGAGAGACGTGGATGATGCATGAAACATCCGTGAAGCGGGTGTTAAGGACAAGAAGAAGGATGGCCAATCCTCTTCTTCTAGTGCGGGAAAGAGGCAACAGACTTTTGTTCAGCAGGGACAGCAAGGGTAGGACCGCAACTATCAAGGCCAAAGCCAAGGTCGATTCTCCCAAGGCCGGAGAAACTTTAGGACCACTTATCAAGCAGGTCAAAAGACTTTCTATTTCTGCCATCAGTCGAGTCATTTGAGGAAGGATTGTCCTCAACGGAAGGGATCCCAAAGCTACGGGGCATCTCAGTCCCAATCTTCGGTGTGGCACACACAGACTCACTATTGATTCGCACTTTTTGTGTGTCTGAATTATATTAAAATATTACACCCAAGTATAGGTGGTCGAATTGTAGTTTTCTCGGTTTTTAAGTCCAAGTATCGATCCCACGAAGAGTTAAGTAATGCTAAAGAAAAAAAAAAATAAATACAGTTAAATGGTTTGTTTGGAGTAGTTTGATGTTTGATTGCTTGTGGTGTGAGCTTAGTCTAAATAACTGGTTTTAAAATAAAAGGCAGGCGGAAGTAAAGTGCAGATATAACAAAGTGCGTAAATAAAGCAGATTAATTGACAAGAAATTAAAAGATACCCTTCAGTTTAGGGATCCATATGCTTTGTATTGCTTAAGTTACTGGAAATGCTACCTCACAACAATTAACTTCCATTTTACTGGAAAGCTAACCGGCAGGTCTGATGTATATAAACCATAACACAGCTGCTTCTTAGGCTACACTGGTGGTAATATTTTGTGACACAGCTGCTTCTTAGGCCACGCTGGTTATAAATATGCCAATTGATTAATTCAAGTAAATTCGCAGGTTGTGTATATTATCTCCCAGCAACTTGTCAGGTTAGCTAGAAGTAAGAAATCATAACACAGCAACTTGTCAGGTTAGCGGTGTTTAGATATGTCAACCAGACGGAATACTGGAATTATTCAATAGGTTCTCATGATTGCAAATGCGTATAAATAAGCCATAACCCAGTCGCTTATTAAGCTATGCTGGTGGTACTATATAACATAACCCAGCAACTTCTTAAGAAAGCTGGTTACATAACCGCCAGTTAAACAGCCTCAGTATTCCAGTGGAAGCAGAGCCATACCAATAGGAACACCGTGGTTGTTAGACTGTCAGTAATATATATAAATTGAACAACGTATATAACCGCCAGTATAAACTGTCAGTCTATAATATATAAAACATCAGCATTTCCAGAACTCAAGCAATATTATACATATGTTTACCCTAGTTTGAAGGGTATAAACGACTACTCACGCTCCATTGCTATAGAAAAGCTAGAAGTGCGAGTAGTATTCATTACAACAAAATTAAAGTGCAAAATGTAAAAGGCTTTCGTAGGGAACAATTGAAACACAACCACTCTTATTATCAGTTAAGATGAAAAAGTGGCGGCACTTCAACTATCCGAATGGAAAGCTATAACAGAAATGTAGAAATACAGTATTGGAACTGAAAGTGTATCACGGACCGGATCGTGGTTTCACTTTCTTCTTTCTTTTTCTTCCTTTCTTTTCCTTTTTCTCTCCTTGGATTTCTCTTAGAATTTCTTCATATGAACTCTCATTTCCGGCCTGCATGCAGAGGAGGTGAAGCTGCCTATTTATAGGCGAAATGGAAGCAGGAGGTGGAGGTCTTGCATGTGCTGACTAAGGGCCACCGTCCAGACGGTGGCAGTGCCGTCCGGACGGTGGTGCAAGTGGTTTTGCAAGTTGCATGATGTGCTGGCTCTTCATGTTGGACTATTACATTTTGACCTCCTTGAGTTTCCATCTTCTTGACATTGCTCCCTTCTTCTTTAATTATTTCTGCATTTATCCTGCAATTGAATATAAAAATTGTTAAAATAAATAATTTTCGCACTAGCCCTAATTCACTTTAATTACAAGTTTTTAGTGTGGTACTTCTACTAATTCGACTTTTTTAATACTTTTAATTTACAACTAATTGATGTTAATCAACTATATTCCTTCCTACCCTACTATGGGTCAGGGAAGCTAGTATCCATTCCAAGGTGCTGTACAAACCCCCACTACTTCACGAGCGAGAACTCCGCAAAAAGGCCAGATGGGCTAATGTATGGGTCGAGGCCGAGGACAAGACTCTCAAGCCGGGACTTCGGGGACTCAAGAGCGTGTCTACGCTATCACAACTCAGGCTGAGCCAGTAGATCAGTTGATTATCTAGGGTACATTTCTACATTCTCGTTTTAGGGCAAGAGTATTATGTGAAAGATTTCTGCATCGTGTGTGAAAGATTTGGGCTTAGAGGTTGAAACCTTGGAAGAGCCATTGCATGTAAGTTCTCTCCTAGAAGCTAGGGTGAGGATTGATCAGATATGTCGGGGTTGTAAGTTAGAGATCTTGGGGATTCTACTCACTATGGACCTTAGAGTCATGGACATGTTAGAGTTTGATTTCATCCTTGGGATGGATTGGTTGACAACACACCGTGTTGTTATTGATTGTGACTAGAAGAGGGGTCACTGCTTATACGCCTGAGGGTGTTTGTTTCAAGTTCCAAGGGGAAAAGCACGGTACTCTACCCCAAATAGTGTTGACTCCCAATGGCATAGGCAGTTGATGGATTGGCTAGCTAGCCTTACCTTGGAGAACGGGGTGAGATAGGAGTTGGGTTTACCTTGGGTGGTTTGTGAGTATGAGGATATTTTTCTAGATGAACTATCAGGATTACTTCCACATTGGGATGTAGACTTCACCATTGAGTTACACCCTGGTACATCACCCATTTCTATGACTTCACATGGGATGACGCCTGTTGAGTTGCAAGAACTCAAGGTCCAATTGCAGGAATTGTTGGACAGGGGGTTCATTTGACCGAGCACTTCACCTGAGGGGGCTCCAGTGTTGTTTGCTGAGAAGAAGGACAAGACCCTTCGGTTATGCATTGCTACCGGCAGTTGAATAGGATTACTATCAAGAATAGGTACCCTTTGCCGAGGATTGATGATTTGTTTGATCAGCTGAGAGGGGAGCGGATCTACTCCAAGATAGATCTCCACATTGATTACCATCAGTTGAGGGTTAGGGAGGCGGATATCCCTAAGACGACATTTAGGATACGATATGGGCATTTCCAATTTACCGTCATACCTTTTGGATTGACGAATGCCCTGATGGCATTCATGGATCTCATGCACAGGGTGTTCTAACCCTATTTAGATCAGTTTGTCGTAGTCTTTGTGGACGACATCTTGATCTACTCCAAGTCTAAGGAGGAGCTTGAGGGTCACTTGAGGATTGTTCTTCAAACCTTGAGAGACCATCAGCTATACGCCAAGTTCAGCAAGTGTGAATTTTGGCTGACTGAGGTGAAATTTTTGGGACATGTAGTGTTGGCTTCAAGTGTATCCGTAGACCCGGAGAATGTTGAGGTAGTCATGAATTGGGAGAGGCCAAAGTCAGTCTTTGAGATACACCGTTTCTTAGGATTGGCAAGGTACTATAGGTGGTTCATAGAGGATTTCTCTCGATTAGCTGCACTTGTGACGAAGTTGTCCCGAAAGGAGGTCAAATTTGAGTGGAATGATTCTTATGAGAAGGTATTCTAGGAGTTGAAGAGGAGGTTTACTTCAGCTCCTATTCTGATAGTTTCAGAGAGGGGACAGAGGTACACAGTGTATTGTGATGGCTCTAAGGATGGACTCGGATGCTTGTTGATGCAGTCCGGGAAGGTCGTGGCTTATGGTTCTCGGTAGTTAAAGAATCACAAACAAAATTACCCCACGCACGATATGTAGTTGGCGGCCATTGTCTTTGTCTTAAAGGCTTGGCGCCACTATCTATACGGTGAGCAGTTCGAGGTGTTTTCGGACCACAAAAGTCTGAAGTACATCTTTACGCAGCGTGACCTCAACATGAGGCAACGCAAGTGGATGGAGTTTCTAGAGGACTATGACTTTACTTTGCATTACCATCCTGGTAAGGCAAATGTGGTGGCTGACGCACTCAGCCAGAAGTCACGGGAAATCTTGGCTAGTATGACTTCTCAGAAGTGGTAGATGCTCGAGATTGTTGGACAGTTCGGGTTACGCTACATGGGGCAGGCTTCGGGTACTTTGGGGAATTTGGTGGCTATACCTTTGTTATTGAGCAGAGTGATTGAGTCCCTGAGGCAGGACCCAGAGATATTTTTCATCAAGGACTGAGTACGATCAGGGACAGGTGATGATCAGGACCATTCACTCGGATGGTAGTCTTTGATATCGAAGAAGGGTTATGGTTCCTCAGTTGGCAGATTTAAGAGAGGTGTTAGAAATAGATTTGTTTTTAATTAAATTTTTGTATTACTTGGGACTAGTAATATCTAGGTTGGGGGTGTGATTAACACTCAAAATAGCATACTCTTATGCCATGTTTTGGACTAATTATGCTGTGTTGGAGCTTAAAGAATGATGTTTCAGGTCTTAAAGTGAACAAGGGTTCAAAGGCACCAAAAAGCATCCCTTGGTGGCAATCACAACATTTTAAGGAACTAGTTGCAGAAGCTTGGAATAAGGAAGGAACGTTCGAACGTCAAACACCGTTCGAACGGTCATGATAAACCAGGCCAGAAACTGTTATCTGTGTTGCAGGAAAAACCCAAGACCCTGGAGATTCAATAACTACGTTCGAACGGTACTTAACGTTCGAACGTCTACTGGAGCAAGGACAAGATCAGACTGACTGAAGACATGGAGTTTTGCAGACTTGTAGAGCTGTAGTCAGAAGGCCTAGGCACTTGAGTGCCACGTTCGAACGGTGGCCACCATTCGAACGCCCTAGGAATTATTGGACAGATCTGTTAAGATTCCGCAAGGACCTGGAGGGAAGATCTACATGAAGACTTGGAGGAAGATTTTGGGACAGAAACCAGGTGTGGACTGACATAACTGACATGGACTGTATCCTTCTGACGTTTGAACGATAGAGAGCAAAGACAGAGGAACCGTTCGAACGCCCAAACCATTCGAACGGTGTGAACAGACTGCCTGCAGAGTGGTTGGCATTTCACTTTGACATTGATGCCCAGCTCTATTCTTTTACCCCCCTCCTTGCCTTCTCCTTGCCTATAAATACACTTAGTTGTGTGTAGAAGAGACACACATGGGTGGAACCATTTGAGGGATTCACCATTTAACATTTCATCACATCCATTTCAATTCTTGTCTTAGTCTTTTTCTTAACTAGAAGAAGTGGGGAGTTTAGATTCCTACTTATTTCTTTTACATTAATGTTCACATTTACATTTACTTAAGAGCTGTAATTCCTTTATTTACTTTAAGTCTTTACATTTATGTTCTTGATTTACATTTAGTCTTTACATTTATACCTTTATTTCCTTCTAGTCTTTACATTTATGCTCTTACATACATGCTTTTACTTATGTCTTGCACTTTCATTATTTGAGCTCCCTTCTTGCTTACAGGAGTGAAACTCTTCCACTTTTCTAGAGCTTTACCAAAGCCGTAAAGGGTGGAACGTGATTCACTCATTCTTCGTTGAAGATTAGCTCTTTGTTAATTATACTTTTACTTCGTGAAGCCCTCTACTTAGAGGGATGAGCATCACTCACTTTTCTAGCTTTACCAAAGCTATGAAGAGTGAGTAGTTTCTCATTCACTCTTTAGTAAGAGGTAAAGGACATGTGGCGATTACCCGAATATCATATGATGCTTTGTTCTAATGCTTAATGTTCATATTCCCTTGCTTTTGGATGATTGATTGCATCTAGCAAAGCTAAAGTACTTTGTATAATCGATAGCCTTCCTATGACAAGGATGACTCCTGCATAAAAAGACTCTTCGTTTCAAGGCAAGTACCCCGGCTAGATCTTCATGACTACCCTTTAATCATCCCTCTTTATCAAGCTTCATTAAAAGGATGAACTATTAAAGCCATGGTTGAATGTCATGAAGAATTACTTGTTTGTTTGTACACGCGTTAACTCTCGGTACAGATAATTCTTGTAAACTTCCAGTGAGACCTTGG
>CM042189.1:22625302-22644389 GCA_023539305.1 Ilex asprella | reverse complement strand
AGGCAAGTACCCCGGCTAGATCTTCATGACTACCCTTTAATCATCCCTCTTTATCAAGCTTCATTAAAAGGATGAACTATTAAAGCCATGGTTGAATGTCATGAAGAATTACTTGTTTGTTTGTACACGCGTTAACTCTCGGTACAGATAATTCTTGTAAACTTCCAGTGAGACCTTGGAACTATGACCTTAATAGGCCATTTCTATCTTTCGATTGACTCCCCGTTGACACGGGAGTTAATTGAGTCGTCAATCAAAAATATCATATTTCGGATAATTGACCACATGTCTCGATCCTCGAACTAAAGAGTGATATTTCTGCCATTTGAATCAATCTTATATTTTTTCTAGAAAACTCTTTGAAAAGAATTTAATATTATGTTCAAAGAATTCACCTACATCTCACAACCCTTAAAAACTCAAAAGTTATAATCAATTGGTTTTCTTCACCGATTACTTTAGAACACCAAAACTACTGGTTCCCTGTGGATTCAACTCGGGACTCAAACCGGATTATTACTACAACTTGACCGCCTGCACTTGGGTGTACACATTTTGGATCAAGTCAAGTTTTTAGCGCCGTTGTCGGGACCCTTGTAAAAATGTTTTACAGGTAAAAGGTAAAAAGACCTTTTCTTTTTGTATAGATGCTTATGTTTACTGTAAATAATTTGTTTTGCATTCATTTAATTTATGTCTGAGAACGCTCCTCACTATAAAAATTTGCTGGCAGAATCTTCTGAATCTTTGAACTAATCTGAACCAAATTCACCAAGATCAATAGCAGACTCTTGTGAGAGTATTATGGCAAATGTTGATAGAAATGGAGAGGTTCCCGTAAGGGAAGATGAGGGGCCTAATCTTCGAACTTTGCGGGATTATCTGAATCCCACAAGAAATAGTATCCCCTCATGTTTTGTATTTCCTTCCGATGCACCTCCTTTACAGTAAAGCCGGGGACTGCACAGTTGTTGCCTGTTTTCCATGGATTAGATACTGAAAATCCATATTTGCATATGAAAGACTTTGAAGAAGTGTGTGGAACATTTCAAGACAATTCTGAACTTGCCAAGATGAAACTTTTTCCTTTTTCTCTAAAGGACAAAGCTAAACAATGGCTAAATTCTTTAAAATCCCTTTCCGTGCCAACCTGGCAGATATTTCAAAATTAATTTTTTAGAAAAAATTTCCCCCTACATCGGACTAACATGCTAAAAAGGCAAATTATGAATTTTTCGGTGAAAGAGGGGGAAACATTTTACCGAAGTTGGGAAAGATTTAAAGAACTACTCCAAGCCTGTCCGCACCATGCTTTTGAAAATTGGACTCTAGTAGGATTCTTCTATGATTCCTTACCCACTAGATTGCTGTAGTTTGTCGAAATGATGGCCCAAAGAGAATTTATGAGTAAAAGTCCGGAGGAGACATTCTTTTTCTTTGACACTACATCTGATAGTTCTCAGATGTGAGACTCAGCCTCCCCTACCACTAGTGAAGCTAGACCATCCACTTCCCAAGGGGGAAAGTATATCTTGAAAGAAGATGATGACCTGAGAGCAAAAATGTCCACCTTATCTCGAAAGCTTGAAGCATTAGAGATGAAAAGAATTCTTCAAGTTGAATTGGGTCCACCCACAGAGCAAGTTTGTGGGATTTGTGCATTGACAGGACATCCTACTGGGGAATGTCCTACCATCCCTGCATTCAAAGAAGTCTTGTTGGAACAATCAAATGCAATTTCCAATTTCAACAAGTCTTACAACAACCCATACTCTTAAACATACAATCCAGGGTGGCGGAACCATCCAAACTTCTGTTGGAGGAACACACAACCAATTCCCATGAACCAACCACAAAATTCACAACCACCACCTCAAGGACCACCTGCATATCAACCATACCAACCACTGCACAAAAGAAACCTTGAAGATACACTGAACCAGTTCATGCAAACTCAAATGAACTTCAATGCACAGACCACCCACTCCTTTGAAGATCTTAAAAGTCACATCCAAAAGCTGACTCAATCCATGGCTACACATGAAAAAGGTAAATTTCCTGCCCAACCAAAACCTTCACAAGATTAAGCTCAAGCTGTCACTACACTGAGAAGTGGTAAGGTGATTAACAAAATTGTCAGGCACATGTTGTTTCCAAAATCAAAACTTGAGTCAACCCCAATCAACTCAACAGTTGAACCTGAACTTGTGGATGGAAAGGAACCTGATCCTGAGATAGAGCAAGAACCAGAACCTTCTAAAGAAGAGGAACCTTCACATCTAACTTCTGCTCCTTTCCCACATAGACTTCAGGCTACCTAAAAGGTGAACCATCAGCCTAAAATTTATGAGCTTTTCAAGCAAGTAAAAATCAACATTCCACTTCTCGATGCAATCCAACAAGTACCATCTTATGCCAAGTTTCTAAAAGACTTGTGCACAGTCAAGAGAACCCAGAATGTCTAGAAAAGAGCCTTCTTAACTGAACAAGCCAGTGCCTTGCTACAATGTAAAAGCCCTCCAAAATACAAGGACCCTGGATGTCCAACTGTCTCATGTGTCATTAGAGATTTCCTAATAGAACAAGCACTGTTAGATCTTGGGGCTAGTGTCAATTTTCTACCTTACTTTGTCTACCAACAGTTGGGTCTGGGTGAACTCAAATCCACTAGTGTCACACTCCAGTTAGCAGATAGATCTGTTAAAATCCCTAGGGGTATTGTGGAAGATGTACTTGTCCATGTGAATAATTTTATCTTCCCAGTTGACTTCGTTGTTCTAGATACTCAACCAGCATTACATTCAGAGAATCAAATTGCTGTCATCCTTGGCCGACCCTTCCTAGCAACTTCTAATGCATTAATTAATTACAGGAATGGAGTCATGAAATTAACCTTTGGGGATCTGAATCTTGAAGTAAATATTTTCAATATTGCTAGACATCCAGGAGAGGATGAGGACGAAAGGGAGGTAAACTCCATTGAAACAATGATACAAGAACATCTGATTGACACGTTCAGTGAGACTTTGCCCGACTCACCTTTGATTGAGTCTGACTCAGCTGAGTCAAAATCAAAAAGTTGCCCTACTCACACTGTTGAGACATGGGTGCCCAAATTTGAGGAACTTTCACCAAATAGCACAACGCCAATCTCATCAAGTGACAGGCCACCTAAGCCTGAATTAAAACCTCTTCCATCTGACCTCAAGTATGCATTCTTAGGAGAAAACATGTCATACCCAGTGGTAATCTCATCTAAGCTCACAGACTTGTAAGAGTCTAAACTGATTGAAGTTCTTAAAAGACATAAAAACACCATTGGGTGGACCATCTCTGACTTGAAGGGTATAAGTTCGTTAGTCTGCAATCATGCAATATATCTTGAAGAGGATTCAAAACCTTCCCGTCAAATGCAGAGACGACTTAACCCTCACATGAAGGAAGTCGTGAGAACAGAAGTACTCAAACTCTTAGATGGAGGAATAATTTTTCCCATCTCCGACAGTAAGTGGGTAAGTCCCACGAAAATTGTGCCCAAAAAGTCTAGGGTCACAGTAGTCAAGAATGATGCCAATGAACTAGTGCCTACTCGAGTCGTCACAGGATGGCGAATGTGCATTGATTACCGAAAACTAAATTTGGTAACTAAAAAAGACCATTTCCCTCTCCCATTCTTTGACCAAGTTCTAGGAAGAATTGCAGGCCATGAATTTTACTGTTTTTTGGATGGGTATTCCGAGTACAATCAAATTGACATTGCTTTAGATGATCAGGAGAAAACCACATTCACATGTCCCTTTGGAACCTTTGCATTTAAAAGAATGCCTTTTGGACTTTTTAACGCTCCTGCAACATTTCAAAGGTGCATGCTAAGTTTGTTTAGTGACATGGTTGAAAAAAATTTGAAAATATTTATGGATGATTTCTCTATCTATGGTGACTCATTTGATCTATGTTTGGCAAACTTAGAAAAGGTCCTAGTAAGGTGTGAAGAAGCTAATCTAGTGCTCAATAGGAAAAAATGTCATTTCATGGTAACACAAGACATTGTCTAGGATCACATTGTGTCGTCTGAGGGCATGAAGGTTGATAAGACAAAAATTGATTTAATTGAAAATTTGCCAGCACCCAAGACTGTAAAGGATGTCCAGTCATTTCTGGGACATGCAGGTTTTTATAGGAGATTCATAAAAGACTTCAGTACCAGAGCTAAACTTATGTGCCATCTCCTAAGTCAGGATGTAATTTTTAACTGGAATGAAGCTTGCCAAAAATCTTTCGAGAAACTAAAGGGCATGCTAATTTTCGCCCCAATAATGCAACCTCCTGACTGGACTCTGCCCTTTGAACTAATGTGTGATGCAAGTGATCATGCTGTAGGTGTTGTATTGGGGCAAAGAAAAGATAAGAAATCCCATGTAATCTACTATGCAAGCAAAACTTTGAATGATGCTTAAATGAATTATTCAACAACTGAGAAAGAATTGCTTGCTGTAGTTTTTGCTTTGGAAAAGTTTCGTTCTTATCTAGTTGGTTCTTCTGTTACTGTCTTTATTGACCATGCAACCCTAAAATTCTTGCTCACAAAGAAAGATCCAAACCAAGGCTCTTAAGATGTATACTCTTGCTTCAATAATTTGATCTTGTCATTAAAGATTAAAAAGGGGTCGAAAATGTGGTGGCAGACCATCTTTCCAGATTAACATATGAATTTCAAGAGGATGGACTGCCAATCAATGAAAAATTCCCTGATGAACAACTGTTCATAATTGATGAAACCCCATGGTATGCAGACATTGCTAACTTTTTAGCTATTGGAACATTTCCCCCGTCATTCACTACCATGGACAAAAAGAAATTCTTGAGGGAAGTTCGGAATTTCTTTTGGAAAGATCCCTATATATTCAAATATTGTAAGAATCAGATCATAAGACGTTGCATTCCAGCTCAAGAAAGCAAACAGGTAATATCATTTTGTCATTCTGAAGCATGTGGTGGCCACTTTTTAAAGATGTCCATGCATTTTGTTTAACATGTGATAGATGCCAAAGATTAGGAAATATTTCAAAAAGAAACATGATGCCTTTAAACCAAATTCTGGTGATTGAAATTTTTGACTGTTGGGGCATCGATTTTATGGGACCATTCCCACCTTCCTTTGGCTATCTATACATTTTAGTGGCAATAGACTATGTTTCCAAATGGGTTGAGGCAATTCCATGCCGAAATAATGATCACCAAACGGTGATAAAATTTTTAAAAGAAAATATTTTGTCCCGGTTTGGAATTCCTAAAGCACTCATAAGTGATAGGGGTTCTCATTTTTGCGATCGTTCCTTTTGGAAGTTGATGAAAAAATATTTAATTTTTCACAAAGTTGCGAACCCTTATCACCCACAGACTAGTGGACATGCGAAATTAGCTAATCGGGAGATCAAATTAATTTTAAAAAAAACGGTGAACCTAGATCAAAAAGATTGGTCATCAGGACTGACTGATGCACTCTGGGCATATCGTACTGTTTTTAAAACAATTTTGGGCATGTCTCCCTATCGATTAGTCTATGAAAAACTGTGTCACCTACCTGTGGAGTTGGAACATAGGGCATACTGGGCCATTAAAACAATGAATTTTGACCTGGACAAAGCTTGACTTTCAAGAAAACTTCAGATAAATGAATTGGAAGAGTTGAGAAATGAAGCGTATGAAAATGCTAAAATTGCAAAGAACAGGATGAAAGTTTTCCATGACAAGAACATTGTACGAAAATTTTTTGAACCTTCCTAAAAGGTCCTGTTATTTAATTCGAGACTACGCCTATTCCCTGGTAAGTTAAACTCAAGATGGACTAGACCTTATATTGTCAAAAAGGTGTTTGATCATGGAGCAATAGAAGTGAAAAGCTCACATAACGGTAATATCTTTACTGTTAATTGTCAGAGGTTGAAACCATTTTTAGAAGGCTTTGTTAAAAATGTGGAAACCATTAACTTAATGGAACCCGAATATCACTCCGAGAATCACGCCTGCCGACACTTAAAAGGATCAGATCAGGTAAAAACCCGACCCGAGAAGACACCATCATGAGACCCCCATCACTCTTTCCCATATGTCACCATTGAGCCCACCCCACACCCGCCTATTTCATTTCCCAATCGCATTTTCTGTCTAATCCCACCACCTTTACTCTTCTTTTCTTCTTCTTCCTTGCTTTCTGTCCACTTCACCATCCTTATTCGTTCTTTTCTTCTTTCTTTTTCTTCTTCGATCTTTCCTTTTGTTCTTAGTTGCAAGAACCGACCACACCCAATCGAAATCATGTCCATGCACCCAGAAGAGCAGACTACGATTCTGATATTGTACATTGTTTTACTTCAGTTGTTAATGGGTCTATTGCTGCTTTTCGCAATCACGTACAAGCCTTACTAGCCTACCTTTGATTCAGATCTAAGCCGAAAGGATTAATGGTTGCATTTGAATTTGTAGGTATCTGAAGAAGTACGGGTAACCGCAGTTCAACCTCTTTTCAAGAATTATACTGGTAAAATCAAAACATTGGGGACAATGTTCAGTTCAGGTTAGGGGGTGTGAGAACTTGTAGTTCATATTTTGCCTGTATTTTATTTTTGTACCCGTGCCAAAAAAATTTTAAAATTTTTTGTTGTTTGCTGTTATTGTTGTTGTTGCCTTGCTATATCTGTGGGTCAGTTTAAATTGTCTTTGTGACTGGAAGACGTTAAAGAACCAGATAGTAAGTCTAGGAATCATGGATATTAAACTTTTTTGGTTTAGTCTAGGAGCTCTATGCAATTTTCCATCAGATGTGCATAATATGATCATGAGAAAAGCAAGGCTAGTAAGAAAAAATGAGATCCGAGAGCAACAAGCAAAACCCCTCTGCGGCAGAAGCACTTTTGCTAACGCCGACGTGCCAAGAGACTTGGTGCTTGTAAACAGTGTGGCCGGGTATTTCATGATAAAAGATACAATCAGTGCTCTGAACCGATTTCTGGTCGCGCACTCGATTAATTAGACTGGATAGTGAATGGGCAGAGTAAGGATTATCCTGACACGCCATCCTATTCCGGTGTTATGCTTAACCGGTTTGTGTGACAAGAGATTAGGAGAGTCATTGGTAGTTCAAGCTATACAGAGGATGACTCGGATTAAGATTGTTTTCTGATAAGTTGTGGAATGATTGTGTGTTGAGGAATGAAAGCCAATGGTCCGAATTTTGAAAAACTTTTAGTGTATTTTTTTTGCTTTTTGATTTCTGCTTTGAAAATATGGGCCGAGTAAGGGATGTCCCAAAATACTAACCTCAAGTGTGGGTGGGGATTTATCCTGAGATGCCATGAATTTTTGTTTTGAATTTGTGATGTTTAGCCTTCTCTGATTGTGTATAGTGTAACAAAAAATTTTAATTTTAATCTACCATTCGAACGTTGGTTCCGTTCGAACGATTTCTGCTCGTAGTACTTTGCCTTTGATGAATTCTCTGATGAAAACACTGTGGAAAACACAAAGTACTGGGAGCAACACATTTGAGTTTTGGTTTAAGCGTTCAAATGTTGAATACCGTTCAAACGCATGATGCTTGTAGTACTTTTGTGACTGATGAACTCTCTGATGAAAACACTGTAGAAAACCTAAAGTACTAGGAGCAACACCTTTGATTGTTTAGTTAACCGTTCGAACGTTGAGTTCCGTTCGAACGGTACGACACAAACTATAAAAGCCTGGTCGTCTTTTTCATTTCAGAAACCCCCAAATCATTCTGAAATTCTCCAACCCTAGGGCTCGTTTCTCAGTTCCCATACCCTAATCTCCCCACACATCCCAAGAAACATCAATTAGACTCTCCCCTACCCATCTCCAGCTAACAAGCATCAACCCCAGACCTTAAGCCCAAATTTTCAATTCTCCCTCAATCTCCACACCGTTCGAACAACAATGCCTCGAATGAAAATTCCTGCTAGGCGCAAGCCACCAGTCAATCAAGAACCCAACTGGGTTGAGGAAGTAATCCAAGATGAGAGAGGCAGAGAGAAGAGAAAGAGGTGCGATCGTACCAGATTTTTAAGTGCTATAAAAGCACAAAGGTAAGAAAATTTCTTTAAAAGTCAAGTTGTGGTGTGTGAGAGGGACGTAGTAGTCTCTGATTTTGCTAAGCTAGGTTTTCTGGAGGAAATGGAGAGAAGAGATTGGGTGTTACATTTGGATAATGGAGGGAAAGCTATTGTTGATTTGGTACAAGAGTTCTACTCTAACGCCGAAATCATCAATGGCTCTATACGGACACATGTGAGGGGACACCACATCGATGTGGATGAGGCATACCTCAAGGAGATTAGACCCGAATTGCCTCGAGTGGAGAACCCCATCTATCCTGCAAAGAAAAGTGTTGAGCTGGATATGGTAGGAAGTGAATTGACCGAAGACATGAACTTTTCATGGGGAGGGAGAAATTTTTTGAAGCAAGGGGAGCTAACCGATAAATATAGAATGCTCAATTTAATTGCCGTCTCCAACCTAGCCCCTCTAAACAGGAAAAATGAAATTTTGCCAGAAATGGCGCGCCTCCTCTATGCTATAGGGAGAGGACACAACATCGATCTCCCCTCCCTCATCCTAAATGAAATTAAGAAAGGATGCAACGTGAAGAAAAGTGCTTTACCTTTTGGCATTTTGGTGACAGAGATTTGCCAAGAAAATGGAGTGTGGGAGAGACCCGAAATGGAAATACAATTCCCAATGGGGAAACTTGACAGGGGCTCTTTCAAGAGAAGCCGTGGACACAACGATCCATCGGCAAGGAGGCAAGAAAGGCCACCAGCCCAGGGAGGGGATGAAGTGCAAGATGAGCTAGACCGAGAGGAGGAGAGAGAGATTGATAGAGAGATGGATGAGGAGGGAGTGCAGCCTGATCAGGCAGGACCTAGCTCCAGCACCCGGAGATCCCTTAGGGAGATGATGATTGGGATTGAGAGCAACCAAGCTGAGATTTTCAGACAGCAAGCTGAGATCTTCAAACAACAAGAGGAGATTCTTAGCTATCTTAGGGGTGGAGCTAGGAGAGTACTGTGATTGTTGTAATTGTTTGTTTACTTTTTCTTTTGTTTAAATGTGTTCGTGTGTTTTCTTAGATAGCTTCAAGTCTTAGGTTATTTTTCTGTTGCTTCTTTTGGATGAAGTGAATCATTAATGTACCAAATAAACATATCTTGTGAATGGAATGATTCAGTTTATCATATCTTTTTTTTTGATCGAAAGCACTTATAAATAGCAAATAAACTCTTGTTGATAAAAACACATGTGAATTTTGAGATTGCTTGTTAAAGTAACGAATCACATGATCCGTTTGACACAAGTTTTAGTAATCTTGACCTCAGTTCATAACTCTTTTAACTGATATGATTTCTATGCTTATATTATCAAATGAACATGAGTATTTGTTGTTCTCAAAGTACACAGTGATCAAACTTAAAAATGGAATCGGTATATAACCAACATTCCCAGAAAAACCTGACATGATCAGTGGAGATTACAAAGGACACCATGGTAAGATTTGAACCTTGCGATGCTTCAGAGAGAACACCCACGTTTACTCAAGAAAGGTTTTCATTCATTGTCTATTTTCAATAATCTCATTAATTTTGTTTTGATTGATACAACTAATGTGATCTATTGACATACCCTGCAATAAATACAGGCAAGACGACACAAGCGTATGCACATACTTGAGAAAGGATCTTAGGCCATCTTTGGATTAAAATTTGAGCCTCAGCCAATCCTTTCACAAAAGTATGACCCTAGTCATCCATGATTGAGCCCTCAAATAATAAATTCTCTTCTAGGAAGCCCATATGATGACCAAGCCACAAGAAAAATACTTAACCTACCTTGCTATCTAATTTTCATACACCCTCGTCTAAACATAAATGATACAAGAAAAGCAAGGAAATTAGGAGAGCAACCGAAGGCAGCTGTTATATGAAAGAAAAGAAAATTGGTGAAAACAACCGATAAAAAGAAAAGAGGTAGAAAGACAGGGAATTACCAAGAAAGTGAAAAATGGGAAAAATAAATCCCATTCCCAAAAGGAAATGACGAAAAGCCAACAAGAGGTGTGCTAAAATGCATAGAAGAGATAGCAATCTTGAAAACTCCATTGACGTCGTTTCGTTATCCACTAACCTCTAGCCACATTACAACCTATGAAAGCTGTAATTGATCTCAAGTCTGTTGCACATACATGTTGTCAATCAAAAGTTGGGATATGTTATATAGCATTTCATTATTTGCATCAATATTCTTCCATGAGGTTATGCCAAGAACATGATTAGTTTTTGTTATAAAGTTTCACTCCTTTACTAAATTATGTATGTAATTTCTGATTGGCCATCTTCTGGTTATATGCTCAGTGAGAAACAAGTCACCATATTCAGAGTGAATCTTTTGCTGAGAGCATCCCTATGAGAGATTTGGAAAGTCAAAACTATCCGTGAAGGGTGATTAAAGTGGAATGTTTGTTATACACCAATTCTTGTTTCTAGAATGATCACCCCACTGCAAAGAAAATTTCAAATGCTAATGTGTCAAATGCTAACCTCTGCATAGGGATTATACCAATGGTAAAGAACTTGTGGACCTTATGATAAAAATTAAGGGATGGTTGTCTCAGTGACCATGATGATAATTCACTTTAATCAAGCAATCTCACATTGACATTTGTTCGACCGAAGTTTGTGGGTAGCTTCACTGAAAACCCTCACGAGACAACACTCGTCCTCTAGGATAAATCTAAAGGTTCAACGGCTTGTTGCATAAGCTAAATGCAATCGAATAACCAACGAAAAAGGATTTAAAAATAGATTTGTTTTTAATTAAATTGTTGTATTACAAGGGACTAGTAATATCTAGGTTGGGGGGTGTGATTAACACTCAAAATAGTATACTCTTATGCCATGTTTTGGACTAATTATGCTTTGGTGGAGCTTGAAGAATGATGTTTCAGGTCTTAAAGTGAACAAGGGTTCAAAGGCACCAAAAAGCATCCCTTGGTGGCAATCACAACATTTTAAGGAACTAGTTGCAGAAGCTTGGAATAAGGAAAGAACGTTCGAACGTCAAACACCGTTCGAAAGGTCATGATAAACTAGGCCAGAAACTATTATCTGTGTTGCAGGAAAAACCCAAGACCCTGGAGATTCAAGAACTACATTCGAACGGTACTTAACGTTCGAACGTCTACTGGAGCAAGGATAAGATCAGACTGACTGAAGACATGGCGTGTTACAGACTTGCAGAGCTGTAGTCAGAAGGCCCAGGCACTTGAGTGCCACGTTCGAACGGTGGCCACCGTTCGAACGCCCCAGGAATTATTGGACAGATCAGTTAAGATTTTGCAAAGACCTGGAGCGAAGATCTACATGAAGACTTGGAGGAAGATTTTGGGACAGAAACCATGTGTGGACTGACATAACTGACATGGACTGCATCCTTCTGACGTTTGAACGGCAGAGAGCAAAGACAGAGGAACCGTTCGAAAGGTGTGAACAGACTGCCTGCAGAGTGGTTAGTATTTCACTTTGACTTTGACACCCAGCACTATTCTTTTACCCCCTCCTTGCCTTCTCCTTGCCTATAAATACACTTAGTTGTGTGTAGAAGAGATACACATGGGTGGAACCATTTGAGGGATTCACCATTTAGCATTTCATCACATCCATTTCAATTCTTGTCTTAGTCTTTTTCTTTACTAGAAGAAGTGGGGAATTTAGATTCCCACTCGTTTCCTTTACATTAATGTTCACCTTTACATTTACTTAAGAGCTGTAATTCCTTTATTTACTTTAAGTCTTTACATTTATGTTCTTGATTTACATTTAGTCTTTACATTTATGTCTTTATTTTCTTCTAGTCTTTACATTTATGCTCTTACATACATGCTTTTACTTATGTCTTGAACTTTTATTATTTGAGCTCCCTTCTTGCTTATAGGAGTGAAACTCTTCCACTTTTCTAGAGCTTTACCAAAGCCATGAAGGGTGGAACGTGATTCACTCATTCTTCGTTGAATATTAGCTCTTTGTTAATTATACTTTTACGTCGTGAAGCCCTCTACTTAGAGGGATGAGCATCACTCACTTTTCTAGCTTTACCAAAGCTATGAAAAGTGAGTAGTTTCTCATTCACTCTTTAGTAAGAGGTAAAGGACATGTGGTGATTACCCGGATATCATATGGTGCTTTGTTCTGATGCTTAATGTTCATATTCCCTTGCTTTTGGATGATTGATTGCATCTAGCAAAGCTAAAGTACTTTATATAATCGATAGCCTTCCTATGACAAGGATGACTCCTGCATAGAAAGACTCTTCGTTTCAAGGTAAGTACCCTGGCTAGATCTTCATGACTACCCTTTAATCATCCCCCTTTATCAAGCTTCATTAAAAGGATGAACTATTAAAGCCATGGTTGAATGTCATGAAGAATTACTTGTTTGTTTGTACACGCGATAACTCTCGGTATAGATAATTCTTGTAATCTTCCAATGAAACCTTGGAACTATGACCTTAATAGGCCATTTCTATCTTTCGATTGAGTCCCCGTTGACACGGGAGTTAATTGAGTCGTCAAACAAAAATATCATATTTCGGATAATTGACCACATGTCTCGATCCTCAAACTAAAGAGTGATATTTCTGTCATTTGAATCAATCTTATATTTTGTCTAGAAAAATTTTTGAAAAGAATTTAATATTCTGTTCAAAGAATTCACCCGCATCTCACAACCCTTAAAAACTCAAAAGTTATAATCAATTGGTTTTCTTCACCGATTACTTTAGAACACCAAAACTACTGGTTCCCTGTGGATTCGACTCGGGACTCGAACCGGATTATTACTACAACTTGACCGCCTGCACTTGGGTGTACACATTTCAGATCAAGTCAGGTACCCGTATCTATAGTATCAGATTAGGATCCCAAGTTTATGACTAATTTGTGAGAGATTTTTTATGAGTGCATAATATTTCATATGTAAAGGCCTCATTACATTCATTTAAACTCAACTTTTGCATCTAAATACTTAGTATTAGCCAATTTTATAAATAATGTTGAAGTTTTGATGTTGCATGTATTTATAGCATAAATCATTGATTTTAGGACCTTACATTTATGATGGATGTGTGATGAAGGCATGGACACAATACATGAAGTTTTGAAGGCTTAAAAGTGAAGAAATCAAGGAGGAATTGGTGCTTGGGAACAAAGGCACCAGCTACCACATCATTTGGAAACAGAGCCTCGGTTTTCCTATATTTTTAATGTGATCTGCTTCGAATATGAAAAAGTGCAAAACATGAAAGTTGTAGATCAGGATATCTTCTGTATCATGTCAAAACTTCAGCTCAATCCAATGGTTAGATCAAAAGTTATGCGGATTCTACAAAAAATGGTCCAGAGCAGAAAACCGTACCGGTACGCCCGACTCCAGAAGCTTCGAAGTACCGGTACTGCGTACCGGTACGCTCCCCTGAAGCAGCCCTGAACCTCCTGCAACCCATCTCCACTTGCTTGAGGGCCCACCTACACATCTCCCACTTGCCCCCAACATTTCCTTACACATTTACATGCCTCCCTTACACAAATTGAAGACTTTTGAGGCTTGGCAGTTATGGAGGATGGGAGAGAAGTGGGCTACCATGTGGGTTGCTGAGTAGGCTTTCCTAGCCTGTCAAAGTCCATTCATTCAACCTCCCATTGATAGGAGGCTTTCACACAAACGCTAGGGACCACCATGCACGGAAATTGAAGGCTCTCCAACATTAAATTCAACATTACACCACCATTTGAGGGGTGGCTACCTAAGCTTAGAAAGCTCTCAAGGAAGAAGATGATGAATAGTGTCATAGTGTGAGAAATTTATGTTTTTGCATTTTCCTCTCCATTCAAGTTGTAGTAAGCTTTTAATCTCTTGTAATCTTTAACTCTTACACCTTAATGTCATTTACTTCAAGTCTATTCCAAGTTTAGTTACATGTTTTTGATTCTACCATTGTTGTATGAGTTTTTTCACTTCAAGCTTTTCTTAAAATGGATATTGAATATTTTCTTCTTAGTTTAAGTTTTATTCCTTTATGTTATGTTCTAAGCTTCATGTCTTCATTATGTTTTTCTTTCTTGCTTTCATGAGTAACTAGATTTAAGTTGGTTAATCTAAGGGAGACCTCCTCTTAGGATTTCCATTTCAATTCATTTTCTTTCCTCTCTCAGTCGACGATGGTTCGGTTTGACTGGGTTGAGGGTAGGTGAGGTTGTGAGTCTTTGATATTCGGTAGGCCTAGTCACGGTTTATGCTTGGATCCTCACCATCTCGTCCCTAACTTCCCACGAATCAATCGTTCATCTATAAACCATCGAAGGAAGGTTTTGAGTAGAGTTGGCACTCCCATTGGAGTGAACCCTTTGGAATTGCCAACACTCATTTTCATTGCATTTTCATTCTCAAAACTTCAACCACAAAACTTAAACAAAAGATTTTACACTTTCTCTTTTTGACAAAATCACCTTCACACACTTGAACTTTCCTTCCCTGAGGAGACGACCTTGGAATACTTTTCCAAGTAAAACACCGACACACCAAATACTCCTTGCCATTGGGGAGCACTTTTGTTCACATTTCACATTTCACACATTTTGTTCATTTCATTTCATACCACCATTTCGTTGTTCCATCTCTTGCATCATTCCGAGGGAGAGTGACACTCCCTTCTCACGCACAACATACACATGCTAAAGGGTGATGTTTAGAGGTTAGGAAACAACAAGGAATTCCAACAATCATTTTTGGCGCCGTTGCCAGGGAAGGTTAAGTGTCAAGTTCAAAAGGTGATTTTGGGCTGCATAGGTAAGTCTCGCGATTTTCATCATGAGCCAAGGTATGTCGTCTCATTTGTAATAGTTTGTTTTAGTTTTTATTTTGTGTTATGTTTCCTTATTTTTATGAAAATGTATCAAATGCCCCTTATTTTGAAAATGTGTATGAGATTTGTGATGAGTATGGGCATATCACTTGTGAGTGCCCAATATATTATCCGGTTCAAGACTTTGCATGTAAAGGTTCAAATTCATTTTTGGCCTCCAAAAATTTTTACCCTGACCACTATGTTACACTGAGTTATCCGAGTTATGGTTAGGAGAATGAACCTCATAATTTTTCATCCAATTGCACACCACCAAATGAATTTTTTCATTATCCAACATATGAGGACTCAACCGAACAAGAATTGAAAAATACTCTTTATGAGTTTATGCAATACCAAATAGAATTCAATGCCCAAATAACCAAAGACCTTATCATATTGACTCATGCTATAAGTACTATGTGTGAAGGACAAGATCTTGAGCATAGTCAATGTATTGAGGATGATCACCCCAATGGAATTCATAGTGATGTTGAATCTCCCACCACTTTAGATTGTGAAAAAATCGATGAATTTTTTTGTCTCACACGAGGCTAATGAGCCCAATGTCATTTTTTCATCTATGGGTGGTGTTGAGATTCACATTTCTTAGCTTGGGAAGGGCATTGAAAGGGAGTTAAATGTAGAAATTCTTACAGAAAAATTGTATACTCCATTGTTGGTATTGCATAAACTTACCTATACCTCAGTTCGGTTGAGAATTTTGAATCAACATCATTTCTATGTTTGGATAGATGGTTTAGGAAGTGCATTTATACAACAAAAAAATTAAAATAAAAAAAATCAATGGGCGCAAGCTCATATCCAAATTAAAACCGGATTGACATGAGCCCTTTTTGTTTTGTTTTCATGCACATTGTAGTTAGAGTTCTTTTATTGTTATATTTTCATTTTCAATGTTGTAATGTAGATTTTAGCATGAATGTTGTTTACCTCTTCCTAATTTGGACTCATTTCACTTGAGCACAATTGTAGAAAATCTTATTGAGTATCATGTTCTAGTCTAAGTTAGGGGATGTAAACAAGCTTTTTGTGATGTATATATATAGAAAAGAAAAAGAAAAAGAAAAAAAAAGGTGTATCTCATTTCCCATGTTGCTTTCATTTTTCTCATTGCATGATTCTTTGTGCATTGAGGACAATACATGGTTTAAGTTGGGGGGGTGAGGTGCATCATTCACATGTTCCACCACTTTTGTACATAAGAGTTAAAAATGTGAAAATTTTGAAAAATTTTGGACATTTTTTTTGAAAAATATCCAATATTGAACTATATTCTCCTATTCTAATGGTCATGGTTTTGTGATTACTTGATCTTCATTTTTAACTTTGAATACATGATCACTTTATAGAATTTTATCCTATGCTTGAGTATCACATATTTATTTGCTTTTGAACTCAACCATAAGTGTACCATGAACTTGTAATTTTCACGATTTACGAATTGAGTTCACATTTGAGTGCTTGACATGAAAAGTGGAGATGAGTAAGAACCCATGTGAGCTTTAGTGTCAATCCTTGTTGGGAGGGAACTTACATTTACTCAAGGAATAATTTTTCAAATTCAAAATTTGTTCAATAATCTCATTATACTTGTGTTGGTTAGGTGCATTTGAGTAGTTGATTGACTTTGTCTTGAAATGCATAATGCTCTCTCACGCTTATTTAGAAATGATCTTAGGCCATCTTTGTTTTGTTTTGAGCCTTAGCCTTCTTCTTGAGAAAAATTTATCCCTAGTTCCATGATTGAGCCTTAATAAAAAATTCGTTTCCATACCACACATTGACCAAGCTAGTGCAAAATTATTACAATTAACTCACCTTGGTTGTTCCTAAGAGTTGAATATGAATGATTATGAAAGGGAAGGAAAGGTGATGTGGAAACCCAACAAAAGGGATGAATAGCAATGAAAGAAAAAATCCAAGAAAAAAAGGAGAAAAAGGGGTGAGAAGAAGAAAAGAATGATCAAAAGAAAAGGAAAATGTTAAGGAAAAGAAAGAAAAAGAAACAAGGAGTCAAGTGATGGTGGTAGCCTATAAATTCCATAAAAAGGGATATCTTTTTGAAATAAAGGTCTTGCACTCGGAACAACCATTTTTTTTATCCTATATCATTCGTTTCTCTTACATCAATATCACCCAAGGCCTCATTACAACCCATGAAAGTCCTAAATGATCTAGAGAAGCATGGGAAAGGCACACTTTTAAAGAAAAAGAGAAGTTGATTTTTCTATCTAGTGCCCTAGCATTCCTTTCATGAGATTATGCCAAGTTTGTTTCATTTTTATACATGTACTTCATTTTTAGATTATATGTGAGCATACTTTATTTTGAGCACAATATTCTATCTCACATATACACATGGAGGGCATGCCAAGATAATCATAATGTTATTCTTTGTGAGAGACACCCTTGGTGAGTTTTGCATCAAAGCTTAATTTGGATAGACAAAGTGAATGTGAACTCTATTGTGTAAAATTTTAAATTACATGTTCATTTCACACACACATGAATTTGAAAATGATTGTGTATGTGGATACTCTAGAATAGCATTTACGACTATGATATGTCTCATGTGTGATTAGTTCAGGTGTTCGGATCAAGTAGTTGTTGAAATTCCATTGCTAGTTAGCGTAAAAGAATATGCTTTAAATATTGGATACTGGGAAAGGAAGTTTGTAGGTACCATCACTGGAAACCTTCACGAGACAAAACTCGTCCACTAGAGATCACCTAGGGTTTAAAGGCTTGTTGCATGTGCTAAATGCAATAGCAGAATTAGTATATGTTATTTTGTTGGCTTTATTTTTACATTTTGTTTGCTAGGGACTAGCAAAGCTTAAGTTGGGGGGTGTGATTAGTGCATAATATTGCATATGTAAAGGCCTCATTACATTCATTTAAACTCAACTTTTGTATCTAAGTACTTACTGTTAGCCGATTTTATAAATAATGTTGAAGTTTCGATGTTGCATGTATTTATAGCTTAAATCATTGATTTTAGGACCTTGAAATTATGATGGATGTGTGGTGAAGGCATGTACACAATGCATGAAGATTTGGAGGCTTAAAAGTGAAGAAATCAAGGAGGTATTGGTGCTTGGGAACAAAGGCACCAGCTGTCACATCATTTAGAAGTAGAACCTAGGTTTTACTCCATTTTGACCATGATTTGCTTCGAATCTGAAAAGGTGTAAAACATGAAAGTTGTAGATCAGGATGTCTTCTGTATCGTGTCATAATTGCAGCTCAATCCAACGGTTGGATCAAAAGTTATGCTGATTCAACAAAAAGTGATCTAGAACAAAAAAATAGTACCGGTACGCCCGACTCCAGAAGCTTCGAAGTACCGATACTTGTAACGCCCCAAAATACACCCTGGATGGCATTACATACAATAAACATTTACAATCATGAGAGCAACTACATCACTTCATATGCAAAAGAATTTTTCTTCATCATTCAGGCATATACAATAACATTCAAAAGAATATGCCCAACAATGGCATTTACATCCCCAAAAGAATATAAAAGTAGCTCCTGCAGCGGAAATACAAAATAAACTAGACTACACAATATTTCAAAGGATGTCCTAGTCTAGTACAAAAGCAGCTACTGCTCTACATGTCCCCATCGGGATCTATGTTCTCCTCGAGGGGAGCCTCCTAATGCCCCGGCTCATCGATGCCGAGATCCTCCTCTAGCACCACATCTGAAAAATGTAATTTGTAGGGGGGTGAGCATGAAGCTCTGTAGCCACATTTCTCCCAAACTCAAACAAGGTTTTAAAAAAAAACATAGAAAACGGTCGGTCTCATTTCACAATTAACATATATAATCTTTGAAATAAAACAGGGGTACTTGAAAAGAGATCTCAAGTTTAGACAGTAACAATAATTAAATAAATGAATAAAAATGAGTTTAGCAACCGTAACCAATAATCCAATTTAGGCTATTTAGAAAAAGGGCTTCTTCCCCATGCATTGTCCCATACCAATGCATCGGCAAGAACGACCCAACTCATAATTCCAGGTATTTTCGGTTCATCCCCGTACCATGTATGATGATTGCTTCCCGTGAATCTACCCAACGATTATAC
>CM042189.1:22552441-22615895 GCA_023539305.1 Ilex asprella | reverse complement strand
AAAGTACCCCAAAGAGAAATCTATAAATCTAGTTGACTACGTTTACTATATATATATATTGTATTCTCTTTGCATTATTGTGTTTTGGATGGAGGACACTGAATGATTCCAGTTCGGGGTGAGCATTATAATATTGTTTTTTGAACCACTATGTTTATGATTAGTAGTACATACATTTGATTTTTATTTTTTTTTAAATATTAACTATCTAGATTGTGTTATTCCTTCTTTATTGCTGTGAAACTTTAGATTTTGTAAACCCCCACATGTTTGTATTCATATAGTGATATAATTGTTATTAATTGATTTTCAAATGAAAGTATAGGTGTTTCGGTATGCGTAAATCCTATAGATTTGAAAAGTAGAAAGAAATGCGAGTAAGACAAAACATTGGTGTGAGTTAATATTTTGTAGATGTTAAGTTGAAAATAGTAAAGATTTAGCTAAAATTTAGTTTTAATTTGTAAATAATTGAAAACATTTTCAATAGAACTTGTAGGTATCTAGATTTATGTGGAAAACCTTGTTATACATGTATGGGTTGGTTTTGGAAGAGTTTGGAATGGTTTGAAAATGAAAAACAGGAAATATATGCAAATCTGGGCAGTGACTACCGATAAAAAATGTCCCAGTGTACCTGAACTATTAGTAGTCAACAGCTAGTCGAGTACCCAGTGTACCCGAACTACCGGTAGGCAACAGGTAGTCGGATTGTCCAAAGTGTATCCGAACTACTGGTAGTCGACTATCCAGCATACTCGAGCTACCGGTTGTACCTACCAGTAGTCACTGTAAAAATCTGAAATTTTAAGTCGCGAACAAGCCAGTTCCCTTTCCACTATAAGTACTTAGTGTTGTCTCTTTAGCCTCCATTTCACCACTTCTAACCCTAGAAAACCTTAGAGAGGAAGAGAGAAAGAGAGAAACACAAGATCAAAGAGAAAAACAAGAGATTTAAGGCTTGATTCAAGATCAAAGCCCTAATTCTGTAAGAAATCAAGGTGGGGGTTTTCTCCCATTCTTGTTCATTGATGTTAGGATTATTATATATGTATGATTTGACTCTTAATGATGTGTACTTGCTATGGGTTCCTTATTTTTTAATATTTTTGTAACCTTTATCATGTTTTGAGCAAAGTTATGGTGGGAGAACCGTTAAAACCCTAGTTTTTGAGGAATATGGATTTCTCTATCAATATTCACTAAATCTTGATGTTGAAAACTCTAGAGCTTTGTGTTGAGTAATGTAATGATATTGATAATGATCTCTTGCATTGTTTCTCTTTAAATTGCCCTATTTGAAGATATCACTTGTGAGAATTGAGGATTTTTTTTTTTTGAAAATTGCTAGTAAATTGGGGATTTGTGAAATTGTTAGGCATTTGAGAAAATAGGGGGTAAAGTATTGCTTGTATGGTTGTTTAGACAAACATGAGTGAGAGGTTCCTTGTAAGGATGCTCATTCCTTCTCATGAGGTTCTTTGTAAGGATGCTTGAGAAACCAAATCTTGAGGGTGAGAGGTTCCTTGTAAGGATGCTCATTCCTTCTCAAGAGGTTCCTTGTAGAATGCTTAATAAACCAAACCTTGAAGGTGAGAGATTCTTTGTAAGGATGCTCATGCCAAAAGAGGATAATATGTGATTTTTTCAAGAGATTCCTTGTAAGGATGTTTGAGAAACCAAACCTTGAGGGTGAGAGGTTCCTTGTAAGGATGTTCATGCCATGGAGGACAATATTATATCATGTGTGGGTAATGGTTTAAATTTTGGAAATAGATGTTTATTGGAACTTGGTTGTTATTGTTCATTTCTATTACTATTGCTACTTAAACATGAGATCAGTTATAAAATGCCCCTATTTTACTTCAAAGATTATATATGTTATTTGTAAAATGAGACCAGCATTTTTATATGCTTTTATAAGCATTGTTCTAGTTTGGAAGGAATGTTGCTATTGAGCTTAGTGCTCACCCCCCACAAACAACATATTTCAGGTTTTTGTCTAGAGGAGGAGCTTGGAACTGACGAGCCAGGACATTGGGAAGCCCCGATAGAGGGAGACACAAATCCCTAGGTGGACGCTTAGGATATACACTTTCTTTTGTACTAGACTTGAGAATTTATTTTGAACCTTGTAAATTTTAGTTTTCTTTTGTTATTTTCGCTGCGCTAAATTAGTTAATTTTTGGAATGTAAAGGCCATGATGAGTATATTCTTTTGGGATAATGATGTAAATTCTATGAACGACTTTATAAAGTCTTATTTATTGATGAATTCTGTTAGTGCTCTCACGATGTAAATGGTTTTAGAATATAATGCCGTCCAGGGTGGTATTTGGGGCGTTACAGATTTGCTATTGAAACTCGAATGATTTGTATATATTATTCTGTAGGAGTTTATTCTATGATTGAGTATCATGTTTATATTGGCATTTGAAACTCAATTCAATGTGCACAATGAGAATTCTAGTTTTTGAAATTTCAAGTTCAATTTCTTTCAATAATGTAAACCCCACACTTATATATATATATATATACATATATAATAGGTAATTATTCCTTTTGAAATGTTGATAGGGTGAAGCTCAGGTAAATATTAGTTAAAACTTAGTTGTAGCTCGTAAACATATGAAATCATTGGCCATAGAACTTGTACCAACTATGTTTGATGTACAAATATATGTTATATAAGTCTAGGTTGGTTTTGGAAGGGTTTGGAATGGATTGAAAATAAAAAATAGAGGAAATAGATAAAACTGGGGAAACCGTACTATCACTGTGTACCGTTACTGCCGAAAGAGATATGACATTTTAAAGTCGCAATTTGTGGTCCATTTTCGATCTATTAATACATTAGGACGCCTCTTTTTGCCCCATTTCAGCGTGTTTAACCCTAGAAAATCTTAAAGAGGAAGAAAGGAAGAGGAAAACACAATATCAAGAGGAATTTACACTTCATAGAAGACCAAACCTTCATCTTCTTCACAAAACCAAGGTAGGGGTTTTCTTCCATCCTTGTTCATTGAAGTTAGAGTTTACTTATATGTATTCTTTTGCTCCTAATTCTTATATATATGCTATGAAATGTTTATTTCTTTTTATTCTCTCAAATATTAAAATGTTTTTCAACAAAATCATGGTTGAATAACCATTAAATTTTATTTTCTTGTTTCATACCCTAGTTTTCAAGAGGAATATATTTTTCTCTTGATTCCTCCTTTATTCTTGATTTCAAAACCGTAGTGTTTCATATTGAACAACAAAATGGTATTGATGATGACCTCTTGTACATTTTCTTATATTGCTCTTTGTACAACTACGTAAGAAAAATTGGGAATTTTTGTAATTATTTGGAATTGTTAGTTAATTGAGAATATTTTGGTTTCCTAATTTGTATTGTTGTTGCAATAGACTTGAATTGCCTTTGAGAGGCACCGTAGAGTGTAGATGTGAGTCTATCCCAGTGGGGGTGAGATGGTTTCCTGCACTAGTGGATTGTTGTTTGTGAACGCAACCAATATTGTTCACTTAAGTTTGAACTAGGAATGATATACCTTTCCATGGAAGGATTCATCAATGCCATTGGGATGTTACACGTCTTTTTACCAAGTGCTTGTGATGGTGATGGGTGGACTAGATAAAATCGTTGGGTAGATTTCTGAGAAGCAATCAACGTACATGACAACGGGGATGAACCAATATACATGAGAATATGGTTTGGATTACGTCATGACCGATGTATTGGTATGGGACAATGAAACTGTAACGCCCCGAAAACCACTTTGGAAGGCCTTACCTTCTGAAAACATTCATTCCATGAGAGCAACTAATAAAATCCATAAATAATCGAGGGTCCTTAATTTAACAATATTCAGGCAGAGTCTCCTTTGTTCGGGAAGCTCTACCCAAAACACAACCTTTGCAATTATACTACATTGACCACACCGGGTCCATTGATCCATAAAATATTTACAACATTATTCAAAAGAATAAGCCCAAACCATGGCTACCACATGAAAAGAATTACATTTGAACTTAGCAGTGGAATAAAAAAAAATACTAGACTTTACATGATTGTACATAATTGTTCCTAGTCTAGCACAAAAATAAACGACATCTATAGATGTCCCACTTGGTATCCAAGTACCCCTCTAATGAAGCTTCTACATGGCCTGACTCGTTAGCATTGAGCTCCTCCTCTGACCCATAATCTATAAAATGTTGAACGGTAGGGGGTGATCACGAAGCTCTATAGAAAAATCCTCCTAAACTTAAACAAGGTTTAGAAAACATATAAAAACCGGTTGGTCTCATTTTGTAAATAACATATATCAAAATTTAAAGGAAAAACAGGACATTTAAAATAGATCTCAAGTTTAAGCCATAACAATAATCAAGTGAAAGGATAAAGTAAATTTCACAACAATATACCGTTTTCAACTTTAAGCCATTTAGGCAGGGCACCTTGCGATGCATTGTCCCATACCAATGCACCGTCCGAGACGATTCAACCCATCATTCCATGTATATTGGTTTATTCCCGTACCATGTATGTTGATTGCTTCTCATGAATCAACCCAACGATTATACCTAGTCCACCCATCACAATCACAATCACTTTAGGAAAGGGTGTCTACCATCCCAATGGCAGTGACAAGTACCTTCCCAAGAAAAGTATACCATCCACTAGGATAGACTAACCTCTAACACTCTACGGTATCTCTCGATGACAATTCAAGTCCATCACAACAACTATAAAAATGAGAAAACCAAAATATTTTCAATTCACCAACAATTTCAAATAAATACAAAATCCACAATTTCTCATTTTATAAGCATATCTCAAAAATTCCCAATTTTACCATGTAACAATTCCAATAACCAATTAACAAAAAATAAAATAGATCACAACAACATCATTTATTACTCAACACAATGCACTAAAGTTTTAGAATTCAAGAACAAATTAATATTGAGAGAAAAAAATTCACCTCTCATGAGAATAAGAGTTTTCAAGACAATAAATAGATGTTTTATGGCAATCCAACCATAGCCTTGTTTTAAACATGATAATATTTTCATGAATATAAAAAATCAAATATTTCCTAACACATACCTAAGATTTAGAGTCAATAACATATATATATAGTCATAGCCTCAATGAACAAGAGTGAGAAACCCCTACCTTGAATCAAATATTCCAAGTGAAAGCCCAAGCCGTATAGACCTCCTTCTTCCCTTTTCTTCCTCCCTTAATCTTCCTCTAAGGTTCCAAGAGCTGTGGAGTGAGAGTAGAGTGAAAGAAATGAGAGTAAAGGGGCTGAAATCAGTGTTTTAAACACAGTCAACCTCGAAAAACATTGCTCACAGTCTGTTTTTGTTTTCTCTAAAATTATGGTTTTGCCACTAAAATCTCTAATTTGATTCATATGACTACCCTAAGTTTTTTCGACGTTTCGGATTCATTTTTAATATTATTTTAGCCTAAAAATATTTATTTTTGTGATTTATTTCAAAACTAAAATAAATTTACACTCGAAACAATAAAATTACTATTTTTACTTTGTTACTTGTATAACCTTAAACACCTCAAAAAAATTAAATTTCACAATCAATTTGCCTCCCTAGCATTTATTCTTACGATTTCAATATATATGAATTATTCTTACGTCATTACATATATAAGAATCACTAAACAAGTACATTACTATATTAATATAAATATGTGGGGGTTTACAGGAATGACGGGCACCCTTCCCAACCATTTTTGGAAATGGTTTATTGTTGAGAAATGTATTTTATTGTTTCCATTTAATTATTGCTATGATGTAAATTTGAGATCTATTAAATTGTCCTTGTTTTCTTTCAAAATTGATATATGATATTTGCGAAATGAGACCGACCGATTTTTCTTTGTTGTTCTAAAACCTTGTTCGAGTATGGGAGGAATGTTGCTACAGAGCTTAGTGCTCACCTCTACAAATAATGTCTTTTCATATTTTGGTCCAGCGGAGGAGCTTGGAGTTGAGGAGCTGGTTCATTGAGAAGCCCAAGTACATGGGAATGTGGATCCCGAGGGGCACGTTTAGTGTTATATTTTCTCATGTTCTAGACTAGGAAATTATTTTGAAATAATGTCAAGTTTAATCTTTTGTCATTCTGCTGCCAGGTTAAGGTTGATTCTTTTGGGGATGTAATTTCCATATTTGGGCATATTCTTTTGGATAATGTTGTAAATATTATGGATGATAAATGAAATTCCTTTTTGTTATGAAGTCTATTAGTTGCTCACATGATGTTAATGATTTTAGATGGTAATGTCGTCCAAGGTGATTTTTGGGGCATTACAAATAATCTCATTTTTATTTTGGTTAAGAGTATATGAGGTGATTGGGTGATTATATCTCAAAATAAGTAACACTTGACCTTGTCTCCTAAGAAATTGCCTCCCTAGCATTTATTCTTACGATTTCAATATATATGAATTATTCTTACGTCATTACATATATAAGAATCACTAAACAAGTACATTACTATATTAATATAAATATGTGGGGGTTTACAGGAATGACGGGCACCCTTCCCAACCATTTTTGGAAATGGTTTATTGTTGAGAAATGTATTTTATTGTTTCCATTTAATTATTGCTATGATGTAAATTTGAGATCTATTAAATTGTCCTTGTTTTCTTTCAAAATTTGAGATCTATATATGTGAGTATGTTTTTCTTTTGATTGTATAAAATTGATCCACACATATAACCAATGAGTGAAATAGTTAGTATAATCAGATTATTTCTATTTTAGAGTGCAACCTTGGTGACATTGACATCGAAGCTAGCATTGGATAGCTAATAAAGATCTTTCTCTCTCACTCTCTCTCGGACACACACACACGAGTTTTGGATGTTAATATGGGTGTGAGTACTTTAAATAGCATTTAATCCTACAGCCGAAGCATTGTGTGAATTAATTCAAGTGGATTTGTTATATCTTAATTTTCATCTAATTAGGAATAATAATGTTTTCCAGATAGTTAGACAGTTTGTACGTATCTTATTTGGAAATCTTTATGAAACAAAACTCATCCACTAGGGGTGCCCTAGAGTTTGAACGTCTTGTTGCCTATGCTAAATCTAATGGTGTTTGCCTGTGAAAGTGGTTTTGTATTTAAAAGTAATTTCTATCTTTATTAGAATGTTTTGTTATGCTTTAAATTCCTTTGCATTATATATGTCTTCTGAAAATAAATTGCATTGCATGAACTTTGTGAATTTGGGGCATATCTAAAATATGATTTAAGACTTTGATGGGTAATTTTTGAGTCTTAGTAAGTGTTTTAGGATTTAGTTTATTAGTTGTAGTGTTTTGATAAAAAAGGGGGAAATTTTTGTTTTAAATTTTTTTTTAAAGATGAACCCATAGGTCAAGGTAATCTTTCTATTGGTTCATCTGTGTTCGGTCAGAAAAAAGTAAAAGGGGGAGTTAGATGGTCTTTTATTCATTTCACTCAAAAATCACAACTCTCAAATCCTCTCTCTAGCTTCCGAAATCTATACACTACCCTCTAATCTCATTTCACTTGGGTTCTTCCAATTGCTAAGAGTAAACCTTTGATTTTCAAAAATGGCTCAAAGGAAATTGGGTTTTGGAGTCTAGCTATTCTCTTTTCTATTTCTATAATTAGTATGATTGTTATCGGGATGTCTAGGGTGAGTGTTGCTTCACCAGCGACATTGAATAAATCCAATGGAAGGGGAAACAAGTGGTTGAGAGCTAAGCTCAAGAATTTGAGCTACCGCTTGTGCCCAAGAAATGCCAAAAGAAGACAGGCTACAAGGATACTATTGAGAAGAGGGGAGTAATGTTTAAGCATACGGTGGATGATAAGATCTTGGGTAAGAGTGGGCCTATTGGACAAATTGTGGAGCGAGGCCTCGAGTTTTTCTTCAAGCCAGTTGATGGGTATATTCTTTCCTTTTGCCAAGATTTTTATATTGGTTTGAATGTTTTTTATAATGAGGACCATGGCCTAAAGACGTACCATTGAGGTTACTCCTACTAAGATAATAGAATATATAGAATATATGAGACCTGCTCCCTCTACTATTGACCACCCACACTCAAATTTTACTGCTAAAGACCCTGACGAGCCCAAATTTGACTGGAGCAGGTTCACTTCAAGTCCAGGTCTAGGTCCACTTCAAGTCCAGGTCCAGGTCCACACCAAGGTCCAGGTGGACGTCGCCCAGGTACTCCAAGTGGGCGTCGCCCATGCTCCTCCAAGGGGCGCCGCCCATATGGCTCCAAGCAGTCCTCTCCTTGGCCACTTGACTCCAACATAAGTCCAACATCAAGAGTAAGGGTGAGCCCAGTCCAACTCAGGATCATCCTCCGACTAAATAGGAATATGAGGGAGAAGATACCGGAGAAGATTGAGTCCTACTAAAATAGAACTTACCAAAGTTGTAGAGATCTTCTATATCACGCCACCGCCTCACCGCCATAACCCTAGTTATATAATGTAAGACCTCTGAATGTTGAGGAGAGGCCTCCGAATCCCTTATAGACACTGCTCCCTCTCTCTTTCTCTCTCTCTCTCTCTAAGCACTTTAAACTCTCCGGAGTACCTTGATACATTCATTAATAAAGATCGTCGACCACCGCTGTCATTCGAGAAGTGGACGTAGGTCTCCCGGACCGAACCACTATAAATCTTGGTATTGACTCTATATTTACCGTTTTTCCATACTTGATTGCCATTGATTGCTCATTACTACTCATTAATCATACTTGTGACTGTTGATCTCGCATGAAGACAATTTTGTGCATCATCAGTTTGGTGCCGTTTGTGGGAACGACGTAGTTTATACTACTTTTCAATCCCATTCGCAATCCATGGCGATTACTACCAGATCGATGTCTCAACAACCGGGAGACAATAATCCAGCACACCGGGAGGAGACCCAGCCTCCCCTCGCACCTTCTGAGCTTTCTGCTACAGCGACCGGTCAGTAACAGCAACTCCTCCAAACTATGCAATTGCTGGTGAAACAAAACCAGTAGATCATCCAACTGATGCTCACCTAAGGAGGTGCTACCCCTTATCTGGAAGAAGGAGTCCCTATCCCTCCGACAGGGGAGGAACAGCAACCTGTACCTCATGAGCATCAAGCAGCCCCTCACCATGGGGCCCCTCGCTAGAATGCCCTGCGACCACAGGGCGCCCCTCGCCTAGAAGTCCCTCCTCAACGCGCAAGGAGCTCGCGCATCCCCCTTCTCATGTGCATGCGCATGAGGACGAAGGAGAGAGTCAATATGGAGACCATGAAAGCCAATACCATCACCCGACCGAGGATGTCCCCAACTAGTGGGACGAGAAGATAAGGGAAGTGCAAAACCAGCTTGGCGATGCCCTCAACACCATCAAGGCACAGGCGCCTACGACCGTGGACTACCTGGTAAGACGCACTGACACGCCCTTTATCACTGATATTTTCAACTATCCACTGCCTTCGAAGTTCAAGATGCCCAACATCGAAACCTTCGATGGCAAAAGAGACACCCCCGACCATCTGGATACCTACAAGTCCCTCATGCAGCTCCATAATATGCCAGAGGAGATCATGTGCAGGGCGTTCCCTACCACCTTGAAGGGGTCCGCCCGCCAGTGGTTCTCTAAGCTCAGGCCCTCTTCCATCCGATCCTTCGCAGAGCTAAGTAAGTCCTTCGTCTCCCACTTCATAGGGGGACGCAGCCATAAAAAATCGGTGACCCACCTACTCACCATCAAGCAGGATAGGGACGAAAGCCTTTGTGACTACCTTGCCCGTTTCAATGAGGAGGTCCTCCAAGTTGAAGAACCAGATGACAAGGTAGCCTTAGCCACCTTTATCGCTGGACTTCGTACCTCTAGCTTCATGTTCTCAGTCATAAAAAAGCCGCCCTCTAGCATGCTCGAGTTACTATCTAGGGCCCAAAAATATATGAACGCCGAGGATGTCACCAAAGCCCGTAGAGGTGAGTCCTCCCGAGGGGAGAAAAGGAAAGACAGTCGAGAAGATTGAAGGGAGACTGAGAACAAGAGAAATAAAGTCGAGAGGGTCCCCGCAAAGGACCGTCTCGGACCACTGCCCCCGAGGGACCGACAGCCTTTCACTCCACTCAATGCTTCGGTGGAGCACATCCTACTCCAGATACAGGATGACCTAGCCATCCGCTGGCCCGGAGAGATGAAGTCTGACCCCAAGCGCCGAAATCCTAGTAAGTATTGTCGTTTCCACTGCAATACGGACATGACACGGATGACTGCTTCCAACTGAAGAAGCAGATTGAGGAGCTTATCCAACGGGGTCATCTCAGACAGTATGTGGCTGGTCGAGGACCTGCCCCTCTGTACGAAGAACGAGAATACTAGCAGCCCCTCGGTGAGAGTCAGACCATCGTCGGTGGACTAGGAGAAGGAGGTGACTCCAACTCCGCTAGGAAGGAGAACGCCCGTAAAGCCAGGCAGATAGAGTCTCATAACTCTCGCCCAATGAAGACCCCAGGATATGGGGAGTAGGAGGTCATTACTTTCTCAGACAGAGACCTGGTTGGGGTCCAAATCTCTCATGATGACCCTTTAGTTTTGACCCTGATGGTGGCCAACTACTAAGTCAGGAAGATCCTAGTTGATAGCGAAAGCTCAGCTGACATCCTATTTGCCACAGCTTATGATATCCTTCACCTCGGTAGAGAGAGATTACAGCCTACCAGGACTCCCTTGGTTGGTTTCTCGGGAGAGAGAGTCCAACCTTTGGGATCTATCACCCTGCCTGTCACAGCAAGGACTGCACCAAGGAGTTCTACTATCATGGTAAACTTTCTTGTGATTGATTGCCCTTCTGCTTATAATATAATACTTGGACATCTTGCCCTCAATGCCTTAAGGGCAGTAACCTCTACTTACCACCTCCTCTTCTATATCCCTACTCCTAATGGGATTGGGGAGATTAGAGGAGACCAGGTCTCAGCCATAGAGTGTTACGTGGCCCCTATGAGGGCTAGACGACCGAATGAGACACTCCAGGTCAAGGTCCTTGACCCCAGAGACGACAGTACCTTGGAGAGGGGTGAACCAGTAGAGGAACTTCGCCTGATAATACTAGATGACAGCCTTCCAAAAAAGAAAGTCTACCTAGGCTCCTCGTTCTCCCAAGAGCTGGCATCTACTTTGGTAGACTTCCTCAAGAGAAACACAGATGTCTTCGCCTGGTCCCATGAGGACTTGGAGGGCATTGACCCCGAGGTGGCCTCCCACTGACTGAATGTTGACCCCAGATACAAGTCTGTCCGCCACAAGTTGAGGAGTGTGAGCACTGAGAGGGGGCAAGCCATGGGGGAAGAGGTAGACAAGTTGCTGACTAATGGGTCAGTGAGAGAGGTAGCCTACCCAGAATGGCTATCCAATGTGGTAATGGTGACAAAGGCCAATGGAAAGTGGCGTCTCTACGTGGACTTCACAGAGCTCAACAAAGCCTGTCCCAAAGATAGCTATCCTCTCCTACGCATCGACCTACTCATTGACACCACTGCTGGACACGAACTCCTAAGTTTCCTAGATGCCTACTCCGGTTATAACTAGATCAACATGTTCCCTCCGGACCAGGAGAAAACCTCATTCATTACCCCGAGAGGCACTTACTGTTATAGGGTGATGCCTTTTGGGCTCAAGAACGCTGGTGCCACATACCAGCGCCTCGTTAACAGAATGTTCAAAGCCCAGATTGAGAAGACTATGGAAGCCTATGTGGACGATATGTTAGTAAAGAGTGAAGCAGCTATAGATCACATCTCCCACTTAGAGGAGACCTTTGATGTGTTGAGAGCCTACAAGATGACGTTGAACCCTGAAAAGTGCACATTTGGCGTCAGCTCACAAAAATTCTTAGGCTTCATGGTTCACAGAAGGGGTATTGAAGCCAACCCAGACAAAATCAGAGCTATTATGGAGATGAAGTCCCCAGCTTCAACAAAGGAGGTTCAGTGCCTCAACGGGAGGGTAGCGGCCCTTAACAGGTTTGTCTCTAAATCTGCAGATAAATGCCTGCCCTTTTTTAAGATCCTTCACAGGATTTTCCAGTGGAGTTCAGACACTGAGGAGGCCTTTCAAAAACTCATGGCTTACCTCGCCACACCACCACAGCTCTCCCACACAGTACCAAGAGAAACTCTCTACCTTTACCTCTCCTCTTCTCCGTCTGCTGTAAGTTCTGTACTCATCAGAGAGTATAGGGGCATCCAAAAACCTGTCTACTATGTAAATAGAGCCTACAGAGGAGCAGAGGTGAGGTACTCAGAATTGGAGAAGTTAGCCCTCGCCCTTGTCACGGCCGCTAGACGTCTGTGCCATTATTTTCAAAGTCATACCATTGTGGTGGTCACGGATCAGCCACTCAAAAGAATTTTGGGGAAGCCTGACGTCTCCGACAGACTGCTCAAGTGGGTTGTAGAGTTGAATGAATTTGATGTGCAGTACCAGTCTAGGGCTGCGATCAAAGCGCAAGCCCTTGCAGATTTTGTAGCAGAGACCACACCCTTACAGAAGTCACAAGGGGAGGTAGCAGAGCCTTCCTGTTCAGTATATGTTGACACAATCCAACAAAACATTGCAGGGAGACCCGATGACCATGAGAAGGAAAATGGGGATGAGCCACAGCCCTGGGCGCTACCCACTAAGCCTAGAGCGCCGCTCGCCTGGCCCGGGGCGCCACCCACCTCACCTTGGGGACGACTTCCTCAGCCTTCATCACGCCCCACTCTTCCCTCTCTCCAAACTTCGCCTCCATCACCCGCTATACCATCTTGGGAACTTTACGTAGATGGATCCTCCACTAGTGAGGGTGGTGGAGCCGGGCTAGTACTGATCAGCCCACATGGCACTCCCTTGAAGTATGCAATCTCGTTACACTTTGCCACGTCAAACAATCAGGCTGAGTACGAGGCCCTCGTATCAGGCTTCAGACTGGCTTTGGAGATGGAGGTCCTCTACTTAACAGCCTACAGTGACTCTCATCTCGTGCTCAACTAGGTAAAGGGAGATTTTGAAGCCAAGGAAGAAAGGATGCAGGAGTACCTCTCGATGGTCCAAGCACTCCTCACAAGGCTTGTTCGCTTTGAGATCCACTATGTACCTCGAGAAGAGAATGCCATGGCAGATGCTTTCGCCAAGTTTGCCTCTGCCAACATACTCATGGGACAAATGTTGACAGATCACCAGTTTGAGCCTAGCACCTCCAAGCCAGAGAAGGACAAGGTTCACTGTGCATCATCAGAGTCCAACTGGATGACTCCCATCCGAGCCTACCTACAAGAGGGCACTCTCCCAGATAGCCCAGTGGAAGCCAGAAGATTGAGAATGAGAGCATCTAGGTATGTCATCCTATAGAACACCCTCTATAAGAAAAGCCATTTTTCCCCCTACTTCGCTGTCTCACCCCAGAGGAGGCAGATTATGCTATGAGGGAGATCCATGAGGGGATATGTGGGAACCACTCAGGAGGGTGTGCACTGGATCATAAGGCAGTCAGACAAGGATACTATTGGCCCACCATGATCCAAGACGCCAGAGACTTTGTTAAGAGATGTGATAAGTGTCAGCGTTTTACGACCGTGCCCAGACAGCCACCCGAGGAACTCACCACCATTCAGAGTCCATGGCCCTTCTCCTTGTGGGGGATCGACATTCTAGGCCCCCTCCCTGTGAATCGAGGCCAATGCAAGTTTGTAGTCATCGCCATCGACTACTTTACTAAATGGGCAGAAGCTAAAGCCTTAGCTAGAATCACAAATCAGAAGATATAAGGCTTCATATGGAGGAGTCTAGTTTGTCGCTTCGGAGTACCTCATGCCATTGTGAGCAACAACGCCAAGCAGTTTGATAATAAACTCCTATACACCTTCTGTACGGACCTCCAGATTAAGCAACCTCACTCTAGCCCCGCCCATCCACAGGCGAACGGGCAAGCAGAGGTCACTGTCAGGACTATACTCCGTAACTTGAAATTCAAATTACAGACTGCAAAAGAGAAGTGGGTAGACGAACTCCCAGGAGTACTATGGGCATATCAGACCACACCAAGAGGTCCTACGGGCGAGATCCCATTCTCTCTCGCCTATGGAACAGAGGCAGTGATACCCGTTGAAATCGGGGTACACTCCCTTAGGGTCCAGAACCATGACCCTACCAATAAGGAAGAAAGCCTCCGCATCAACCTTTACTTGGTGGAGGAGGAGAGCGAGATAGCCATATTCAGGAATACAGAGTACAAGCGTCGTATGACCAAGTACTACAATTCGAGAGTGAAGCCTCGTGCCTTCTCACCCGGGGACCTAGTCCTCAAGAAGGTCATCCTGTCTACCAAAGACTCCCGGAAAGGGAAATTGGGACTCAACTGGGAAGGACCCTACACGGTCACGGAAGTAGTAAGGCTAGGTACCTACAGAATCCAGAATTTTGAAGGGAAGGTCCTAGGCCACCCATGGAATGTAGAACATCTAAAGAAATACTACTAGTAGTTGGGGGTAGTAAGTCATGAGTGGGTGACTACCATTTAGGTTATTCGTTTTGTTAGTCAATTTTCTATGTTTGTCTTTTTCCTTCGAATGTTATTGAATTATGAAATAAAATTTCTCAATATTTTTCTCAAAAAGTTATATTTCACTTAAAAGTCATGAGACCTTTACAAAAGTAGTCTTCATTCAAGACTAGAAGCTTCTACAAAAGAGTTAGACATAGTCCGACAAGCAAAAAATACAAAGTGTCACACCCCTACTGACTCTCACTGCCTCCACTCACACAATCGCCCTCATCATCGGACTCAAGGGCCTCATAAGACTTGAGATCAGAAAGGTCACAGTAAGGGAATGTTGCTTAAGCCTTCCTCCTGAGCTCTTCGTAGCCGTCAACGAAGGCACTGACCCTGGCTCTCTCAACCACGACCCTAGCTCTCTCAGCAGCATCCCTCTGAGTCTCCGCCCTGGTAGCCCTCTCAATGGCAACCTGAAGATCAGCCTCAAGACGGGCTGCCTTCCCCTGTGACAGCCTCAATTGCTCAGCATCACCCTCTCGTGTCTGTCGCTCGAGCCCTAACTGCTTCTCGACATCCTCTCACGCCGTCGAGCTAGCTCTACGGCGTTCTCTCGCGTCTGCCGCTCCAGCTGAAGCTACTCCTCCGTAGCCAAACGCGCTTGCCTCTCCATCGCTAGACCATAGGCAACGTCCTCTACCTACAAGGTGTTGTTGAATAGATAGGTTAAGGCAGCTGTAACCTATTAACATTCAAAGGCAAAGAGGAGCAAAGAGTTAAATCAAAGTGCAACAAAGAAAGACCTATTTCAAAGCAGGAGTATAAGACATACCAAGGTAAAGCCCTCAATGGTAGCGTTAATCGCGCCAACCGGACCTCGAGAAGCAATCTCTTGAGCCCCAATGCCGGTCACGAAGGCACTGAATCTCTCTCTTGCCAAATCCACATCGTGTAGCATGGACGCTGGTGCGTCACCCTGGGAATGAAGCCTAGACGGACCCTCTGTCTTAGTGAGACCTGGCACCGAAACCTCGGCGACTTCCACAGCACGAGGACCACCCCTAGGGGGCGATAAAACAGTAGTCAAAGTAGGGGGAGGAGCATCACTCGGCCCTGTCTCCTCAAGACCACCCAAACTGGGGGCATCAATCCTCGCCCTCTTAGAAAGGGGAGGACAAGGAGCTATCCTGGAAACACTGACCTCTTCTACCATGGACCTGTCAAGTGGAGGACCTGCTGAACCAAGAGTCAGCCATGAATCCTATAGGCCTGGAATCCTGCAACACAGTCTTTTCAAAAAAAAAAAACTACAAGAGAAGTCAAGTACCTTTCTTCTTCAGCCTTGAAGGAGCCGCAGGATAACCTGCTGACGACATAATGTCGGAATGATCCCTAGTTGGATTGTTACAGACTGCCTCGAGTAATCTCTTTTGTACATCAGTGAGGGTTGGCATGGCTGTAAGAGAACATTCGCACCACAAGAACAAATACGTGAAAGGCACATAAAAGGCAAAAGTTGAAGATAAAATTTCTACCCAGTTTGGTCTTGGGGACAAAGTCCCATTGGTAGGCACTCTTACACGATCAGACTTGGAAGCCCACTCGCCTCCGACAAAGAAGAACTTCTTCTTCCACTTGTGAAGATTGGAGGTAAGCCTAGTGATAAACTTCCCTGCCCTGGGGGAAAATCGATACCATCCCCAGTAGGGAGTGGGATTCTCGCGAAGTGAGTAAGTGGCCAAGAACTCCTTGAACAGCGGTGGAACACTAGCTGCATGCGTTAACCGCAACAGTGCAAAGAAAGTCAATAATACCCTCCAACCGTTCGAAGCTAACCTCCCAGGAACCAACGATAGATGCTCCAGGACTCGACATATGGGCCTAGGAATCGGGAATCTCAAGCCCGCCTTTAACATTCCCTCGTAAAGGACTATCTCATCCGGAGAATCGCAACAAGCCGATTCATCGGCCTCCGCATGACGACATAATACCGAAGGTGGGATGCGGTGCAAGGAAATTAACTCCGTAATATCTTCATCACACTAAAAGGAGCTAAATATAGAGGTTACCTTAGAACAGTCGTCTCCATCACCGATCGGACTTTCCTCAAGATCCCTGGCAACCTCCCGCTCGTCTGAATGAAAATCCAGCAAGAAATGAAGCTAAGTCAATGGAACACAAAGCACCTGTACCAACAGGAGAGCAAAAAGAATACTGGGAGCATACCTTGACAGTCAGTACCGTCACCATCACTTATCAGCCGTTTCCTACTCTCACGAAGAAGAGGTCGAACTGGGCATGGGGCATTGCCCAGCGCATCATGGGAACCTCCTGGAGTGTCCGAGGTGCCACCCAACCCATGGTGGGCACCCTCTGCATCTCTTGATGATCCACCCCACTGCCCACATGAGCTAGGAGTCCCTTTGGATATACCAAAAGGATTATCTGAAGTCCTCCCACAGATACTTAATCCGCCGCTAATAGTCCTAAAAGGTCTCTCATCAGCCACTGGAGCCACACCAAAACCACCACAAGGAGGAGGACCCAAGCATCCGAAGCCCGATGGAGAGTTATCCAAACCTTTAGCGTTGCCCGGAACCCGGCTATTTGCCTCGCCGAATATGGTAGCACCAAAAAAGTTACCTGTCAAACCCACTGTGGCGCTGCCTGCTTGGCCCAGGGCGCCGCCTCCTCATGTAAAACTAGCTCCTCGTCGCTGCTCCTCGCCAAGACCCAGCTCCACGCCACTTCCTCTTGCCTCGCCTCCTCCATTTCTCAGACCACCCCTTGTCCTCATCTATGTGTGTTGAGCCTTAACCCAAAGAAAAAAGAAATGGTAGTGGACAGTGAATAGGTGAAGCCCCTATTTATAGGGGAAGAATGACCTCCTAAAATAAATATGTTGAAACTCCCTGGAATGAGTAATGAGCTAAATAATAGTCTTTATAATGAAGAAGTAATAAAAAAAAGAGAGAGAAAGAGAGGAGGAGGGAGCATTAGGCGCCAAGAGAAGGCCAAAAAAAAATGAAAGAGAAGAGGAAGCTAGCGGCAGACCAAGAAAAAATAAAGAAAAGGAAGGAGATACATTCGGTCGGCGCCCAGTGTAGACTAAGTGAAGACAAAGAAAAAATAAAACAAATGAAGGAGATCCATTCGGTTGGCGCCCAGTGTAGACTAAGTGAAGACAAAGAAAAAATAAAGAAAAGGAAGGAGATCCATTCAGTCGGTGCCCAGTGTAGACTAAGTGAAGATAAAGAAAAAAAAAAGAAAAGGAAGAAGAGCTAGGGCATGAGGCGGTGCCCAGGTGAGATCCCAACCAAGTGAAGACAAAGAAAAAAAAAAAAAAGAAAGGAGAAAAAGTTAAAAAATTGGAAGTATATCAAGTAACTTTATATATGTGTATATATATATATAAAGGTACACATATATGTAAAAGTGTATGTTACTTTATGTATATATATATATATATAAGTTACTTTATGTATATATTTATATATATAAATGTATGTTACTTTATATATATATATTTATATATATATATATATACATTCTTCGTCTGATATCAAAAAATTTAATGAGTCCTCGGGAAGGAAAAGACACCGGAGAAAACAAGAAAATTCAACCTCATCCCGATTAAGACGAACACATGCCAACAACCTCTTCCTCTCGCAAAAATTCAGAGGCTCGGGGCATAGGGGACAAATGACGAGCCCGAATTTGACTGGAGTAGGTCCACTTCAAGTCCAGGTCCAGGTCCAAGGTCCAAGGTCCAGGTCCAGGTCCACTTCAAGTCCAGGTCTAGGTCCACTTCAAGTCCACGTCCAGGTCCACACCAAGGTCCAGGTGGACGTCGCCCAGGTACTCCAAGTGGGTGTCGCCCATGCTCCTCCAAGGGGCGCCGCCCATATGGCTCCAAGCGGTCCTCTCCTTGGCCACTTGACTCCAACATAAGTCCAACATTATGAGCAAGAGTGAGCCTAATCCAACTCAGGATCATCCTCCGATTGAATAGGAACACGAGGGAGAAGATACCAGAGAAGATTGAATCCTACTAAAATAGAACTTACCAAAGTTGTAGAGATCTTCTATATCACGCCACCGCCTCACCGTCATAACCCTAGCTATATAATGTAAGACCTCTGAATGTTGAGGAGAGGCCTCCGAATCCCTTACACACCCTGCTCCCTCTCTCAAAGCACTGTAAACTATCTGGAGTACCTCGTCAGCCACCGCTGTCATTCGAGAAGTGGACGTAGGTCACCCAGACCGAACCACTATAAATCTTGGTGTTGACTCTATGTTTACCGTTTTACCACACTTGATTGCCATTGATTGCTCATTACTACTCATTAATCATACTCGTGACTGTTGATCACGCACGAAGACAATTTTGTGCATCATCAGACCCTGTTGAGTATTCCAAGGAGATATATGATAGACCTAAGCAGTTTAAGGGAATTTTTATTCATGGTAGATTGGACGTGGAGCATAGGACTATGAATAAGATTCTTCACTACAATGTTTATCCTAAGGGATCAGAGAAAAAGCCTGACATGCCCAAGATCATTCTGTTGCATGATTTTTTAGCAGGTCTGAGGATTGATATTGCACAAATTATCTGAGGAGTCATGAGAGATTACTTACAAAGAGAAATATGAGGGAAACATGCCTTGTGGACGTATGGTGACAGACCTTTGCCTTAGAGTAGGAGTGAAAAAGGGACCAATAGATCAGTTATTTCCTCCTAAGAGTGAACCTATTAGTAGTCAGAGTGAGAGGAAGAGTTTTTCGATGTCCAAGACTGGTGGTTCTGGGAGTAAGACTAAGCTTATTTCTACCACTTTTGCACAATAGTCTCCTACCTACCAAGCTATAGTACATCAGCGAGTGATGCGATTAGAGGAGAGGTTGGGAGGTTTGGGAATGGTGATTGACATCAATTAGATGTAAATTAGAAGTATTAAAAAATTTGAATTAGTAGAATTACCGCACTAAAAAGTCGTAATTAAAGTAAATTAGGGTTAGTGCGGGAATTATTCATTTTAACAGTTTTTATCTACAGTTACAAGATAAATGCAGAAATAACCAAAGAAGAAGGGAGCAATGTCAAGAAGATGGAAACTCTAGGAGGTCAAAGTGTAATAGTCCAAACATGAAAAATCAGAAGCCATGCAAGTTGCAAAACCACTTGCACCACCGTCTGGACGGCACTGCCACCGTCCGGACGGTCCTCCTTAGTCATCACATGCAAACCTCCACCTCCTGCTTCCATTTTCGCCTATAAAAGGGACCTTCACCTCCTTTGCATGCAGGCCAGACCAGCTACCAAACCACCTCCAGAAACCAAGTTTGAAGAGCTCCCAAGACACAATACAAAGAGAGAAAAAGAGATACCAAGTGAGAACACGTTTCGGTCCGTGTTATAGTGTAGTCCAAATCCTGTACTTTTATTTCTGTAATGACAACTGCTATCACTCCTTGCTTGTCTATAGCAATGGAGCGTGAGTAGTCGTTTATACCCTTCAAACTAGGGTAAACATATGTATAATATTGCTTGAGTTCTGGAAATGTTGATGTTTTATTTATATGTTTATACTAATATCTATATATAATAGACTGACAGTTTATACTGGCGGTTATGTACGTTGTTCAATTTATATAATAGACTGAAAGTTTATACTGGCGGTTATATACGTTGTTCAATTTACAATATATTACTGACAGTCTAACAACCACGGTGTTCCTATTGGTATGGCTTTGCTTCCACTGGAATACTGAGGCTGTTTAACTGGCGGTTATGTAACCAGCTTTCTTAAGAAGTTGCTGGGTTATGTTATATAGTACCACCAACATAGCTTAATAAGCGACTGGGTTATGGCTTATTTATACGCATTTGCAATCATGAGAACCTATTGAATAATTCTAGTATTCCGTGTGGTTGACATATCTAAACACCGCTAACCTGACAAGTTGCTGTGTTATGATTTCTTACTTCCAGCTGACCTGACAAGTTGCTGGGAGATAATTTACACAACCTGCGAATTTACTTGGATTAATCAATTGACATATTTATAACCAGTGTGGCCTAAGAAGCAGCTGTGTTACAAAATATTACCACCAGTGTAGCTTGAGAAGCAGCTGTGTTATGATTTATATAAATCAGACCTGCTGATTAACTTTCCAGTAAAATGGAAGTTAATTGTTGTGAGGTAGCATTTCCAGTAACTTAAGAAATGCAAAGCATATGGATCCCTAAAATGAAGGGTATCTTTTAATTTCTTGTCAGTTATCTGCTTTATTTACGCACTTTATTATATCTGCACTTTACTTTCGCCTGCCTTTTATTTTAAAACAAGTTAATTATACTAAGCTCACACCACAAGCAATCAAACATCAAACTACTTCAAATAAACCACTTTACTTTTTTTGATATTTTATTTTTATTTATTTAGTTTTTTTTAGAATTACTTAACTCTTCGTGGGATCGATACTTGGACTTAAAACCGAGAAAACTACAATTCGACCACTTATACTTGGGTGTAATATAATAATATAATTTCGACACACTAAAAAGTGCGAATCAAATGGCTTGTCTATAATAAGACATTCATAGAGTAGACTTGAGGTGAAGGTGGATGATTACTTTAGGGTGATACATATGATGTTTGAGATTCTGATTTCGGGAGGGAGACTTCCGGGGATTACTCCACTCCTTATTTGTACCACTACTTCGAGATAGTCTGTACCACCTATTGTTGCTCAGCCTATTTTTGCTTTGGAGGAGAGTTAGAGTGGTGGGAGTAGGAATGGGAATACGACAGGGTCTAAGGATGATGAGGATTATGAAGAGTTTAAAGCATTTGATTGATGTTGGACATAGGAGTTTTCTTTTTGTTTTCTTGTTTTTACGAAGCACTTAGGTTTTAGTAGTGTAATAGTTGTCTAGTTGGGTAGTGATAGCCTAAGTAGAAAAACCTTAGGTTTGTTGAAGGCTATTACATTTTGTTTTTCTAACCCAATGGCAAAATAATGAGTGTATAATATTGCTTATGTTATATTTCATATCGTTCATTTTAGCTTTGTTATTTATCTTGCTTCAATTTAGTTTTGTATTTTATAGGAAATTTATGTGTTTGCAGGTGAATTGATTAAAGGCAAAGGTTTTACATTGATTTTTATGTTTGTAAGACTTTGGGAATGAGCTAGGTGAGCAACGAGTTGAACTAAGAGCATTATAGTGGAAATTCAGAAAAAGTGAGGTCCTACCAGTAGGTTTCCTATCGGTTTTGTGACGCCCCTAAAACCAGGGATCCTTTGCCAACCTATTGATCACCCATCAACCTGTGGAAGTACCTATGAAATTTGCATAACTTGACACCACGACATAGCATCCCCTTCACCAGGATCATAAACAACACAGAGTTTAGGCAGAGTTTCCCTTGTACCCGACATTCCCAAACACATAACCTGCGTACATTTCAATCACTTGACCATTCTAAGGTCCAATATAAATCAATTTGTCCTTAATAATGCTTTAATTACATCCTTTGAACATAAGGACTCTAGGCTCGAAGTCTTGACATGTGACGCCCCAAAATTCGGGGGTCCTTTGTCAATCGTTGACCATCCGTCAACCTGCAGAAATACCCGTGGATGTCGCACAACCAGACACCACGTCAAAAACATCCCTTGACCGAGGTCATAACCTACGATGTACCTCGAATTATAACATTCGTTTAATCCAAATCCAAGTCCCAATTAACATGGTTCATACCCCATTAGGGTCTAATTAGATCATTAAAAGAAAGGAAGTTCAAAGCCCAAAGCTTGGCAAAGTTTTTATAAAATTTCAGATTTTTAGACTGGCTATTGGTAGGTGTATATCAGCTACCGGTAGCTCGGGTATTTTGAAAAATTTCTACCGGAAGCTACCTATTAGCTACCAGTAGTTAAAACCCACTGGACCAGTGACTACCGGTTGACTATCGGTAGCCTGTGACCTTCTGGGTTACAACTACCGGTTGACTACCGGTAGCTGTTATCTTCTGGACCATGAGCTACCGGTAGTTCGTGTCCAGAAGGCAATTATTTACCTGTGAACTACCGGTAGTCCCTATCAGTAGCTCCTTTCCAGTTTTGCTTATTTTCCTTGTTTTTTATTTCCCATTTATCCCAAACCTTTCTAACACCAATCCAAACTCTTACAACCATATATTTGAACATCCATCATGGTTTATATAGGATTGATTACAACATTCGCATGCGATTTCGTTTAATTACTTGCCAAAATAAATATTCATTGTAATGTTTACAATTTACTCAAAAATAGGCCACATTCTGGCTTCTTCATCCATGAGGCTCAAAGTGTGAGCCATCCACTGGCACGAACCCCTTACCTGAAATGTTTTCCCATAAAGGGTGAGCTACGCTTAATAGAGTATTCCCTAAATAGGCTACTCCCCAACCCAAATGCACATGAAATGCTCATATGCAACCAATTCACCATTCATACATTACTAACATGAATATGCTATCAATGTTAAAAATTTAAAAGGCAATGAAATGGAATGAGATGAGACTCACTCTCACTACCCAACTCAAGCCCTTCCCAACTCTTCGACACATGCAATTGCTAAAGCGCATTTGCCCATCATCTATGATCCCGAGCCCTTCCCGACTCTCCAACAAATGCAATTTTCCATGTGTACAATTCCGTCATTTATGTTATACATTAAATGACATTTTTCAGTCTGGGGTCTTGTATGGGGTGAGTATTTATGGACTTACACCAATGACACTCAACCGACACAGGATTTATGGACTTCCACCATCGGTCCTGCGTACACCGACACACTTTATGGACAAACACCAACGGAAGTGCGTATCCAAATCACTGGCCCTTACACCCGAGGGAACTTCTAGCCCTTTTTGCTAACCCCGACCCTCACACCTTGTAAACCGTGCAGTTCGGCCAAGTCATTAACTTAGTTCCCTCGAGCCCACTCGTCATCCACCCATGTGGTATTGACTCCTTTCATGCACAACCACCCATTTAATGCAATATTTCCGTGCACATGTAATGTAATGCCTTATTACAACTCTATTACAATGTTCATTATGCAATGTGTGCCATATGAACCATTTCAAACTCAAGTCATATAATCCATGACAAATTATATCAAAAGCATATAATTTTCATAACTCACAATGTCAATAAACCAATATGCATTTATCAACATTTTATCCAAAGCTCAAGTCCAAGCATGTTATCTCATATCAAGCAATAACACACTTCTAAAATCAAGACATTATGTAAACACATAACATGCCCATAATTCAAGAAATTACATTAAGCAATTTCTACATACTCACTTCAAGATAGAATATATTCTACCTAATTTCAATACTCATTTCATCAAAATCAATTTTATAGGCAAGTCATATATATATCTATATTAACCTACCCATTTCATCATAACATTTAAAAGGGTGAATACACCTAATTAGGAGAATCTCATACCTCTTGTCGCGTGAAACAAGTTGTAGAAGCTCCAAGGGACCAACCCAACTCAATCCCAAGCTCTTCCAAGAATTTTGGTTTTCCCACCTTCGTTGAAAGCCCTCGTTTTTGGTGCGTATGCGTAACCCTTATCGAGGAGACCAACTTTTTCTCTTGGCCCGAATGGATCCGAGCATCGTAGCTCTATAGATCGTAGAGAGAAGGTGAGTTTTCTTTTTTTTTTCCCTCTCTTCTTCTTCCCTCTTTCTATTGGCTCAAGACTTGCTGAAACAATGGGGAAAATCTAATTTTTTCCTATTTATATTTTTAGAATACTTGGCCCAAAATGCACCACATAGCCCCTTTTAATTCCAGGTCCGTTTTTGTCCCGAAATGATTAAATTTTGCTCCGTTTCAAGTTCAAAGTATTTTTAATTTGTCTTGAATTCATTTATTTAAAAAAATCTCATAATTTTCCAAAAAATTTCCTATTTGGTTCTCTCGGGGCCCACCGCCTCGTAAAACGCAAAAAACCGACTATCTAAAAATTCGATAAAATTTGACATGGTCACTAGATTTCGCGAGATGAATCCAACGGTGAGGTCCGTTTCGTCATCCGAGCTCTAAAAAATTTCAAAATTTTAACCCGAACCATGGTGGCAATTTTACCGTTTTGCCCTTTATTTATAAAAGTTTAAATTTATCTGGGTTTTTACATGACAAGATTATTTTAAATTTTTTAAAATTTAACAGGACCTACCGATAGATAATCCGCATTCTATCGATAGAAGAGCTCTCTGGAATTTTTCTACTGGTAGATAATCAATGTTCTACTGGTAGTAGCCCAGTTTGACCCCAATGCAATCCTTTTTCAATTACAACTCATCCAATATCATACAACACCTACCCCAACTCATATAACATCCAATTTTACAAAAAATATAGTTCATATGTGTTTATTTACAATCCTTTATATAATATCACATGTCCGAAAACTAATTACACACTTGTTTTTAAAAAATGTAATTCAAAGCCACAACTTGACTTTCTTCATCAATGAGGGCCCAAGTGAGAGTCATCCATCGGCTCTTGTCTCGCACCTGAAATGTTGTCCCCATAAAGGGTGAGTCACGCTCAATTGGGTACCTCCTAAAGAGGTTACTCCTCAACCTAGATGTATATGAAATGCTCACATGTAATTCAACAATCAAACAAACATTCATCTAAGAATATACAACTTCAAGAATGAATGGCATAATGCCATGCCATGTTAAAAGGTGAGACTCACACATGCAATGCAACCCAAGCATTCATAGGCTCCCATAGATATAGGATTGGAATACACACGTTGTGGGAATGACGGCCCAAGCTTTAAGTTTTCTTCTTCTTTTTCTTCCCAAGCTATTCTTCTTCTTATTTTATTCTTCGCTACTTAGGTTTAGTCGCGAGCAAAGTTCTTCATTATTTTTAATTTCATCAAATAATTATGGTATTTGTTTGTTATTGTAATTGCTTTTAATTTCTAGTTTGAATACAAAGTTCGTAATTCAAGTTTGATTTCAATTTTTTGGTCATCTTTAATTGCAATGTCTTGCTTTATTGTTTTTGCTTTCATTTCCAATATAAATGAGTAGTTTCATAACCAGGATATCCGAGGCTGGATTCTAATCCATGAGTGGGTAGTCTCAACTTAGCCGGGGTTTCAAAATTTTAAGTTAATTTGTGGTTTAATTAATTGATTTTGAAAACATCATTGGTTTTTTAGTATCTTTGATTAGCCGTAGACAATTGGTTTTGGCACGGTTAATTCTTAGAGCCTTTGACCTTTGCTTAATTGTAGACAATTGATTTTGGCACTATTAATTCTTAAAGTTTCTATAATCAGTTTAATATAACTTATTTCATAAATTAATTTTATCATTGAATTACATCTTCCCTGAATTTTGCTTCTTAGTTGAATATCATTTGTGAGTTTGAATACAATCTTTGATGAGTTATAAATTAGGTTGAAATTATTACTCATGGTGAGATGAAACCCTATGATTATTCAGTTTTGTTTAATATTATTTATTCAAATTTATTAATTCTCACTATTTCTTAAATTTTAAAAGATTTTTACTTTTAGTTTCACATTACCTATTGAATTTGTCAAGAGTTTTTTTCTTGAGGAGACAATATCATTTTTTTCTAAGTTGGTATATGATACATTTCCTATGTTTGGGAACAACATTTATATTTTACCACTTTAAGGGTCAAGCGAAAAAATCATCTGGATTATATTATTCTCTCATAATTACTATGAAAGTTTATATATTCAAATTGAAGCTTGAATTATTTTCATAGTGGCACTCTATAGGAGTTTATTCTATTTGACTATCATACTCATGTTTTTATTTGAAGCTTAAATTTATGGACACCATGATCATGTAATTTTTGTGATTTATTTTATGAGATTCACATATTAAAAAACTTGACATCTATAGTGGTGATGAATGAATAACTCATGTAAATCTTGTGTAGAGCCTTGTTGAAGGGTTATAATACATTTACTCAAGGACTAGCCTTTCAATTTCAATCTCACTCAATAATCTAATCATTTTTGCTTTGGTTAGAGTATATCAGGAGTTTAGTTGGTTAAATCTCAAAATAAGCTTAGGCCATTTGTGTAATTGATTCTTGTTTGAGCCAAAAAGAAATATCGTTTCTTTGCCATAAACAATAACCAAGACAAGCATAAAAGATTTATACCTTACCTTGGTTATCTTGGGAATTGTTATGCACATGTTATTATATTGAAAAAATTGTTGGTAGATGCCCAATCAGAAAGAAAAAAAAGACGAAAATTGTGTGAAATTGCAAAAACATTTGGAAAAGCCAAAGGTTGTGAAAAAAAAAGAGAGAAAAATTAAGGATATAATGTTACCAAGATTTATCGAAATGAGAAGGCACCGTTTTGATCAATGATGACATTGTTGGGATAAATTCTTTTGAATTCGTATAGCCCTTTATTTATTTAACCTTCACCTGAGGCCACATTACAACTAGAAAAATCCAATTTGATCTTGGGGATTGTGACAAGTGTACATACGTAAATGAAATAAGAGATGCACCAACTATGTTACTTCCATTACTCTAACATTTTTTCATGAGATAATGCCAATGTCGTTTTATTTGAATGATGTCTTTCATTTCAAAAATATATGTGAGTTCTATTTTGCTTTAATTGTGTAATTTCTTCTCTCACATATAACTATGAGTGAAACAATCACTATAATCAAAGGTTTTTTGTTTCAAATGTGAAATCTTGGTTAGATTTGCATCAAAACATACATTGGATAGCTAATAAAGATGAGGATGTTGTTTAATAAATTTTTGAAATTTCACACACAGACATGAGTTTCTGATGCTAATATGTGTGTCAACACTCATACATACCATGTAAATCTATAGCATGGCTTTGTGTGAACTAATTTGAGTGGATGTAGTTTATCTTAAATTTCATTTTAATTAGGGAATAATAATATGTTTGGATAGAGAAAAATAAGTTTATAGGTATCTTTTCTTGAAACCTTCACGAGAGAAAACTAGTCCACAAGGAGTAACCTAGAGGTTTAACAACTCATTGCATATAGCTAAATGTAATCGTGATCACCTAAGATAGTGGTTTTGTGATTTAAATTTAATTGTTTTGTTGTGCTTTAAATTTTCTTGTATAATATATCTACCCTATTTGGATTAAATTGCTTTGCATACACTTTGAGAAATCTAGGCATATATGGAATATAATTTATGGCATTATTGTTAGGTTTTGGGTGATTGTAAATTTTTCCCAGGACTTAGTGTGCTAGTCTTGTTTTCTTTTCTTTAAAAAAAGAAAACGAAAACTAACTTTGTACCAGTACATCGCTTATGAGTTTTATCGGTTCAACTGTATTCTACTTAAAATTGTGATTTTTAAAAGGGAGTTAGAAGGTTCTTTTATTTCATCCCAACATGAAATCTCCATTGTTTGACTCTCATTCTACTTAAATCCTCCAAGCACCCTAACTCATCTTCTAATTCCTCCCCCAATCACCTAACTTTCTTCAATTGATTCTAGAGAACACATGACAATGGTGGCTCAACAACCATTGATTTTGACTACCCATAATTGGATCTTTTGGGTATGAATATTTACACCTCTCTCACCACTTTGGGAGTAGTATTGATGGATATGGCAACAACTAGAGGCTTCTCATTTGCCGCGAAGAGGAAAGGAAAGGGCCATGTGACTGAGATTGAGCAGCCAAGGTCATAGAAGAGACATAAAACTGAATATGGAGCAACTATTGCTAAGAGATGGGCCTCTTGTGGGAGGATGGTTGATCAGAGGAGCTTGGTTAAGATCAGGATAGTTAGACAAATTACAGAGCGAGGACTTAAGTTTGTCTTCGTAAAGGTGGAGGGGTACATTCTTTTCACTATATAATGAATTTTATGGTAGTTTGAGCTTAGTTGACAATGATTTGATGACACTTAGGAATGTGGTTTGAGGTCGTGTTATTGAGTTTACCCCCAGTAGAATAGCTGCCTATAGGGGTATGTGAGGTCTGACTCTTCCATTATTATAAGCTCTCACATATTTATATTAATATATAGTAATATAATTATTTAGTAATTCTTATATACATAATGATGTATGCATGAACTAGGTAGGTTGTAAGAGTAGAAGTTGGAAGTATTCTGGAGTGAAGACGCACTTTAGAAATAGTTTGGGTAAGAAGGATTTTTGACACTTCCCTAGTGTTTGGATCATAACTCTTTATTATGATTTTCATTTGATCTCAAATTTTCACTGTAGATAGTAGACTTCCAGAGCTACAAAAGAGTATTTTATAAAAAAATTTTAAATCGACCTCTAAATAGGCCAAAACTTCACTGGAAGTTTTAACAGAAATTGAGATGGCGTTCAAACGCCAAATGACGTTTGAACGTAAAGCAGTAAATTGCACTATTGACGTTCGAACATGAATCGATGTTCGAACGACTATGACTCCCAGTACTTTGGTGTCTGATGAGCTCTAATGAAAATGCAAAAGTACTGGGAGCAACCAACGTTCGAAAGCCAAATTGACATTTGAACGTAAATCAATAAATTGCACAAGTGACGTTCGAACACCAAATGACGTTCGAACGTGACTTAATAATTTGGGTTCCAAAATCATGCACCGAAGGCCATTTCTTCCACTATAAATACTTAAGCACACCTCCATTAGCCCCATTTCAACATTTCTAACCCTAGAAAAGCTTAGAGAGAAAGAAAGAAAGGGAAAACAAGAGATTCAATGGTTGATTCAAGTTGTGAAAGATTAAATCTTCATCTTCTTCACACAAAACTAAGGAAACAAGGTAGGAGATTCTTCTCAAGTTCTTTCATTAAGACTCAAGGTATAATTATTTATGTTTTTCATCTTATTGATCATTATATTTCTTGGTTTCTTTATCATTGGAACGTAGTCTTAAACAAAAATATATGTTTGGGTTCAACGAATATTTGTTCTTAAATTTCTAAAACCCTAGTTTTTCCAAAATACATGTTCTATTGTGAAATTAATATGGATTCTTGATTTCTAAATTCATGTTCTTGATTAAATCATGTTTTCATCTAATACTTGTTCTCGTTCCAAGAAATCTTGAGTTTTGGCAAAACCCTAGAATTTAGATACTGAAATTATGAATGATTTCTTGATATGATCTCTTGCCTATTTTAATTCCTTTATTACTATAGTATATTAAGAATAGTATAATTGTGATACTTCAATCATGAACAAAAATTATAATTGGTTAAGATTATGGTTGTTGAGAATATTTTGGCTTCATCTCTTGTATGGTTTGTTATGACGGAATTGAATTGCCTTCAAGAGCTGTCGTAGAGTGTTAGATGTTAGTCTATCCTAGTGGGGGTGAGATGATTTCCTAACCCTTGTAGTGGATTGTTGTTTGTGAGAGCAACCACTATTGTTCACGTAAGTTCGAGGTTAAATGATGGTATACCTTTCTTGGGAAGGATTCGTTAGTGTCGTGAGAGATGGTACAAACCCTTCCTAAAGTGTTTGTGATTGATGGGTGAATCAGGTAGTATCGTTGTGTACATTCCTGAGAAGCAACTTACAAACATGAGAATATGGATGATGCTATTGAACTATTTATTGAATGCTTTACTTCCTTACATGTTTTTTCCTTTCATTGATTTATTGTATTCTGTACACTTGAGATCATTACAACTATCATAGTTTTATTCTCAAAATCTATATATGCTATTTTTCAAAAGAGACTTGACATATTTTATTTGATCTAAAATCTGGTTGGGATTTGAGAGGGATTTTCAACGGGCTTTTTGCTCATCCCTACAAACAATATCCTTTTCAGATTATGGTATAGAGGAGGAGCTTAGAGTTGATGAGCCGATACATTGAGAAGCTCCAATAGAAGGAAACTTGATGTAAACCCCCACAAGTTTGTATTAATATAATAATATAATTGTTTAGTAATTCTTATATATGTGATGATGTAAGAATAAACTATATAGATTGTGACGGTAGGAATAAAAACTAGAGATGTAAATTGATTGTTAAGTTTAAGTGTCAAAAGTGTGTAAACCTGGAAAGGGTGATTAGATAAGTTTTTAAATAATAAAAATAATGTTTTCATTGAATCCGGAAGGTCGAAAAACACTGGGAGAGGTAACATGGGGTGTATTAGAAGCTAGGAGGTATTTCGGAGTGAAAACACACTTAGAGAGAGTTTGGATAAAAAGAGATCTGGGACACTACATAGTATTGTGGCCATAACTTTGTATTCTTAGATCCAATTGATCTGCAATTTGGATAACAGATGGAAGACATACAGGGCTACAAAAGTGTATTTCATTAAAAATTTTCAATTCGACCTCTAAATGGGTCAAAACGGTACTGAAAGTTGAAATAAAAATCTGTCAGTCAAACCGTACCGGTACGCCAAATTCCAGTAGCTAACCGTACCGGTACGATTTGTCTGAAACTTGCCGAACAGTAAAAAAAGACAGGATTTTGGTGCTTTAAAACACCCCTGTAAGCCTCATTTTCCCCATTCTTCCATTCCATTCTCACCCCACACCTCTTAGAACCCTAGGAGAAGATAAAGAGAGAAGGGAAAGGGAGGAAGAAGGTCTTCAAAGTTTGGGTTCTTGCTTGAGATTGTTGATTCAAGGTAGGGGATTTCTTCTCTTTCTCTTTCACTGATATTAGGGTTTATGTATATATGTATGTTTTGCTATAAATGTGATATATATGATATAAAATCATCATCTTTTAGTCTTTTGGGCAATGAATACATGTTTTATCAAAGTTAGGGTTGATTACCCAAGAAATTTCTCTTTTGTTTGAAAAACCCTAGATTTTTGAAGAGGGGTGAATTTTCTTCTTAAAGTTTTCTTTTATTATTGACATTGAGACCATAGAACTTTGTGTTGAGTAATAAATAATTTCATTGTGATCTCTTGTATTTTTCATAGTTGATTATTGAAATTATGACAAGATGAAATTGAGAATTTTTAGAAATATGCTTGTTATTGAGAATATGTTAGTTTTCTTGTTGTATGGTTGTTGTGAGGGACTTGAATTGCTATCGAAAGATGTCGTCAAGTGTTAGAGGTTAGTTTACCCCAGTGGGGGTGAGAAGGTTTCCTAACACTTATAATTGGTGGTCATTTGGTAATGGCACCACTATCGTTCACTGGAGTTAGAACTAGGGTTGATATACCTTTCCTGGGAAGGGACTCGTCATTGCCATTGGTATGGTAGACGCTCTTTCCCAAAGTGCTTGTGATGTGATTGTGATTGGTGAACTAAGTATAGTCGTTGGGTAGATTCTTGAGAAATAATCAACGTACATGGCATGTGATGAACCAATATATATCTATATATCTGTATGAGAACATGAATTTGATTATTTCGGAGCCGGTGCATTGGCATGGGATAATGCAACGGCAGGCGCCGGTCTAAACCATTTGGCAATGGCTTATTGTTAAAGAATGTATTTTACTATTTTTATTTGATTATCACTATTGTATAAACTTGAGATTTGTTTAAATGTCACGGTTTTCTCTCAAAAGTTATATATGTTATTTTGCTAAATGATACCGACCTGTTTTATATTTTTCTAAACCTTGTTTAAGTTTGGGAAGATTTTACTACAGAGTTTCGTGCTTATCCCCTACAAATTACATATTTTCAGATCATATACTAGATGAGAAGTTGGGAGTCAAGGAGCCTGTACACTGGGATACTCAGCTAGACGGGGAGGTGGATCTCGTGGTGGACGCTTAGAGCGACACATTCTTTAATACTAGACTAGGATATTCTTTTGAAACAATGTAAAGTCTAGTTTATATTTGTTATATTTCACCGCGCTACATTAGTTAATTTTTTTGGGAATTTAAAGGCCAAGATGGGTCTATTCTTTTGGGATGATAGTGTTGGTAAGATATATGGTGAATGGCAGTTTACTTTATGAAGGATAAATGGACCCGGTGTGGTCAATAGCTATGCATATGTTGACCTGGTGCTGTCAAATATAGTATAATTGTACAGATTGTGTTTTGGGAAGGGCTCCCTATGCAAATGAGACTCTGCCCGAATTTTGTTAAAATATCAATGATTGATGAATGAAACTTCCTTATTTATGGAGTTATTTAGTGCTCTCATGCAACAAATGGTGTTTAGAATGTAATGTCGTCTAAGGGGGTTTTTGGGGCATTACAGATTTGGTATCAGAGCATAGGCTTTAGGTCTTACATGGGAGCTATAGGTTATGGATTCACACTAGAGAAATAGGACTAGGTCGAAAGAATTTGTTGGTCTGATTTTATATGAACTTTATGTTTAGACTCAATCGATATTAGGATGTCTTGTACATCAATGAAACTAAAGTGTAAATTGATGTGCAGGATGAACGATGAAAGAGGACGTAGACGTGGGCGTGGTCGTGAAGGTCAAGCAAACCCACCACCACCACCTCCCGATGCCATGAATGGCATTTATCAGTGTTTGAGGGAGCTCACCACTCTGGTATAACACCAGAATGGGAACAACCATAATGGAGGAGATTATCCTTTAGCTCAAATGCCAGGCAACGAGGACGACAGCCGAAGGATGATAGTTCTTCGGGAATTCTTGAGGCAACACCCGCCTACTTTCCAAGGGAGCTCTAACCCTTTGGATGCAGATAAATGGATCCACTGAGTGAAGAAGATTTGTGAAGACACGGGGATTGCCGAGGATTTACGGGTTGGCTTAGCTACCTACTTATTTGAGGGAGAAACTGACCATTGGTGGGACTTAGTGAAACGAAAGAAGAATACTGATGTTCTCACTTGGGAGGAGTTTGACCAAATTTTCCAAGAAAAATACTTTTCTGAATCAGTCAGGGATAAGATGAGCACTGATTTTCTCGCTCTTCGACAAGGGAGCATGATGGTAGCCGAGTACGAGAGGAGGCTTGACGAGTTGTCTTGCTACGCTTCGGAGTTCATATCTACTGAGGCCAGGAGGGCCAAACGCTTTAAGTAGGGCTTGAGGCCTGCTATCAGAGAGAAGCTTGTGGCTCTAAAAATTTGGGACTAAGGGGATCTGGTTGACAAAGCTGCACTGGTAAAGAGGGATATGGAGGACAGTCAGAGGAGGCAGAACGCCATGAGGGGAGGTCCGATCCGGATAGGTGCAAGTAGTAGTGGAGCACAAAGGAGCGGCACCCTACCGTCGCCCAGACCAGGCAGGGGGACAGAGACCTCAGATAGCTCGAGGAGCAGGAGGTGTACCGGGGAGGACAGCCACAGACCCCCGTTAGTATTTTGCATGTAGAGGAGTGGGGCACTTTAGACACAATTGCCCATCGCTTCCACCGAGGGACAACCAAGCGACCGAACAAGTGGCTGCAAACAAGTCACTACAGCAGCAGAGGCCGTTGGGAGCCCTAGCCCCAGGCGGCACCACTCAGGGGAGAGTATTTGCATTGACTCAACTAGAGGAAGATGCCTCAAATGCCGTTGTGGAAGGTATCGTTCTTTTCTACAATTCTTGGGCTAGAATTTTATTTGATCTTGGTGCGACTCATTCTTTTATGCGTGATGCATATGCTAGTAGTTTGGGATTCGATTTCGAGAAGCTAAAACATGCATTGAATATTGACTTACCTACAGGAGAACGGTTGGGTACCAGCTGAGTCTGCAAGGGTTGTGTGCTTCGTATTGCGGAGCACGAATTGATTGTGGATTTGGTTTCTTTAGATATGAAGGGGTATACCGTTATATTCGGGGTGGACTTATTGTCCGCTTTTCGAGTAGTAATGGATTGTTTCCGCAAGCAGATTATATTTCAGTTACCAGGAGGGGTAGTCTTTAGTTTTATCAATAACCGAAGTTCCTCCCATCTAGTTCCTACTACGGGTAGTAGATTCTAAAAGCCAAGGCGGGAAGTCAATTGAGTTTCTTGGCTAGCTTGATGGGAGATGATTGGGATAAATCCTATGTGGACGTGGTGTTGATAGTATCAAATTTTTTGGATGTCTTCCCAGATGAATTACTCGGGCTACCACTACACAGAGAAATTGAGTTCAAGATTGATATCTATCCGAGAACCGAACCTATATCCATTGCTCCCTACCATATGACACCTTTGGAGTTGAAGGAGCTAAGGAAGCAGTTGGATCATCTATTGACCATTGGATTTATCTGTTTGAGCACTTCACCTTAGGGAGCCCCGATCCTCTTTGTAAAGAAAACGGATGATACACTGAGGTTGTACACAGATTACCGAAGTTTGAATCGGGTGACCGTGAAGAATAAATACCCTTTGCCATGAATCGATGACTTATTTGATCAGTTGAGGGGTTCGAAGTATTACTCCAAGATTGATCTTCACACAGGGTATTACCAATTACGGATAAAGGAGGAAGATATTCTTAAGACTGCTTTCCGTACCCGGTATGGTCATTTCGAGTATACGGTAATGCCGTTCGGATTAACTAATGCTCTAGCAGCCTTCATGGATTTGATGCACAAGATATTCCAGTCGTACCTTGATCAATTTGTCATTGTGTTTATTGATGACATATTGATTTACTCACAGACTCAAGAGGAACATGCACGTAATCTCTCTATTGTGCTACAAACATTGAGATAACATAATTTATATGCGAAGATGAGTAAATGTGAGTTTTGGATGAAGGAAGTAAAATTCCTTGGTCATGTTGTGTCCGAACAAGGGGTAACTATTGATCCTGCAAAGATTGAGGCCGTGATAAAATGGGAACTACCGAAGAATGTGACCAAAATACGTAGCTTCTTAGGTTTAGCAGGTTACTATCAAAGGTTTGTGGAAGGGTTCTCCAAGCTAGTGATGCCGATGAATCGCCTTACGAAGAAGGGAGAGAAATTCTTATGGACTCAAGCGTGTGAACTAGCCTTTCGCACCTTGAAGGAGAAGTTGACGATGGCTCCTGTCCTCATTATTCTGAATAGTGGGGAAGGTTACGATGTTTACACCAATGCTTTACTATGACGCTTGGGATGTGTGCTAATGCAAGGAGGAAAGGTAGTTGCCTATGGCTCAAGATAACTCAAGGTTCATGAATTGAACTATCCCTCCCATGACTTAGAGCTTACCGATGTGGTCTTGGCTCTTAAGTTGTGGAGGTGTTATTTATATGGAGAGAAATTTCAAGTGTTCTCTGACCATAAGAGCCTCAAGTACATATTCACCCAGAGAGACTTAAATCTTCGACAAAGAAGGTGGATTGAGTATCTAGAAGACTACGATTTCACACTCAACTATCATCCGGGGAAGGCGAACGTAGTAGCAGATGCATTGAATAGGAAGTCTCGGGGTACAATCAATTTCCTTGCGATGAATAGGTGGAAGATGATGGATGCCTTGGAGGAATTCGACCTATTGGTGGATAGACAGGAGGATCGACCATACCTATTTAATCTTGTTGTCCAACCAATGCTTCGACAAAGGATCGTAGAGTAGCAGTGGTTAGACACCGAGTTGGAAGCTATCCGGGGTAAGTTGGGGAGAATAGAAATTGTTGAGAATTGGGCGATAAATGGTGATGAGTTACGATTTCGACGAAGGCTATGTGTACCCGATGATGACCAAGTAAGGGAAGAAGTATTGGGCGAGTGCCATCGTTCCAAATTTTCCATACATCCGAGTAGTACCAAAATGTATAGAGACATGAAACGAAAATATTGGTGGAAGGGAATGAAGAAGGATATGACTAGATATGTTTCCAAATGTGTGGTGTGTCAACAAGTGAAGATTGAGCATCAAAAGCCCGGAGGATTATTGCAGTCCTTGCTTATTCCCGAGTGAAAGTGGGATCACATCACCATGGATTTCGTGTCGGGTTTACCATGGACTTCGTGAGGACATAATGCTGTATGGGTCGTCGTGAATAGACTTACCAAGTCCGCTCATTTCTTGAGTATGAAGACCATGGACAACTTAGAGACCTTGAGCAAGTTGTATATTCGCAAGATCGTCAGGTTGCATGGAGTTCCACTATCTATCGTATCGGATCGTGATTCTCGTTTCGTGGCACAGTTTTGGCAAAGTCTTCAAAGAGCTATGGGGATAGAGTTACACTTCAGCACCTTATTTTATCCTCAAACCGATGGTCAATCCGAGAGAGTAATACAAATTCTAGAAGATATGTTACGGGTTTACACGTTGGATTTCAAGGGAAGTTAGAGCGATCATTTGCCGTTGGTGAAATTCGCATATAACAACAGTTTTCAAGCAAGTATTGGGATGTCACTGTATGAAACATTGTATGGAAGGCCATGTCGATCACCGACTTGTTGGTTAGAAGCGGGCGAGAGCAATTTATTTGGGCCAAAAATTTTTCGGGAGACCACAGAGAAGATTCAACTCATTCGGGAGAGACTACGCACGGCACAGAGCCGATAGAAAATCTATGCAGATAGAAGACGAAGGCCATTGGAGTTCCAAGAAGGGAACTATGTGTTCCTCAAAGTTTCACCCAAGAAGGGAGTGTTCCGTTTTGGCAAGAAAGGAAAGTTAGCGCCAAGATATACCAGACCATTTGAAGTGATCAAAGTTGTGGGCAAAGTGGCGTATCAGTTGCGGTTACCAGCTTAGTTGTCTGGGGTACATGACGTGTTCCACGTGTCCATGTTGAGAAAATGTCAATCGGATGCAACGCCGGTCGTAGACTTAGAAGATATTGAAATTCAAGACGAAGCAACCTATGAAGAACAACCGATGAAGATTCTCGACGCCAAAGAGAAGGTGCTCCACAACAAATTCATCCGACTGGTGAAGGTTTTGTGGCAACACCATGGAGTGGAAGAAGCTACCTGGGAACCGGAGCTAGAGATGCGAGAGAAGTACCCACACATATTCGCTACTTGAGGTTAGTTTCGAGGACGAAACTTTCTTTAAGGGGCTGGATTGTAAACCCCCACATGTTTATATTAATATGATAATATAATTGTGTAGTAATTCTTATATATGTGATGATGTAAGAATAAACTATATAGATTGTGACGGTAGGAATAAAAACTAGAGATGTAAATTGATTGTGAAGTTTAAGTGTCGAAGGTGTGCAAACTTAGAAAGGGTGATTAGATAAGTTTCTAAATCTTTGGAGGTAAAAATAATGCTTTCATTGAATTCGGAAGGTCGAAAAACATTGGGAGAGGTAACATGAGGTATATTAGAAGCTAGGAGGTATTCTGGAGTGAAAACACACTTAAAGTTTGGGTAAAAAGAGATCTAGGACACTGCTTAGTATTTTGGTCATAACGTTTTACTCTTAGATCCAATTAATCTGAAATTTGGACAGTAGATAGTAGACATATTGGGATACAAAAGTGTATTTCATGACATTTTTTCAATTCGGCCTATAAATGGGTCAAAACGGCACTGGAAGTTGAAGTAAAAATCTGTCAGTCAAACCGTACCGGTACGCCGAACTCCAGTAGCTAAACCGTACCAGTACGATTTGTCTGAGACTTGTCGAACAGTAAAAAAAGACAGGATTTTGGTGCTTTAAAACACCCCTCTAAGCCTCATTTTCCCCATTCTTCCATTCCATTCTCACCCCACACCTCTTAGAACCCTTCTCAAAGTAGTTCTTTGGAATTTCACTCTCTGATTGTGAATGTCGGTGCTAGTTCTTTATCTCTCGTGGATGATGGTTCTTCTACGATGTAGATCTGCCTTTGGATGGTTGGGATGAGTGCAGACTCATGGTAGTCTTAGATGCTCTGAACAGAGATGGTCCTAAGTATCCGAGCTGACTTGGTTATCTTAGTGTCCCGAGCCTGTCCATTGCCTTACTTTTTGATCTAAGGCCAATTTATTCTTTTTCCTCACTTCTTTGGGCACTTTCTAAAATTGACGATTTCTGTCATTTGGTGAACGTGCACCGTTAGTGGGATAGTGGCTCCTCGATTGTGGGAGAAAATCCTTGACATTAGATCCCATGGCTATAGATCTTTCTTCTCCTTGCGATGTCCTGAAATGTCTCTTCCTCGACGTTGAACCTAGTGAGATCGATGAAGGAGGAGCTCATTCCTTGGCCAGACACTTCAAATTTCCTCCTGGAGTGATCATGAGTTGCACCGATTTGCGGAGGCTCAATTGCTTGGTTCGGGGCGAGGTCTGTTTCTTCGAAGCCCTTTTTTTATTAGGGCTTCGGTTTCCTCTTCCTTCCTTTGTGCGAGAAGTTTTTCACTAATTTAGTTTCTATCTCGCCATGCTCCTTCCAACAGCCTGGGGAATCTTATTAGCCTTTGCGACGATGTGTCGGAGGTTATATCCCCAGTCTAGAGTCACCGTTTCAGAATTTCTCCATTTCTACCGCCCCGAGGAGGTGTCTAATTTCAATTGCTTCACTCCCCGGTCGGGGGGGGATTCTTACCCAGCATCTTCCTTCGGAGCTTGAGGGGTGGAGGAGGAGATACTTTTTTGTTTTTGGGAACAGTTGGGAGTTTGATTATCATGTTTTGTCTGTGAGAGTTCCAACGAAGTGGGGACAGCGCCATAATCTAGGTAAATTCCTATCTGATGGTTTGGTTTTGCGAAACTGATTAGTTGTTCTTCTTGTATTCTCCTTGATAATAGGGTTGCTTTTCCATGACACTACATACGAGTTCCCCCCTTTATTTGCCGAGGAGTTGGATCGAGTTAATCAAGCCTGGGCTCGCCTACCTTTTTCCTATATCGAATTAATTCATCTCGAGCTGGCCTCAGTTTCGAGTTATTGTGAGTACCCGACCTACTTTCTCTACTTTATTCTCGGCTTGTTCAGGAACTCACTCTTTCCTCTTTTTCTCGCACAGTTCTCTCATTCCTATTTACTTAGTAGGGAACTATCATGGAATAGGTGGGCCTGAGGAGCCGAGCTAGGAGTGTTGAACCTCCCCTAAAAGGGCAAGAATGGGGAACAGCCCTGACCCCCGACTTTTCTACCGCTGGTGCAAATGTTATGCAGGCTGAGGTTCCAGCTTCCGAGCTCCTGCCAACTATAGTGGAGGTGTCAATTGCGGAGCCAGTATTGGTTACCACAGCGGGTACTGTCATGGCCTGCCCGGTAACAGGGCCGATCCGATGAGGTTCTTCTTCATTAGGAGTTGTTGGTTCCAGCTCGGCTCGTGCTCAACCCACTCCCGTCGTCAACCTTGAGGAGAGTTGTAACACCCTGCATTTTCGTTTATATATGTATATAGATATATAGTAAATAATTGTTGTAAAAATGCTAATATATGTAAAGATGTAGGGATGAACTAAGTAGATAGTAAGAGTAGAAATAGAAATGTGATTTGAGGTAATAGAGTATGTTGTAGAAGTTGGGGGTAGTCCGGAGTCAAAACACACTTTAGAGAGAATTTGGGTAAAAAGAAATTTTGGATACTGCCCTAGTATTTTGATCATAATTTTTTATTTTCACATCATTTTGATCTGAAATTTGGACAATAGATAGTAGACTTCCAGGGATACAAAATAGTATTTCCTAAAAATTTTCTAAATCAACCTCTAAATAGATCAAAACTGCATTAGAAGTTACATCAAAAACTGGGACGAACGTTTGAACGTTAAAGTCCATTCAAACAACTGTTCTCTTGTCTGATGAAAAACGCAAAACTACTGGGAGCAACAACCATTTGAAATCCAAGTGAAGTTCGAACAAACTTCAAATGGAAGGCAGTGAATTGTATTATGGACGTTCGAATGACAGTTCTGTTCGAACGTTACTTACGGATTCTACTATCAAGAATCACTCACCCCCTACAGTTAAATATTTTTTAGATTATACTCTTGAAGAGGAGTTGAGAGTCGAGGAGCCTATACATTGGGAGGTTCTACCCGTGGAGAATCTAGATCCAGAGGTGGACATATAGAGTTATAATTTCTTTTGTACTAGACTAGGATATTCTTTTTGAAACGATGTAAAGTCTAGTTTATATTTTGTTATATTCCGCTGCGCTACATTAGTTAACTTTTGATATTTAAAGGCCAAGATGGGTCTATTCTTTTGGGATAATGATGTAAATTCTATAGATAACCTTATGAAATCTTATTTATTGATGGATTATGTTAGTGCTCTCATGCAGTGAATGGTGTTTAGAATGTAATGCCATTCAGGATGTGTTTTGGGGTGTTACAGGAGTCTATTGAGGGACGTGGGTGTGAGTAGCCGTGCACTGATGAAGTTAATCCCTCTAGCTAACCTGAGACATTCTGAAAACCTTCCTTTTCGAGCTTGGAGCCGAGACGCGCTTTATGCTCTCCTAGAGGTGAGTTTTACTTTTCGTCCTTCCTTTCGTCTTTACTTTTTGTGATGCTTGAGCTTTTGGCCCTTGTTTTCAGTCGATGACCCATATCTGTGCGCTTGGGAAAGAGATTTTTGTCTTGAGGAATGACTTGCAGTGGAAGGTGGCTGAACTTTGTGACGTGTGTCAGTGAAATTTTGAGCTGTTGAGCGGAAAAGGAGTTGGAGCAAGCTCTCGATGACAGGGCTCGGACCTTTTGACAATTGATCGCCAGTGCCTCTGCCTAGTTATCTCTTCGAGAAGAGTTAGCCAATTCTAAAAGGGATTGTGATGCCCTAACCGAGGACTTGCATAGCTCTTTCGTTTCTCGGTCGTTGTTGATGGATCAGCTGAAGGAATCCCAGGCCGTGACTGTTGATTTGAGTAACTCTTTGGTGGCAGAGTGCCAACTGGATAAGGATCAGCGCAAGAAAATTGAGAAGTACGAGCTAGAGACAGCCAGGGCCTTTGTTGACGGGTTTTTTAATTTTGTTGATCAAGCAATTGAGAAGTTTCTTGATTTGGACCTCTAGTAGTTTCGGCCATGATTTGATGTCCCGCCAAGTGGTGGTGCCCCCAATGCTGCTCCTCCAGCTCCTCCCTTTGGATAGTCTTGAAGCTCCTCCTACTGTATTATATATATTTTTTTGAACACTCTATAAATAATTTATTTTGTAATGGAATTTTCCCTACTTGTGGTGTGGTGGGTATTTTTTATGTGCCATTTGGTGTTACCCCCTTGCCCCTTACTTTGAAGAGGCTTTGGCCTATTTGGGGTAGAGTTGTCTTCTGGGATCATTATCTTGTTTGGCTACTTCCCCTCACGTGATCTTTTCTATTTTGGGAAACATGTTGGCGACTATTCATTTCCTGATGTGGCGTATGATGTGGCTTGCAAATTTAAATGAGCCCTTAGGTTGCTCAGCAAACTTTTTGAACTTTATGCCCACACTTAATGCTACTTTGTTCGTGGGATCCCAACAATCATCCTTACGCTATATATTCCTAAGTGTTCCGGGTCTCTGTATCCCCTTCATTCGAAGATCTTCTTTCCTTGGACCCCTTACCTCCCTTCGATTTTCCCTTCAAGAAATCATGGCGCCCTCATCCCTGTTTAAACAACATGCCCGAGAATCTTTGAATGGCGAGTAGTATTCTATTTTCCTTCTCCCTTCTCTGCTCACTACTGCAGATGTGGACAACCTAGGGAGCAGGTATGACTTCCCCGAGGGTCTGAGGGTGAGAGCTCCTACCCCAGATAAGCCTTGCAGTATGCCTTCTTTGAACGAGGTTGCCTTTTTTAAGGGTGCATTCGAATGTGGCCTCTGGCTTCCCCTTCATCTAGACATCATCAGTGTTTTTCCCATCATGGCTTATGTCCTTCTCGCCTCTCCCTTGGGGGTGGGCTGCTTTGATTAGTTTTTTTTATCTTCTGGCGTATGCAAGGCTTTGAGGTCTTTCCCACTGTCTTCGAGTTCTTCTATTTCCTTGACCTTTCTTTTGACTTTCCTCCCTTCTTCTGCTCCATTTCTTTCAAATGGTACTTCCACCCGCCACTGATTGCTGACATTCCTTTTTTTCCCAAGGGGTGGACCCAGCACTTCTTTTTCATCTCTGGGATTATTGGGCGCCTGCTGTCAGGGAAGAACGTCATCTCTGGGTTCCTCGTTCTTGGGCGAACTTCCACGAAAGGGGTAAGCATTTTGGAGGTCCTTGTCAGTCACCTTGCGCGGGCAGGGGCTTTACTAACATTATCCACATCGACCTTTTTCTTGTGAAGGTATCCCCAGGCTTACTCCGCTAGAGGCATTCAATGTTAGAATGGTCGAGAAGGCTCATCCCATTCCTTATTCTGCCATCGTCACTCCCCAAAATCTCATTCGCTACGGGATAGGGGAAAACTCAACTCGGGTCCCGTTAGTGCCCCAATTTTTGGAGATGCTATTACTAGCACTGAGGTTAAAGTCCTCAAGAAGAGGCTGACGGAGGCGAAGAAGGAGAAGATGGTCCTTATGGAGAAGAATGCCTTTTTGAAAGAAGTGAATGCTTAGCTAGGGAAAGGAGACCGTAAGCTCAAGAGGCCTATCAATGTGTATCTTTTGTTTTGTTTTGAACTTCTATTTTGTGTCCCCCAGTTACTTTGTGCCAGGTTGGGCCTTGAAAAAGTATCGTTGGAGCTTTTCTGCTTTCAAATACCCATGTGGAAAGGTCAAGTAGGTTCCCTGGTCAATGAGCTCTTGAATGCTTAAGTCGATGAGCCGAGTAGCTTTTATGATTTCTGAATACTTAAGCAGAAAAAGATCCCGTTCTCACGAGTTTTTTTTTTTTTTTTATGTTTCGAGCTTTTAGGCTGACAAGCCTACAAATTCCAGAGCTTGTGATTTCTTAGGCTGAAGAGCCTAGTGGTTCCTAAGCTGTCAAGCTCTTTTAACGCTTAGGCTGGAGGGCTCGGACTCTGAGCTTACGAACCCTATTGGGTTGAAGAACCCCCGATGCCGAGCTTATGAGCTCTCTTGGGCTGAAGAACCTGGATGACTAACTTACGAGCTCTCTTGGGATGAAGAGCCCGGATACCGAGCTTACGAGCTCTCTTGGGCTGAAGATCCCGGATACCTAGCTTACGAGCTCTCTTGGGCTGACGACCCCGATTATCGAGCTTACGAGCTCGATTGGGTTGAAGACCCCGGATGCCGAGCTTACGAGCTCTCTTGGACTGAAGAGCCTGGATACCGAGCTTACGAGCTCTCTTGGGCTGAAGAGCCCGAATACTGAGCTTACGAGCTCTCTTATGTTGAAGAGCCCAGATCCCGAGCTTACGAGCTCTCTTGGGCTGAAGAGCCCGGATACTGAGCTTACGAGCTCTCTTGGGCTGAAGATCCTAGATGCCGAGCTTACGAGCTCTCATGGGTTGAAGAACCCGAATGCCGAGCTTACGAGCTCTCTTAGGTTGAAGAACCCGAATGCCGTGTTCATTAGTCGAATTTATTGTAAGCTCTTCCTTTTTTTAGGACTCCAAAAAGTTTCATGGATTTTCACGAAGTGGGGCTTTACAACTACTCTCCTTGCTATTATAACATCTATTAGGGAAGGTTATTGATAGAAGCACTTTAGGTGGTCCGCATTCCATAAGTGCAGCAAGTCTCTTCCTTTTTCTGTCTATAACTTATAATTTCCAGTCGGATGACTCTTTTTACGATATACGACCCTTTCAAGTTGGGCCCTAGTTTGCCATGGCTTGGATCTTTTCTGGCTGGGAACAACTTTTTCAGTACCAAGTCACCTGGTTTGAAACTTCTCCTTCTCACCCGTCTATTATAGAACCTTGTCGTGCTCCTCTGGCAGGAGAATATTCGTTGTACCGCCTCATCTCTCTTCTCATCGAGGAGATTGAGGTTTACCTATAGGGATCTTTAATTTTTCTTAGAGTTGAAAAGCTCAGATCTTGCTGAGGACACCCCTTCGACTACAGAGGCCATCGCCTCAGTACCGTATGCCAGACTGAAAGGGGTTTTGTCGGTTGCGATACGAACAATTGTTCTATATGCCCATAGTACTGCCAAGAGGTGGTCAACCTAGTTTTGAGTGCCAGTTTAATGGTTTTGATGGTTACCTCCACTTGCCCATTAGACTATGGGTGGGTAGGAGCAGAGAAAAAGTTTTTGATTCCTAGCCCGGCGTAGAAATCAATGAACGTAGGATTGTCAAACTGTTTTTCATTATCTGAGACTAACGCTCTGGGGATACCAAAACGGAAGATTATAGATTTCTAGATAAAGTTCTTGACCTTTTGTGTTGTGATCTTGGCCAGTGGCTCGGCTTCCTCCAATTTGGTGAAATAATCCACTGCGACCATGACGAATTTACACTGTCCGACCCCGACTGGTAGGGGACCCAAGATATCTAAACCCCACTATTGAAGGGCCAGGGACTGATCACAAGGGTTAGTAGCTCAGGCGGGCAGTGCGGCAAGTTTCCATAAACTTGGCAGGCTTGGCATTTCTTAACAATTTCTTTGGCGTCCTTAGACATAGTCGCCCAGAAATACCCTTGCCGAAGTGCCTTGCTCGCCAAGATCTTCGCGTCAAAATGGTTCCCGCACATACCTTCGTGGATTCCCTGTAGGATATAGTCTGCCTCTTTTTGTGACATACATTTCATTAGGGGAAAAGAAAAACCTATTTTGTATAAGTTACCTCAAACTATCGTGAACCTTGCTGCTCTGGCTCTCAGTTTTGATGCTTCTTTTGGGTCATTTGGCAGTTTCCCTTTTTGCAGGAAAGATATGATGGGATCCATCCATGATGCACCCTCCTCGATTGGCATAACTCAGTTTTCGTCCACGGACTCCTCATTGAGCTGTATGTCGGGCTCAACAAGGATTTCTACGGGCACACGTTTAGGTGCATCACGGTCAATGGCAGTGGCTAATTTTGCCAAGGTGTAGGCCCGAGCGTTGAATTCTCTTGGTATCTAGACCAGCTCAGCCAGAATGAATTCCTCATCAAGTTGTGCACCTTTGCCATATAGAGTGTCATCTTCTCATCTCTGGTTACATATTCTTCTTCGACTTGCCTAACTACCAGTTGCAAGTTACTATAGATCACGATCTACTTCGCGTCCATCGACAAGGCTAGCTTTAGGCCAGCTATGAGGGCTTCGTATTCGACTTCGTTGTTGGACGCTTGAAATTCAAACCTCAGGGCATATTCCAAATCATATCCCTCGGGCGAAGTCAAGATGAGACTGGCTCTATTTTCATGGGCGTTCGACGCTCCATCCACATATAGCTTCCAGGTCGGCACATCAGAGATATAGTCTTTGTTTCCTTCAGGGAGGGGGTGAACTCAGTAATGAAATTCGCCATAGCCTCTCCCTTGATTGCGGCCCTAGGTTTGAACTTGATATCGAATTCACTAAGTTCCATTGCCCATTTCATCAGACTTCCTGAGGCTTTCGGCTAGTGTAGGACTTGTCTCATTGGCTGGTCTGTCAAAACTTCGATGGTTTGGGCTTGAAAATATGGCCTGAGTCTTCGAGTTACTTTTAGGAGAGCTAGAACAATCTTTTTCATTTTCAGGTACCTTTCCTCAACTCCTCATAGGGCTTTGCTGCAGAAATAGACCGACTGTTGTATCCGATCTTGGTCTTTGACTAATGTCACACTAACCATGAAGTCAGATATGACCAGGTAGAGGGTCAGGACTTCTCCTTCTCAGGGGCTCACCAGCACTAGTGTAGAAGCGAAGTAGGCCTTGAGGGCCTGAAAGGCTTCCTTGTACTTCTCATCCCACCTAAAGGCTGTCTTTAGAACCTTGAAGAAGGGCTGGCATTTATCACTGGAGCTTGACACAAATTGGTTGAGCACCGGTCAAGCGCTGAATTTCTCGTGTGTTGGTGGGGGCTTTCATCTCGAGGATGCTTTTACCTTTTCCAGGTTGGCTTCAATGCCTTAGTTGTTGACTATGAATCTCAGAAACTTCCCTGCTTATACTCCAAAAACACACTTCACGGGATTTAACTTCATTTCGTACTATCGCATGATACCAAATGCTTTCTTGAGGTGTTGGATGTGTGCCTCGACCCTGAGTGATTTTACTAGCAAATCATCAATATACACCTCCATGGTTGAGCTGAGCTAATCTTGGAACATCCTATTAACCAACCTTTGATAGGTGGCTCCGACATTCTTCAAACCATAGGGCATAACTTGATAATAGAAGATCCCCTATTCGGTGATGAATGAAGTTTTCTCGTGGTCGTTTGGGTCCATTCTAATCTGGTTATATACCGAGAAAGCATCTGTGAAGCTGAGGAGCTCATGGCCAACTGTGGCATCTACTATTAAGTTGATTCGGGGTAGCGGGAAGCTATCCTTAAGGTATGCTCGGTTTAGGTCGATAAAGTTGATGCAAAGCTGCCATTTTCCATTTACTTTCTTCACTAGCACGACATTGGCTAGCTAGGTCAGGTAGTCAACCTCCTTGATGACTTTAGATTGTAGCAGCTTTGCCACCTCTTTAATGATGGCCCTCTGGCAATCCGGTGCGAAGCTCCTCTTTTTCTACCTTACGAGCTTATAGTTCGGATCAACACTGAAGGGGTGCACGATTATTGTGGGATCTATTCCTTCCATGTCTTTCTATTTTCAGGTGAACATGTCGACATTATCTTTCAGAAATGATATGAGCTTCTCTTTAATTTGAGGGAGCAGCGTGAACCCCACGAAGACTACGTGCTCTGGGCTTTCGTCTAGTTGCATGGGTTCCAACTGCTCTATGGGAAGGGGTCTGATCTCCAGCTCGTCCCTCATGTCCAAGTCTTCCAATTGGACTAATTGCACATTTTTCTGCCTCATTGACGCCAAGTAACATTCTCTGGCGAGGCGCTTGTCCCCTCTGACCACACCGACCCCATTCTCAGTGGGGAACTTCACCACCAGATGGTACGCCGAGGGCACTGCCTTGATAGAGTTAAGCGATGGCCTTCCCAATAGGACGTTGTAGGTAGAAGGCGCGTCCACCACCAAGAATCGAGCGGTGGTCATGACCTGGCGAGGTTGGTTTCCTACTGTTAGGACGAGTTGGATAGAACCGATTGGTAGGACTCTTTTGCCTGAGAAACCCAGCAGGTGGATTTTTCACGGGCTCGAGTGTGGATATATCAATACCGAGCTGTTCAAAGGCCGACAAGAAAATTATATCCGCTGAGCTCCCATTGTCGATGTGTACCCGGTGTATAGTTTTGTTCACGATGATCGCCTTTATGACCAGGGGGTCGTTATGTGGGTGTTGGCATCCTTCGAGATCCACAAAAAAAAAAAGTGATCTCCATGTCTCGGTAGGGTGCCTTTGTGATGGTTTGGATCTACAGGAAGTCTTTTGGCCTAGCCTTTCTGGCATACGCCTTCAGCGCTGAGTTGGTCTCTCCGCCTCTGGCTAAGCCTCCCGATATGACTTGGACTTCGCCAAAATCTTGTTGGTGTTGCTGCGGCAGCTTGGGCCTCCCTTCTTTGGTTGTTCGAAGCTCCTCTTTCTCTTACCAAGTACTGTCACATGTGTCCCCACTAGATTAGGTATTCAATCTCCCTTTTGAGCTGGATCCACTCATTAGTCTCATGGCTTGTATCCTTGTGGGACTCGCAGTACTTGGTGGCGTCATGCCTACTGTGGTCAGATTTTATCCGGGGTGGCCATCTGATGAACATCTCATTTTGGACTTTGTGAAGGACTTGGGAGATAGAAGTTACAAGGGGTGGGAGCCGTGTTGGGATGTATCGCTGCTGTAAATCCTGTGGAAGAGGTCCCAGGTTATCTCAGACGTTGCCTCTCCTCTTGGGAGATGGTTCTCATCTCCTCCTTGGTGAATGATCTCGCCTCGGGGACTGATCATGTTTTCTTTCCTTCTTGGGACTATGGTTCCTTTTCTTTTTGTCTCTCTCAGTCGACGTTGAGTCTCCTTTCAGGCGTAGGGCCTCCTCGCCATTGATGTACTTCTCGCGCCAATACCTCAGCCATGGTTTCTTGGGGGGTTTTTTGCTATCGAGAAAAGAAGGTCTTTGGACTATACGCCAAGCCCATACATGTAAGTAGTTAGTGCAAATTTGTCGTCAACACTTTCCACCTTTAGGCACTCCTGGTTGAAGTGTTGCACATAGCTTTGGAGAGACTCGTTGGGTCCCTATTTGACGCTAAGGAGGTGATAAGATGGATTTTTTTATGTTCTAGCTCAGATAAAGTATGACACGAACTGTACGAATAGCTCTCTGAAAGAGGATATTGACGCCGGTTGTAACCTGTTAAACCAAGCTATGGCCGACCCCTTAAGGGTGACGGCGAAAGCTCGGTAGCGAATCGAGTCTGGGTACCCCTAGAGCTCCATCTGATTTTTGTAGGAATTCAAATGATAGACCAGGTCGTTGGTCCCATTGAAAGCCTCTATTAATGACATTCAGAACTTCTGAGGGAGGGAAAAATGGAGGACCTCGGAAGTAAATGGCTACTCGGTTTGCTGGACCAGGGCGTTCATAATATCCGGCCCTTTCCCCTTAACTACATCTTTCATGTTCCCGTTGGAGCTCATAGAGTTTTTGCTCTAACAGGTGGTCCATGGCGTCCGACGGGGGATGGGGATAGTCTTCTCATTATGCGTCTCTAGCCCTACTGTGGGCCTCGTCCTCATCGTGTCCATCTAGGTGTCTCCTCCTACGATTTTTCCCAGAGTGGCTATGCTCGTGGAGTTCGGTGACTTTGTTTGGCATTGCTTGGCGCTCCTAAGGAGGGGCATCGTGTTCCTCCAGGGGTAAAGGAGGTTCCTCATGTGTCGGCGGGAACCGTGGCAGTTGATGTGTCTGCATCCATTCCATTAGCTCTTGGTTCTGCTCCATTAGTTGGATCGTGGTTTGGCGATAGGTTTCTAGTTCGTTAGGGGAGGGAGGTTCGCCGCATGGGGGAGGTCCTCGACTTCTTCTTCTTGGGTGGGAAGGTTCTTTGATAGGTTTTGGTGAACTTGAGGGTTGACAGGAGCTCTACTCATGTTACGAGTTGAGACAATCAAATAAATAAGAAATCGAAAGGGATAGACAATGAAAGTCATTCCCACAGATGGTGCCAACTGTTGGTATCTCAGAAATAACAGCCTAAGTCCAATCGTAATGGGATTGATGAGTTTAGCATAGTTACGATAATCAAAGGCCAATCGATAGAAAGAAAGATGCACAGAAGGTAAGTGGTTTACCCCAACCGGCAAGCTGGGGTTACGTCCACTGTAATGAAGTCTCTTGCTCCTTGGGGTTTATATATTGATTCGTCGACGAATACAATCAGATCACGAGCGTTGGGCTATTACAAGGGGTTACACTCGGCTCCTTTTATTCCTAGGGAAGGCGTTGTTTTGGGGGAGATAAGGGAGAAGATGAACTGGCCGGTCACTCTCTAGGAGAAAATCTCTCTGTCCCTTTGGCAAGATAAGACTGTTCCATTTATATCCGTCGTCTCCCCGGGTCCTCAACGACATCTCCCCTTTGTCTGCTAATCATGTGGGGACCTCTTGTCCTTACTCTGTCCAGACCTTTGCTAGCCGACGACACTATACCCATCATCATTGGGTCGCTCCACCCTACTACTCTCTACAGGCGAGGGTAACTGTCATGGGTGTTAAATGTGGTCCCCCTATCCTTTGGGACACGCAGCATGATGGGGCACTTCAAGGGTTATGGTTTGACTTCTCCTTTCTTGACTCTTTTTGGTTTGGGGTGGAGTGCTGGCCCGTTGGGTTTTGCCCCTTTTCCTCTAGAAGTGGGCTAACAAGGGACACTATCCACTAGCCAATCGACAGATCAGAGCTATTGGGCTCCAAGGTCATGGCGGCCCGTATTTTCAAGTCTTGTCCTCATTAGTTTTAAATAGTAATGTTGTCCAATGTGGATTTTGGGGCGTTACAAAATTACCACATGTGTTGTGTTAAAGATTGTTTTTTGGGAAATTTGGAGGCTGGCCCCCATTTGTGGACTTATTTTATGATAATTTCATTAAGGAAATTTGTTTAATATTAAGTCCATTTTGATCTTCATTGTCCAAAATATCTTTAGTAGTTTATAATTAATTAAAAAAAATTAAAAACTAAGAACTCCTAAATTTTAAGAGTCTGATTAACATTAAAATTCTCTCTTGCTCTCTCGCTCATATCTATCTATATCCACATATAAATTAGAACTATTTATTTATCTCTATTATATATATAGTAACATTAAAAATTTTAGGAGTTGCATTGCATGTGTGAGTTTCATCTCAAAGAATAGCATGGATTAGTAGCATTCATTTTTTAGATAAATTGATTGGAATGGATACTTAATTTATGGAATGGCATGTGACATTTCATATGCATCTGGGTTGAGGAGTAGCCTCCTTGAAAAATACCCTATTGAGCATGACTTATCCTTTTATGGGGACATATTTGAAGTGTTGGACAAGCACTGGTGGACGGCCCTCACTGGGGCTCGTATTGATGACCGAGCCAGAATGTGGCTCCTAAATTGCATTTTTATAATAAAAAATGTAATTTGTTTTGGACTTGTAAATGTGTATAAAAATGGGACATTTAATGAATTCTTTTGGACAATATTTTGATGCAAATGAATGTTGTATGAGTTTGGATGATTATGGTATGAGTTTGGATAGGTAAGAGTTGAAAATGGAAAGATTTGTGAAAAATATGGGTTCAGGTACTGGTACCTAAGTGATTAAGTACATGTACAACACTGTTGGATGACCTAAGTACCAATACCTAGAGTTATAGATACTAGTACCTATATTCCAGTGGACTCAAGTACTGGTACCTAGGCTATCTTGTATCAATACCTAGCAAATAATGGGCTCTAGTACCGGTACCAAGGCACATAAATACCTGTACCTGGTAAACAGAGGGCCCAGGTACCAATATCTCTTCTTAGAATTTGAAATGTTAAAATATAGCATTGAAAAACTTTAATTTCTTTAACAATCCAATTGGGATGTTGTTAATGGAGGATAATAAATCTAAATTAGTATAGTTTGGACCTTGGAATGGTCAAGTGGTTGATAGGTGCACAGGTTATGCGTTAGGCAGTGTTCCGGTACAAGGGAGACTTTGCCCAAACTCTGTTTTGGTTACGATCCTGGTGAAAGGGATGTAATGACGTGGTTTCGGGTAAAATAGCATACACGAGTACTTTCCCAGGTTGATGGGTAATCAACAGGTTGAGAAAGGACCCTTGAATTATAGGGCGTTACATGCTCAACAAAAACCTTCAAAATGTTTAAAAAAAAAAGTAACAAGCTTAGTAAAAAAAATATTAACTTGAAAAAAATTTGTAATGGCCATCCTGATTTGTAATATTCTTATTCTTCTCCGCTGTGAACAGTGGTAGTTAAATCTCTAAGTCACTATGAGTACATGTGTGTCTCTCTCTTTAAATATATACTCTCAGCCTCTTCTTTTTGTCAGAGTATATGATAAAGATGAACAAGCAAACCAGCTCAATGGCAAAACCTATCCCATTGATGGTCACCACATGCGATCCATGTGGGTGCACCATGGGCAGTCCATACAAAACACGTCGGCTGCAATTGATTAGGGTTACAAGGTAAGCCACTGGTGAATACTACTCAACCACTCCTTCCTTTCAAATACGAAGGAAAGTTGGCATGAAAATGATACATAGAGAGAGAGAGAATACACTGCAAGAATAAGCGTCTTTTGTGACAAAGTTTTTATGGCGGCTGTATTCGCCGTCACAAAAGGCGTGTTCGAGACAATTTTTTTGTGATGACTGTGTTTATCGTCACAAAAAGCGTGTTTGTATTAGTAATTTATTAATATTTTTGGTAGCTATTTTTTTTGCCATAAATAGTGTCATAAACTCCAGAAATTTTTTGTATTTGGGACAATTGTTTTTCCAACTGCATATAATATTTCATAAACCCAAAATACGTTTTTGTATTTGTAGCGGCTATTTTTTCCTTCACATATAATATTTCATAAAACATTAAAATGTTGTTTTAGATTAAAAAATAGTTTATAGTTAAGAAGAAAAAATCTATAAAAAAATTGTATTGACCATAACTATTTTTCATGTTACAAGTAATAATTACGTAGTTTTATATCAAAAGACAATTTCTAGTTTAAAAGAAAAAAATTAAAATCTACAAAGTTGATTTTTTATATGAAAATTAGGGGTGTCTAAATATGACAATACTCGTTAACACGACACAAAATTAGTGAGTTTGGTCTGCCTTAAGCCACTTATTTAGTAAATATGTAAAACCCGTAAAAATTTGAATTTTTTATGAGAAAGAGCAAAATGGTAAATTGCCACTACGGTGCGGGTTGAGAACCATTATTTTTCTAAAGCTCAGATGACGAAACAGACCTCACCGTTCGATTTGTCTCAAGAAATCTAGTTACCCAGACAAATTTTGTCGAATTTAAAGATAGTCAGATTTTTCACATTTTATGAGGTGGTTGGATCTCAGGTGACCCCAAAAATAAAATTTTTATTAAAATTCTGAAAGTTGGAAAATAATTCAAATAAAGTTCATGTAAAATATTTTGAGCTTAAACTAGTACAAAATTTAATCATTTCGGGGCAAAAACGGACCCGGAAAAAGGGGAGCGTGTGGTGCAACGTAGGCCAAGCTTTAAAATTTATAAATAGGGGTCAAAAATCTGATTTTCAGAGTTATTTCTTCTGGCTCTTCTGGTTGTAACATTGGAGAGAGGAGGAGAGGAAAAAGAGAAGATTCACGGTTTTGTCTCAGATCTAAGGAGTTCTTCCTATCAGAATTCTTTGGGCCAAGAATCAAAGTCGATCTCCTCGATGAGGGCTTCGCAACCATACCAAGAACGAAGGATTTCACCGAAGATCCAAAGAAAATATTTTGGGAAATAAAAAAGTCTAGAGTTGTAGTTGGTGTTCTTGAAAGTTCTGCCCTTCATTTTACTCTTCAAGAGGTAGGGTTCCCTCTTACTTCGGTTTATTTCTAACCTATGGTGTCCATAGGAAGTGTTTAGGTGTATAGAACTTGCCTATTGTTATGGAAATGTGGAAATGGGTATAGAAATTATTTGAATCGATTTTTAGCTTGAATTTGAGATGTGGAAGTAACTTGTGTAATTTCTTGGAATTTGGTATTACATGGGCATGCTATGTGTTTATATTGTGCCTTTGTGAATGAAATTTGTTAGGGACATAGATTATGTAATAACATGCTTGTGATATTGTTGTTGATATATGCTTAGTGATATATCGACGGTGTGATAAATTTTGGTAATTATATGCATACGATGTAAGTCGCCAAGGAATAAGATGATATGTAGTTAAATTGCTCATTTGACATTTATTACATAGTGGGTGTCAGGTATAGCAAGAAGTGATAGATTCTCCCTCGGGTGAAAAATCCGGCCACTTGGTTCACATACTCCTTTGTGGTGAAATTTCAAAAAAATTTAATGGCGTGCGGAGCCAGCGGTGTGATTCCAAAATCAGATACCCAATAAAGACACATGATTTTGTTTTATAAAGTACTCATCCGATGGGTAACATTCAACAATAATTTGTTTTTATAAACACATGACTTTTATTTCAAGCAATCATTAGATGTATTTCATCATTGACAAAAGTATTACACAAGTGCATTGCTTTGTGTTGTAGGAGTCGATAAGAACTCAAGTTAAAGTGCACGAGTGAGTATCATCTCATACCATGACATGACATGGTAGAATTCTCATCTTGAATTACATGTTCTTATTTGGAATTGATAATGGTTGTTGATTGTTATATGTGCACATTTCATATGCACCTAGGTTGGGGAGTAGCCCTTGTAGGAGATAATCTATTGAACGTAGCTCACCTTATACAAAAAAACATTTCAGGTGGCGGATACACGCTGTTGGATGGTGCTTATTCGGGGTCCCAGTGACGAAGAAAGGTCGAATTGTGGCTTTTAGTCCATTTTTGTAAAATTTGAATAAAGTTAGTTTTTGGGCATGCAATGTATGTAAAAAAATTGTAATTTTGAACTTTTGTTAACTATGTTTAATGCATAAATTCATGATGTGGGAGTATGCATGGATGTACATTGGACCTCGGATGGGTCATGTGATTAAATGTTGTTATATGAGTCTAGATAAATGGACCTTGTGTGGTCAATGTTGTATATTAGACCTCGGATGGGTCATGTGACTGTAAATGACACATGTTGAGTTTTGGGTAGAGCTCCCAGTACAAAGCAGACTCTGCCCGAATTTTTTAAATTAAGGACCTCCAGTTTTTGGGCATCACAAAATGATTAGACCTGACGTGATACGGTTAATAAACGAATTGGGTATTGATGAAACCAGTTAGAAGAAATGTATACGACCCGACTCGTTTATATAACCAATTATACAAGGTTCATATACGACACAAATCAGATATTACATAATTCGTTAGAAACAAATTAATAAAAGAATAGAGTATGCATTTAGTGTTTTTTTTATATGAACTAGAGGGGGCTCAAGGAAATTTGAGGTCTATAGCGAAAACACTAAATGAGAGCCTTTTTATTTTCAATATTAATTTATTATGTGAGACAGATACAGAAGAAAGATGTGCTAGTATTACCAAAAAAAATATTTCAACTTTGTTTTTTATCAAGGAGAATGTTTAATTTTAATTTTTAATTTTTTTGCTTATTTTTACACGCACAGGAGAGAGTAGTTAGGGGTAAATCTAAATTGACTTTTGAGTACTTCTTATTTTTTTATTTTTTATTTTTTTATGTTTTATTTTTTTATGTTTTTAATGTTATGAATCTTTTTTAGTTGTTGAGTAATTCATTTGAGCATCATTAAAAGTTTTACTTGCATAGTAAATTACTTGTAGTTTCTTATCCTCTCTTTGTCCCAAAACAGCACCTACAACATAATTACTCACATCACACATTAGTTCAAAGGGAAGAGTCCAGTCAGGGGGTTGCATTATTAGAGCAAAAATTAACATGCCTTTCAACTTGTCAAAAGCTTTCCGGCATACTTTGTTCCAATCAAAGATTACGTCCTGACTCAGGAGATGACACATAGGTTTGACTATGGTACTAAAGTCTTTTGTAAATCTTTTATAAAAACCTGCATGTCCTAGGAATGATCAGACATCCTTTATAGTCTTGGGTGCTGAAAGATTTCTAATTAGATCAATTTTTGCCTTGTCGACTTTCATGCCCTCAGACGACACAATGTGACCTAAGACAATGCCTTGTGTTACCATGAAATGACATTTTGTTCAATTAAGCACCAAATTAGATTCCTTACACCTTATTAACACTTTTTTTAAGTTTACTAGACATAAATCAAATGAGTCACCATATACAGAGAAGTCATCCATGAACACTTCCATAAAATTTTCAACCATGTCACTAAATAGCCTTAGCATGCACCTTTGGAATGTTGCAGGAGCATTACAAAGTCCAAATGACATCCTTTTGAATGCAAAGGTGCCAAAGGGACACGTGAATGTAGTTTTCTCCTGATCATTTAAAGCTATCTCAATTTGATTATACCCGAAATATTCATCCAAGAAACAGTAAAATTCATGCCTTGCAATTCTTTCTAGAACTTGATCAAGAAATGCAAGAGGAAAATGGTCTTTCCTAGTTACCAAATTCAGTTGTTGGTAATCAATGCACATTCGTCATCCTGTGATGACTCTTGTTGGTACTAGTTCATTGGCATCATTTTTGACCACTGTGACCAAAGACTTTTTGGGTACAACTTGGGTTGGACTAACCCATTTGCTATCGGATATGAAAAAGATTATTCCTGCATCTAAGAGTTTGAGTACCTTAGTTCTCACAACTTCCTTCATGTGAGGATTCAATCGTCTTTGCAATTGAAGAGGGGTTTTGAGTCCTCTTTAAGGCATATTGCATGATTGCAGATTAACGAACTTATACCTTTCAAGTCAGCGATGGTCCACTCAATGGTGCTTTTATGACTTTTAAGAACTTCAATCAGTTTAGACTCTTACAAGTCTGTGAGCTTAGAGGAAATTACCACTAGGTATGACTCGTCTTCTCCTAAAAATGCATACTTGAGGTCAGATGGGAGAGGTTGTAATTCAGGTTTTGGTGGCTTGTCACTTAATGAGAATGGCTTTGTGCCATTTGGTGAAATTTCTTCAAATTTTGGGGCCCATGTCTCAATTGCATGAGTAGGGCAACTTTTTGTTTTTGGGTCATCAGTTGAATCAGATGCGATAGACTCTAGCAGAGATGATTTAGTCAGTTTCTCATAGAATGTGTCACTCAGATGTTCCTGTATCAAAGATTAAATGGAGTTTACTTCCCTTTCTTCCTCATCCTCTCCTAGGTGTTTAGAAATATTGAAAATATTCAACTCAAGAGTCATATTCCTAAAATTAAATTTCATGACTCCATTCCTGCAATTGATTAGTGCATTGGAAATTGCTAGGAAGGGTCGACCAAGAATGATAAAAATTTGATTCTCCGAATGTAATGTTGGTTGAGTATCTAGAATAATGAAGTCAACGGGGAAGACAAAATTATCCATATGGACAAGCACATCTTCAACAATGCCCCTAGGGATTTTGACAGATCTATCTGCTAACTGGAGTGTGACACAAGTGGGTTTGAGTTCACCCAGACCCAACTGTTGGTAGACAGAGTAGGGTAGCAAATTAGCACTAGCTCCGAGGCCTAACAGTGCTTCTTCTATCTTGAAATATCCAGTGACACATGATACAGTTGGATACCCAGGGTCTTTGTATTTTGGAGGAGTTTGGCATTGTAGCAAGGCACTGGCTTGTTCTATCAGGAAGGCTCTTTTTTTAACATTCTGGCTTCTCTTGACTGTGCATTAGTCTTTTAGAAACTTGGCATAAGGTGGTACTTGTTGGATTGCATCCAAAAGTGGGATGTTAATTTTTACTTGCTTGAAAAGCTCATAAATTTCAGGCTGATGATTCAACTTTTGTGTAGCTTTGAGTCTATGCGGGAAAGGAGCGGGAATTGAACATGAAGGTTCTCTTTCCTCAGAAGGTTCTCGCTCTTGTTCTATCATAGGCTCAGGCTCTTTTTCAATTACAAGTTCAGGCTCAACTGATGAGTTGATAGGGATTGACTCAGGTTTTGACTTTGGAAATAGCATGTCTATGATGGTTTTGTCAATCACCTTGCCACTTCTTAGTGTAGTGACAACTTGAGCTTGATCTTGTGGAGGTTTTGGTTGGGAAGGAAACTTGCCCTTTTCTTGTGTGCTCATGGATTGGGTCAATATTTGAATGTGGCTTTTAAGATCTTCGAAGGAGTGGATGGTTTGTGCTTTGAACTCAGTGAAAGTTGGGTTGAATAGGCATTGAAGTTCATTTGAGTTTGCATGAACTGATTCAGTGTATCCTCAAGGTTCTTCTTGTATGGTGGTTTATACGGTTGATATGTGGGAGATCCTTGAGATGGTGGTTGTAAATTTTATGGTTGGTTCATGAGAGTTGGTTGTGTGTTCCTCCAAATGAAGTTCAGGTGATTTTGTCACCCTGGATTGTATGTTTCAGAGTATGGGTTGGAGCAGGGCTTGTTGAAGTTAGAGATTGCATTTGTTTGTTCCAACAAGACTTCTTTGAATGCAGGGATGGTAGGACAATCCCCAGTAAGATGTCCTGTTAATGCACATATTTCATACACTTTTTTTGTGGAAGGGCCTATATTGACTTGATGTTTTTTCATCTCTAAAGCTTCAAGCTTTCGAGACAAGGTAGATATTTTTGCTCTCAGGTCATCATCTTCTCTTAAGACATACTTTCCCCCTTGTGAAGTGGATGGTCTGGCTTCGCTAGTGGTAGGGGAGGCTGAGTCCTACATCTGAGAACTGTCAGATATGTTGTCAAAGAAATAGAATGCCTCCTCCAGACTTTTACCCATAAACTCTCCTTGGGCCATCATTTTGAAAAACTGACGTAGTCTAGTGGGCAAGGAGTCATAGAAAAATCCTACCAATGCCCAATTCTCAAAAGCATGGTGTGGGCAGGCGTGGAGTAGTTCTTTGAATCTCTCCCAACTTTGGTAAAATATTTCCCCTTATTTCACCGGAAAATTTATGATTTTCCTTTTGAGTGTGTTGGTTCGATGTAAGGGAAATTTTTTTCTAAAAAAATCATTTTGAAAGATCTGCCAGGTAGGCATGGAAAGAGATTTTAAAGAATTTTGCCATTGTTTAGCTTTGTCCTTTAGAGAGAAAGGAAAAAGTTTCATCTTGGCAAGTTCCAAATTGTCTTGAAATGTTCCACCCACTTCCTTGAAATCTTTCATATGCAGATACGGATTCTCCGTATCCAACCCATGGAAAACAGGAAACAACTGTGTAGTCCCCGGCTTTACAGTAAATGGGGTGCATCTAGAAGAAATACAAAACATGAGGGAATACTATTTCTTGTGGGATTTAAGTAATCCCTCAAAGTTCGAATGTTAGACCTTCTTCCTCCCTCATGAAAACTTCTCTATTTCTATTATTATTTGTCATAACACTCTCACAAGAGTCTACTATTTAACTAGCTAAATTTGGTTCAGATTGGTTCACAGACCTAGAAGATTCTGTCGGGTAAATTTTTATAGTGAGAAGCGTTCTCAGACATAAAATAAATGGAAGCAAAATAAATTATTTATAGTGAACTAAAGAATATATACAAAAAAGAAAGATCTTTGTACCTTTTACCATATTTTTTTTTTACCAAGGTTCCCCTGCAACGACGCCAAAAACTTGACTTGATCCAAAATATTTACACCCAAGTGCAGGCGGTCAAGTTATAGTAATAATCCGGTTTGAGTCCGGAGTCGTATCCACAGGGAACTTGTTGTGTTGGTATTTCAAAGTAAGCAGTGGTGGAGACCAATTGATTGTAAGCTTTGAAATTTGTGATTATGAGATTGGGAGGTTTTTCCTGGATTAAATATGAAATTCTTTCCAAGAATGTTTTCTAGACAAAATATAAGATTAATTTAAATGGAAGAAAAGTCACTCTTTAGTTCGAGGATCAGGACATGCAGTCAATTATCCGATTTGCTATATTTATGCTTAATAACTCAATTAACTCCCGTGTCAACAGTAAGTTAATCGGAAGATAAAGATGGACTGTGAGAATAAAGACCATGGTTCCGATATCTTTTTAGAAGTTTACAAGAATTGCGTGTGCCGAGACTTAACCTATGTACAAACAAACAAGAGATTCTACAAGACATCCATCCCTGATTTTAATATTCCATTCTTTGAATGAAGCACAATAATGGGGATGATCAAAGGGTAGTTATGAAGATCTAGCCGTGGTACTTACATTGAAACGAGGAGTCTTTCCATGCAAGAGTCATCCGTGTCATAGAAAGACTCTCAATTATACAAAGTGCCTTAGCTTTGCTAGATACAATCAATCATCCAATACCCAAGGGGATAAACATTTAAGCATTAGAACAATACATAAATATAATTTTTGGATAATCAATACATACCCTTCACCTCTTACTAAAAAATGAATGAGAAATTACACACTCTTCATAGCTTTGGTAAAACTAGAAAAGTGAGTGATGCTCATTTTTCTAAGTAGATGACGTTGCAAAATAAAAGCACAATAACAAGGAGTTAATCTTCAATAAAGAATGAGTGAATCACTTTCACCCTTCACGACTTTGGCAAAGCTCTAAAAATGTGGAAGAGTTTCACTCCTCTAAGAAAGAAGGGAGCTCAAACAATATAAGTTGCAAGACATAAATAAAGACATGTATGTAATAGCATAAATATAAAGACTAGAAGTAAATAAAGAAACTACACTTCGAAAATAAATGCAAATGTAAACATTAATGTAAAGAAAGGAATGGGAGTCTAAACTTCTTAATTCTCTAACAAAGAAGAAAATTAAGACAATAGGAAATGGAGAGTTCCTGAAGTGCTACCCTTAATTCTGTCTGGTGCTGGCCCCTTTACTCTCCAAAAAAGGGTGCATTTATAGGCAAGGAGAAGGCAAAAAAGGGGGGTGAAGGAATAGTTTTCGTCGCCGAAGTCAAAGTGAAAACTCACCCACTCTGTAGGCAGTCTGTCGAGGGCGTTCGAATGGTATCTGGCATTCGAACGTATTTGCTGTTTTTGTTCTAAGGGCGTTCGAACGGTGGTTGGCATTTGCTCTAAGGGCGTTCGAACGCCAGATGGGATCTATACATACCACTTAGACGTCAAATGGCTTGTGGTCCTCTGTGGATATCTCCTGCCACACTCGATGCAAAACTTGTCATAGATTTGCTGCAACACCCCGTATCTTCAGTCAGTCTGGTCTCGTCAATGCTTTAGTGGACGTTTGAACGGTAGGTGACGTTCGAACGTAGTACTTAATTCTCCAGGGTTTTGGTTCTTGGCTGCAACACATCTTATCTCAGCAGCCTGATCTTTGCCTAGTTCAAGTGGACGTTCGAACAGTATGTAGTGTTCGAACGGTACTACTCTGTTCCAAGCTTCTCAATTTTGTTCCCCAATGTGCTGGAATTGCATTCAAATGTACTTTTGTCGCCTTTGAACCTTGTTTTTTCATTTTAGAACCTGAAATATTATCATTTAAACTCCATCAAAGTATAATTAATCCAAAAAATTCATAATAATATGCTATATTTGAGTACTAATCATTGAGCATTGACGTGTTTCGTCAATTTCATAATTTAGTTTTTCTTGTTTTGTTTTCTTTTGTTTAATTGTGTTTGTGAGGTTATTTTGAGTGTTTAATTATTTTAAGATCCTACATGATTGACATACCTATAAAAAACTAAGAGGCAAAATTAGTTTTTTGTTGCCTATAAAATTATTATTTTTTAATTCATTGCCACAATTGCCAAAAAAAAAACCAAAATATAAGCATCGTTCCCCCATCCCCCTTTTCCTTTTTCCCTTTTTGTTTGCCCTTTTTCTCCCCTCTTTTCTTGTTTTCCTTCCCAGTTACAAGCACTTGCTTCTTCCCCAATGGCAGGGACACTCACAGAGGAAGGTAAGTATACTCTCTCTCTTACTCAGTTTGGGGTAACCAACATTGTTGATTGCCTTTTGATTTGTGAAATTTTTTATGTTATCGTCATTTGAACGATGTTCGAGGTAAGTGTGATAATTCTGTTGGAATTTTTTATATATTAGACTTTCATTAATTGATAGTTAATTTTTAGTTTGAAAAAATTGGTTGAATTTATGGTCTAATGAGAAGAGCTCAATATTATTAAGTGATCTATTTTGATGGACTTATTTGCATCTTTTGATTAATTTGGTTGAGGCGGTTAAGTGTAGGTCCTAATCTAATTATGGCCCTTAATGGGGGAGCCCATTAGATTTCATTATAAATAGCAGACTAGGTCCCATCTCTACTTCATATGTAAAACCCAGGTAAATGTAAAGGGAAAAATGGTAATTTGTCATTATAATGTGTATTTAAAATACTCAGGTACTAGAGCTCGGATGACACAACGGACTTCGCTGTTAGATTCGTATCGAGAAATCTAGTTATCCTGCCAAATATTGTCGAATTCTGAGATAGTTGAATTTTTGCAAGTAATTCGAGGCGACTGGGTGATGGATGACCTCACAAACGTCCCCAAAAATAAATTTTATAAAATTTTCTTATAATTGGATTAAAGTTCAAATAAAATTAATTTGAACTTAAACCAAAATGTAATGAATCGTTTCGAGACAAAAAACGGAATCGAAAATAGAAAAACGTGCCGTGACGTGCACTTTTTTTTTAAAATTAAATTTGAGATGCTTGTCGTCAAAGTCAATTTATGTATATAATGTATATATATGTGTTATATGTTAAAAATTTTATGATTAATATATATTCTCTTTTTTGTGGATGACTCGTGTTAATAACATAGGGTAACGTTGATCAATATATGTAGACTTTACACATACAAATTATTTTATCATATTGATGTAACTTTGATTGAATTTCTATAATTTTGTAGAGTGTATTTTTACTATTCTAATTTTAGTCCCTAGTGATTTATATGATGAAATATTTTTTTTTATCTATATATTATTTATTAAATGTTGGTAGATTTAAATTTAAATTACTTAATTTTAGTACTAAAAATAGAATTGAGATATGAATGTAACGATTGATGATGGGTGATCTAAAGAAATACATATTGGATAGTACCTCATATTGATTGCTGTAACACCCCAAAATACACCCTGGACGGCATTACATTCAATAAACATTCATATCATGAGAGCACTAAGATAAACCATCAATAAAGAAGACTTCATAACAATGATTCATAACATTTACATAAATATCCCAAAAGAATATGCCATCTTTGGCCTTTACATTCCTAATGAAAATTTACTATTATAGCGTAGCGGAAATTACAAAAGAAACTAGACTACACAATGTCCAAAAGAATTTTTTAGTCTAGTATAAAAGAAACCACGATTCTAAATATCCACCTCGGGATCTAGGTTCCCCTCGAGTGGAGCCTCCCAATGTCCCGGCTCGTCAATGCCGAGATCCTCCTCTAGCACTAAATCTGAAAAATGTAATTGTAGGGGATGAGCACGAAGCTCTGTAGCAAAATCTTCCCAAACTCAAACAAGGTTTGTAAAAACATATAAAATGGGTGGTCTCATTTCACAAATAGCATACATAATGTTTGAAGTAAAACAAGGACATTTAACAACGGATCTCAAGTTTAAATAACAATAATAATAGAAATATACCATAACAACCAATTCCCATAAACATCCATTTCAAAAATATCACTATTTTCCAACATATGATATACTATTCTTCTCTTAGGAATGAGCATCCTTACAAGGAACCTCTCACCCTCAAGGTTTTAGTTATTCAAGCATCCTTACAAGGAACCTCTTGATAATGTCACAAATTGTCCTCTCTTGGCATGAGCATCCTTATAAGGAACCTTTCACCCTCAAGGTTTATCCAAATAACCACACAAGCAATACATTATCCAATATGTTCTCAAAT